>JAHXMU010000395.1:451128-513303 GCA_019455685.1 Philornis downsi
TCCACAACCCGCATTGATTTAAAATCAGTATTATCAGAATGATAGCGAATAAAAACTGAAAACTATGCACAAAAAAACACTAATTCAGTTTTAAGAAAATGGACTTACATATAGATTGAGCAAAAGCACATTAATTATTATTTAATGTTATTTTTGCAAGTTCCAACTTAATAGGTGATATTTATTAATTAATATTTTCAGTTCTTTGTGCATTAATTTATACTTGAAGTTTAATTAGATTCACGAATCCATGAGAATTATACAGTGAAAAAAGTATAATCACCGCCGTCACGTCTAATGACTTCAGGATACAGTTTTGAATCTACTTATCTGTTATTAGAGTACCCAAATCGATAAAACAGTTTTATAGCCACATGCCAGAGATTTCACGGCCGTTTTTTGACTAAAATTTATTTTTAAACCCACATTTTTCATATTTCATTTTCATATCGAACAATATTCTAATATATGTGAAATAATTGCACTTTTAAATTCATAAACATAATAAAAAGCATACTGTGATTCATTTCAGATAATAAAAATGTAGAACTCCTTCTAATAGTCACCCAAAAAAACTCCTTTGCATTACATCTATTCAATCTCCGATACAACAACCTATCATTATTTGAGAGGCGATTATCTCGATGTGTCTAACGAACACTTCGAGTAGTCGAATAATCTGTATACTTCTTAAACTGTAACATACGGAATCTTTTTTGTTGGCTTCCAACACTGAAATCGGAATAACTTACATTTGTACGTCATAATATGTTCGATAATACGTTTGTTAACTTATCAAACGAAGCAGTAATAAAAAAACATAGTTTTGCACTTTTCCAAACATATTATCGAACATATTATGACGATTCCCATGCGATTCCGATTCGTTGTTCCGATTCCAGTGTTGGAAACCAGTAAAAAAACTGACAATGCTGCCAAGTATTCTTCCACGAGACATATTTCAAATAGTTACAAGTAGTTCTTTCTAACTTTTTAGTTTGTTTTTTCTAAAATATTCAAACGCGTTTCCGATAATCATTTTTTAATAAATTCCAGTAATAACAATAATTCTTTTACCAATTTTCTTAAATACATAAACAGCCTTCTGGCCATTACTTTCGTTTCTGAAATAGGGGTAAGTGGTAACATACGAGGTGTGTTCAAAAAATAAGGCGAATTTTAAAATTTCGCGAACTACGTACATTCGACTTTCAATTATTATTTTTTTTTCTATGTTAATACACTTGTCTCGAAGATATGTTGACGGTTTTATCCATATAGCATTTTTAGTTTGTTTGTGAGAGGCACCTTATTTGTTGAACACACCTCGTACACCAAACTTAAGACGACATCTTGACTCTAATCTGTTAGAAATTCTGGGCTACAGTGCATTTTAGATTTTTCGGAAATTCCTGGTATCCCGGAAATTTATATATATTCCCCGATTTCTCCAAAAACGAAAAACTCCGGGAAATTGCATTCCTTAGTCACCGTCAATAATAAGAGAGGAGACAATATGGGGACAGTTTTGCTTACTAAAAATCGTCTTAAGCTAAATATCTGGCTACACAATTATATCTGGTCATTAATTACTAGCCTACTTGTTAGTTAATCGGTTTAGTTAAAATCTATTATTCACATTTTATCGCAGTAATCAATATAATTTAAAACTAAACAAGAACGAAACCGTCGTAGATAATTGGATAAAGCGCTCACATGTAATTAACCCAATTTGAATTTGTAACCAGTTTCATACGCACAAAATTTCACTTCATGCATTTCGCATATTTGATCGCTATTTCTGTTAAATTCCAAGCAATATTCACTTTCTGGCCATAAACAACAACATCAGCAGCTGTGCTATTCACCGCCAAATACAAAAGCTTACCTATAAAAAAAAGAGACCGAACTCACGTAAATACACGGAGTATGTATATCAACGTGGTGCCTCCTTTCCCGGTAAGTTAATAAATTAATCATTTTCACAAATTTCATATATGAGAATGCATTCAAACTTCATTGGGGAGAGCTGAGGACAACTTACATGAATGAGGCGACGTTGGCCCTACCCAACTTTTGGCTAACAATATTGTAAGACCAAAGCCGGCTAGCCCCGGTGAATAGTGAAAACTGGAAATTGGACTAGCGGGAGAAACAACCACACAAATGCAAAACCATAAAAATGCCAGTTCACTAATTAGAAAAAAGAAAAAGATCCACGATTAACGGCCAATTGTCAAGACAATCACGTATCCGAGCATGAACGAATGAATATAAATCACATAAGCGACAAAAGGGCAAGCTAAGAATGCAGGTCTGGCAAAAAACCCATGACGGAAAATTACCCAAGAAAAGTGTGAACGATAAGGATTATTAATGAGTCCTTAAGGAATAAGTAATTGACCATAGCACGTAGTGGGTGGGCAATTCATAAGAAGTACAACTTAATGTACGAGGATAGCCGTTCATTGTTCGGGAAGTGGCAAAACTGACCAGGAAAATATTAAGTATTGGGTTATTCGGAAGGTAATTTCGTTTTTATTTATGAAAAAGAAAGACGAATTTCTTTCAGTAAAAAAATATTTCAATATATAAATATTTTCATTCTGGTCCTTTTGCCTTTTGCCATCCTTCGGGAGTAGTATAATTTCACTTCCATAACATGTTTGTCCTTTGCTGCTAAAAAAACCGTTTCGGGTAATTTTTGGCCTCCTCATTTGAAGTAGAGGTTTTACCCTCTAAATATATATGATGAGAGAGATAGTATAACCATTCCCACTTATAAAAGTTTGGTAAACTTATATGGGGTATCGCATTATCTTGATGGAACACAACAATTTTTCTCAATTTTGATCCAACTGATGGCTGGACACTGCAGAATTAATTAGTGTACTGTCAACGATTCCTTTGAAATTCCATTATACTGCATCACCTTTTCTGATGAGTATCAGCTTTCGGAGTGATTTGATCCAATACATCTTTTTTTACTTCCTGATCTCTTGCGTTTAATATTGTTGTAGAAAATACATTTGTCGCTTCCATTGATGACACGCTTTAAAATTGGAACATTATCTTGACATTTGAGAAACAAATCGCAGACATCAACGCTACGGCACAAATTTCCATCCCTAAGATAGTTATGTTCTTAAATATTAGGCGTCGACATTGAATCTGGGGTTTTTAAATGATAATAAATAGTCGAATTCAGTAAATTTAACACGTCATCGATTTCATAAGCTCTTATTCGCCGGAATGCATAAATTAACGCTTTAAAAATGACCTTCCAACCTCTAATGGTGCACCTTGGTGCACCTTCAACATCAAAATTGGCAGATTGCAAGCCAATAGTAGACTAGTAAAAATGCCCAAATGGCTGCTTTTTTACTTTCCACTAAGCACAACGGTGTAAAACCTGTAATGAACATTTTTATTATTATACGTTTAGCAGACACGGCGGAAAACCAGTGTCAAAGTCTGGCAATCGAAGTGAATTGCCGTTACCGAATACGATTACTAGGAGTAGGACTATGGGAGCCATCAATTAGCTAGCTAATCAGTCGGTTAGGGGGGTAAGCGTCCTTTCTAAGTAATCTGTTCACCATTTCAATAACATTATTAAGACTCCCTATTTTTTTTTAAATATCTTCTACGTTAAGTGGACTCTGGTTACTAATTCCTTCAATCAAATGCCCCATAGGAACTTAGTAAATAAAAACTGCACTCTACAAGAAATTAACATTGGCTGTTCGGATTACATTAAAATAATATGCTCACAGATGTTATAAGAGCATCGCCTCTAAGCCCACCCTTTCCAATTATTCTGGCGGCGTGTTGTATATAGGTAGAATCCCAAATATAAAAACTTAGCTAAAAGTTTATTTCATTATCATCATCTTTTGGTAGGAAAACCAAGGTAAAAATTTATAGATTCAAATTTCCAGAACAATATTTATTCACAATTTAGAACAATTCGAAAAACAATTGATTTGAACATTCTAAGCTTAGTTTCAATAAAAACTAGGAAACTTGGTAATCGGATACTTAGGCCATATACAAATTTTAATATTAAGTAGATTGGTAACTAAATTCTATTTTGTAATCGTGAACCATAGAAATGTTCACCCTATACTGATTTATATTATCTTACATACAATAACAAAAACAAATTCTTTCGCTCAATTAAACCTTTGCTATGTATTTTTCAAGAAAATAAAATTAGAGAAAAAAGAAAAATCATAATTACTTCTTAGACACATTACTTCGAGAAAGGAGCATTTCAATTCTCCTAAGCGAATTATTGTATGCATATTACGTAGAGAATATACCCATACCGTCTTCTTACAGATGATTGAAAGAGTATCACCCGTGACAAAAACAAAATCATAAAGAGAGTAATTGTATTATAATATGCTCACTGTTAAATTTGTCTCTTAATTTTGCACTAAATATAAATATTCTCAAATGTTAAGTACCCAACCATTTTATTAATTGACTTACCAAGATTAAAAAAGGCCTTTTTTTCTCTATTGATGTTTGGTGTGATGAGACATGCTGTAACACTTTATGCTATGAAAGTTTAAAAATAGTCGGTTTGTTAACTGTTGAATTTTTACTTGGGTATTTTACTGCATGCGAAGATAATTCGATTTAGTTTTTTTTTTTTATTAAAGAAAAGAAAACTTGCAAATATGAAAGCAATTAATTATACAGATTGGGCATTTTCACGTCTCATCACCAAATCGATTTATCCCCACAGGCATTTATAATTTGAAAATTTTGCATACTTCACCACGTTAGAATAGATAAAAATATCTGATTCTGGGGACTTTAGTCCATTTTTCTTTCTTTTTTCTTACACGTAATTACTGAATTATTTCATACAATGTTGGTTCTTTAAATCAATTTTTCCTTAGGTTTCGAATGTTATTACTCCTTGGTTGACAGTCAAATAATGATGATGGCTTTCTCATTATTTCCGCTTTTGCTGGTTGCTGATGATCTTCATTAGACTTACGGTACTCAAATTCAATTTAAGTTTTACTCATTTTTTAGGTGATTTTTTGGAATTCTGCTTTAAAGATGATTATGTTTTGATATCTTTTACTATTGATATTTTAAGCTCTGTTTCTTTCTACTTCAGCCAAGCGAAACTTTTGGAAGGAATTGTATCTGGAGCTGATGAGTCATTAGATGGTTTGGAAGAATTTATAATGATGCAGCATCATTATTTATTTTCGATGACGTGGGCCACATTTACAGTCATTAGAACCAAAATTTTTGCAAGAGTATTTTTTTTTTTCAGATAGCCAAAGATATCACCAGATTACTGAATTGTCGGGATTGCAGCCAAATTGGAATATTTTGTCTAGGCGACCTCAAATTCTTCCAGATTTGAAGCAGGAAATTTGTTGCACTTCTCCAATGCTCTTTAATCAGTATGACAAAGAATCGGTGTGCAAAGGGATCTAGTGAAATCGTCTGGAAGACGGATTCCACTACCACTGTATAGTGATGTAAGGTAAATTAGGGGCACAAACCGATCACAACTGCTTAGAGGCTTCAGGTGGATTTCGCTCAATATATAACTTTATCAACTTTAACTTTATCAACTTTTGAACGCTTTATAAAAACTTGGTGTTACCGCTTTGGCTGTTGAAGGAAAAAGGAAGTTGTGACCAAATTTTGCGAACCTTGAAACCTATCATAGACTGTGGAACTTTACAACGTGGTATAAATGTAAATTTTTTGGAGTATTTTATATATTTCCAAATCGTTAAAACCATAGTACCATTACGATAACAAACTGATGCTTGACAATATTGTACACTATTGCATTTTTCATAAACAAAGGTTACCGACAAAGATGAAAGGTTTTTTTCTACCACACTATCGTTATTTATTTTAGGTAATTTGAAAAAAAATTCTATGAAAATTTTGAAAGTGAAAAAGTCCACTACAAACCAAACGATCTTCCATTAATTCAGTGGCTTCAAAACCGCCTGTGTGGAAAGACTGTCAGCTGTTAAATATCAGTTATTTATTTGGTGAAGGGTGTGTCATTTACGAACATGGACCGTTCAATAACCGAAGAACGCAAAAAAATAGTTAAAACTTACTACAAAAGCGGTGATCCAAACACGGGTACTTTTCGTGCATTACGGGGTGATTATAGTCGTCATAATCGATCTACAATTGGCGAGATTATAAAGAAATTTGAAGAGACTGAAAGCTTTACAGATGTGGTCAGACCTGTGCATCATCGCAATGTACGTAGTGCCGAAAATATCGCTTCAAATAGCGGATAATCCGAATTTGTCGACTCCACGGCATTCCAAAAATTTGGGCCCATCTTACAGCTCATTATTGCATATTTTACACTTGGATTTGCATCCATATAGAGATTTTTCGAACAAAATTGTCTTCAACGATGAAGCTCATTTGTCACTCGGCGGTTACGTCAACAAGCAAAATTGTTGCATATGGGGCTCGGAGAACCCAGAAGTGATTGTGGAAAAAACATTGCATCCGGAAAAAGTGACTGTTTGGTGCGCATTATGGTCTGGAGATGTCGTATGTCGTATTTTTTAGAAAATGATGCTGGGGGAACCGTTACCGTCAATTCAGAGCGACATATCCGTATGATAACCGGTTACCATTTTTTGTTTTGTTTTGCTTGCAATTGAAGACTATGAACTCGATGGTATGTGTTTTCAATAAAGCCACACGACAAGATCGGTTTTGGCTTTATTGCATGAGAAGTTTCTATGGAAGCGTAATTTCACATTTTGGCCACGTTAATTGGACGTCAAGATCATGCGATTTGACGCTGTTAGACTTCTTTCGTGGCGCTACGTCAAAGAACTGTTTGCACAGATAATCCCCAAACGTTGGAGCATTTGAAAACCAACCTTTGTCAAGTTATCGCCCTGGTACCGCCTGAAATGTGCCAACAAGTGATCTAAAACGACATCAAAGGGATCCACTGCTGCAATCAATCCAAAGGCGGCCATTTAAGTGACGTTGTATTTCGTACAAAATGGCAAGCTCCACTCAACATATTGAAATAAAAATTTCATCGAAATCATCGCTTTATTTGTGTTTTATTTTACTTTACTTTGCAACCGAAATATGGAATAATAGAAAAAATTTATTATTTTTTCAATAGATGGCTTTAGCAATCTGTATCTAGCGTTGTGTAAGGGCGATCGTATTGCGATAGGTATCGTTAGAAAAATAAGATTTCATATCCAAAAAAAACAACGCAGACAATTTTGTGATTACTTGGCTCAGTATTGTCAAAAATAAACACCAGCAAAGAGAAATTACGTTATCATTTTTTTTTCTCCGACAAACGGGAAAACGCTAGCTAGGCAGTCGAAAATGTGAACAGTGTTTATGGCCTGAATGCTGTAATAGCCCATCACCCGTAATTTTGGTTTCGTACATTCTGTTCCGATAATTTTTATGCCAAAGATGCACTACTCTATGGAGCGCCAATTGTCGATAAAATAATGGAAAGAATAGAAATTGCATAAAAGCCACTCGACGTATGGGTACCACAAGTGTTAACGTAAGAAACCTCATGAACCAACTTGCCATCTGCGAATCCCATTTCGGAGGCCAATGGTCCGATGGCAGTCCAAACGGTGGCCAAGCCAAGATTGACAATGAGGAAAGTTTTCCTGCGTATTTGGTGGGATTGACAGGGAATCATCTACTGTGATATCAACAATTGGACCATTTGAAAGAAACAACCGCCCAGAAGCGACCAGCTTCGCCAAATATGAGAGGAATTGTGTTCCATCAGGACAACGCCAGACCACACATATCGATAACGACTCGGCAGAACCTTCGGAAGCCTGCTTGGAGCGTGGCACCAAGTGATTATCATCTGATCCTGATCGTCTGTCTACGGCGAATGATTTTGCGAAAATCGACTACCGTACATACAAGTAGAAGAATCGCCTTCACATGTGAACTCATCATCATTAATGAATAGTATTGTAAATAGTAATAGTAAGAAATAGTAATGTTAATCGTAATATGCGTAAGCTGTATACCGATAACGAAATTAGGCGCATCAAAATACAGCTTTTGCTGGCTGGATCATGTTCCACAAATGGACCTAAGCGCTCCAGAAAGAAAAGCCTTCGACAGACGAATATGGAAAGAGTACATCCTTCAAAGTCTATACAATTTTGTTATATTATTTATAGGTATTTAGGTGGTGATGATGTTGCTGCGTTAAGAGTTAGAGAAATCGTAGGCTCAAACCCCATATCAAAAACTGCCAACCGCCCAAAATATTTTAACGGCGAAATGTGATCGAGTAAAATTGCATAAAGCTGTTATTGATGAGAAAGCCAACGGTAATAATTGAACACCATGTTACGGCTGTTTGTGATGTTTTTTTTCTACTGGGTCTATATTCTTAGTTTTTATTTGATATTTACTTCTGACTGAAATAGATTTTTTTTTCGTAATCAAATTCGAGAAACTTTTTAAGCTTCATTCATCATTCTCAGTAAAAAAAATTATCTTAAACTGTGTCGGCTATCCATGATAAATGATTGTTTAAAGAAAAATTACCTGGAACACAACTATGGACAAAAATTATATAAGAATAAAGTTCCACTAAGAATCGAAAGCAAACAATTCAATTAAACAAAAATTGGAACAAACATTCTAATTCATATTTAACTTTTTTGAGGTATTTATTGGTCAAACGCGGAATAAGTTGAAACATTAAGCAACATTAAAATATTGGTAGTCATCTTCTTGGCAGCAGCAACAGCAATAACCTTGTCTATAACATTTGCACCAGCGAATGGTCATCCATTCGGATATCAGTGTCAATCCGTGAGAGTGTAAATGGCAAAAGCAGCGCATTGATATCGCATTGGCCGACATTGATGAACTATTATATTGATGTCGATAATGGTGTGCAGTTACGCGTTTACGTATCTCCACGTCTTGTAATGAGTATGTTGAACACATGTACGATTTCCCTCCATTCACTTCACTTCCAATAGCAATTTCTTCTTCTCCAATTACTGAGAAATGAAATAATGACAAAATCATCTGTGAAATTAAAAAACACTCACACGCAGCCATCACAACTCCTCATTCGTCCATCCGGCATAAAACATTGCTCAAAAACAAATAACCAAAAAAAAAAAAAAAAATTGTAAATCAAATAGCCACCGAGTCATGCTATCGAACCTCTGCAAAAAAATAAGCAGAGCTTTGCGAAAATGCGTAGACAAATATTGACCAGAGGGGCAAAAAGGAATGTAAGTTCTTAAGTACATTTGTTTGTACATTTGATGTTTTTATTGACTCTAGAAAATAGGATTTATTTACAGACATGCAAAAACTAAATAAACTAAATAGAATACACACATGTATAGGTCAAAACTAGTTCCATCTGGTCAAATTTTATAATATCACGCCGCAACGAATAATATTTTCTTGTAAAAGTGCCGTGAAGTGAAAAAGAAGACAATGAAATCTATTTAATGCCGGATTCAAATCCAGCACTAATATACTGATGATATTTGAACAACTTCTAAAGCCTAACTTAAATTCTTCTTCGTCTCTGGTGCCCAAAATAATTTGGATAACAACGGTTTAACGGTGAAACGGTTTGTTTAAAAACAAATCTTCCTCAACGACGCAATAGGACACATTTTTAAGCAACAAAGAACTCGGAGATGTCTCCTTTTCATAAGTTATATGTGAGATGAAAATATCGCAAATACAAAGTGGAACATGGACCTAAAGCCAATTTAATACAAACTTTTGGCGACACATAAAAGTCAATACTGCAACGCCAATATGAAGTAAAACTTATTCTTGATAAAACCCTAAATCACCTACTGGCTAGTATGATTAACTTTAGATACATTTTCTTTAACTACATTATTGTGTTCATAAAGTTAGACCTGTTTTAAATTTAAAGTACATTGGTATATCGAACATCAGAAATGCTTCTCCCCTAAATGTTGCAAATATGCTAAGTATTGTAAAATTTGAAGCTACATTTTTACAGTTTTTTCACAAATATAATTTTCTCAAGTGACAACACAACCTTTTTTTGTTGGCTTCCAACACTGAAATTAGAATAACTCATATTTTTGCATCATATGATCGGTAACATGATGAACTTATGAAACGAAATAGTATAAAAAAATGGTTTTCATTTTTATAAATACATTATTTGCCATATAACTTAAAAAACGTAGGTTGTTCCGATCTCAATCTTGGAATTCAATACGAAAAACCTCTTCGATTGTCATGATATTGTGCAACACAAGGATTATTTATATAATACAGCATAGCGCACCAATTGCAATACAATAAGAACTTTAATTGACTATTTTTTAAATAACGTATTTCATTTGTTCTTTTTTTATTGTATAGAAAATTAATTTTATTTTATACAGCTAATTGGTTTTGGAGACGATAACCTGGAAATTACCTCTCTTTACATTCACGCATATGCGACATCTGATCAGAAAATTATTCATTGCGGATCGAATCCATTATTGTTTTAATGCACTGATTCAATTCAGTCAAATTACTTGGTTTCATTTTGTACATCTTTAAATAGCGGTCCCAATTGACAGTTAACGGTAGCACGGTTCATGCGCCACCCTGTATTTGTTGAGTTCTTAGCCAGAAATTCGTTCACAAAGAGATGATACGTTATTGTGGTGCAAAATGTAAGAGATTTCCTCCTAAAAAACCTGGATATTTTAGACGAATTTACTCTCTCCAACCATGGGTGGCTGAACTTTCTTTGTTTCACCAATTTTAGCTGGTGATGTAGCATGGGTTTACAAGTTTAACAAACCAGTCCGAATAATGACTCCTAAATGAGTCGAAACCGAAAAAAAAACTCGTCAAAGTCGATCAAAAGTCAAGATAATACTAACTGTTTTGTTTGATTATCGCGGTGTTGTACACTAGAAATTCTTACCAGAAGGTCTAACGGTAGAACAAATTCGTGAGGAAAGGCCAGATTTGCGTAATAAAGGCTCATGCATTTTGCATCACGATAATCCATGTTCTCTGTTATCGAATTTCTGACCAAACTCAACAAATATCATCAAACAACCACTGTGTTCACCTAATGTGACTCCGAAAATGCCCATCGACGCGCCAGTTTCCAGTCAATTGAAGACATAAAAGAGAAATCGCGGAGAGATCTGCTGTCTTTTCCAGAAATACGTATTACAAATGCTTTAATGACTGATTTTTGCTTGGGTATAAGTCTATTATTTCAAAAGGAATCTACTTTGAAGGCGATAAAATGAATTCAAACATAAAAAAAATATATTTGGCGCCTTATTAACCAATTCTCGGTACTTTTTTGTAAGAATATACATAGGCAAGAACTTGTGATGCTTGAATTAAATTTCACTTCATATTTGTTCGATAAAATAAGCCGATAAATACATCGATAAATATACGCCGAAACACTACTACACATATTTATACGTTTTCCAGTAATAATAAGTAATTGAATAAATTGTGAAACAAACAAAACTGATTTCGATCAAACAAAAATATCGTATGATAAGAACAATTTTTAAATATCGTTTTAAAGCGATAAAAATCGGAACCCAGGATAACTGGGTTACATTTAATTTGGTTTTCTTCCTTGGAGGCATCTCCGCTCCGGTAGGTAAAACCTAACAATTATTTTGTAAAACTTTGGATCCCTAAGATCACGACGTTGTTTGATTATTATTTCGGAAATATGTTACCTTATTACATGATAATTTCGTTCAACTTTTTACCGAATGTAGCAACATATTATGACAAAACTATTTAATGTGAAAAGTGTACTTTTTGGGGCTTGTTATCTAAATAGAGCCGACAATTTCTCATCTCCCATTACCTTTGATTCGGTAACTGAAAACAAAACGGAGAAACCTGAAATACAAAACAAATCACAGAACACAACAAACACAAGAGTGAGCGAGCTCACTCCCCACCCGTCGACAGTGGGTCCGTCCGTCGCAGTAGATAATGCAGCACCATGTGAAACGGCCTTGTAAGCTGCAAAATGTTGCCGTTTTGTTGTTGGCCAAGAATGAAGCATGGCCTGAAGAGTGCTGGCGATGCGAGGCGATGGACTGCGGACTGTGGCTAGCGTGGCTGGCTCATTCAAACAGTGCAGAAGATTGTTTTCACACAAGACTAGTTAATTATGGCATGAGGTGTCCGCCGTCACATAAAGTTTTGTCTTTCGACTTTTGTTTTGAATACTTTTATGGCTACCGAGAAACCGTTAATGCCAACAATGCGATGACTCGAAAGAGAGCGTATGGAGTTAATGCCTATAATGATTTCCTCCAATCGTAACAGAAAATAAAATAAGATATTAATTCATCGTTGGCGTTGCTGAATTAACATGCCAGAGTTATCAAAGAGTAATTTTATCAATGAGAAAGTTGTACTGAAAATGTCTCCAGGTCGTCGAGTTCAACACGATGGATGACTTTGCTTCAAATTTTTGACAAGCACGACAAAACGAGCAAATGTTGGTAATATTGTGTTAAAGGCATGCTACATTTCCTGGAGTCCATACCTACTTTGAGCAAAATGAAATATGCTCATTTCAACCCACACTGACTTGATGGAACTGCTCATTAGACTTTGTTATTTTCACAACATTAGCAAGTTTATTTACTTAATTCTAAGATTTGACTATAATGTATAGTAGATTACAATGTTGTTGTTTATCTTCCTGATGTCATAACTACATCTACCATAATTAGGAATGCTTTTCATTGTTTTTCATACAATTGTTGTTAATGCATCCCCAAAGTCATCGTGTTCCAGGTGAAGGTAACAAAGATATCCTCTACACCTTTGGTACACGGATCACATAAAGATGTCAGATTAGACCCAGAGGCAAATAAAACTGATATGCTTGCCAGCAAATGTTACAGCATTCGAGCACACATTCTGAAAATGCAAAACAAAAGATCTGTGCAAAACCAGTTAATGTGTACCGAATACGTTGCTATGAATTCAAATTGGTCGATATTGGTTAAAGCAATCCCTTACAACCTACAAATTCAATACATATGATTGTTCTAACTTTCATTTTCTAGTAAAAGTGATAAAATTTCACTAAAACTGTATAAATCCGTTTCAATTTGAACTTTGTGATTTCAAAGCGATTGCGATTACAAATATTATAATAAAATTAAGAAATTGCATTATACCTACGAGAAACATTAACTAGGTAACCCAAAGATACCAAATCAGTGGTATGCATTCAAACCCCTCTATTAGACGTTTCACCAAAAATAACTTTTTGAAAGAAAGCGTTCATACAACATCAATTTTCGCCAGAAAAAAACAAATTATAACTCAACGTGAGTTAGAATCGGTTTTGTTATTCAGCATAACAGTAATTGGAAGATTGGAAACTAGCCAGATATAAGCTTTACTTTGTCGCAAGAACATTATAAAGGGTTTCCATCAGACCGAGAATTCATAAGTATGGGAAGCTTATTTATTCCACTTCTACAAATATTTCATTTTCAAAATTCAAACAGTTCAACACCATCTTTTTCTGAAATGTTGAAAAAAAAACTGGTCAACACACACAAACAACTTAGATTTTCCCTCCTAGCTTTTGAATGAGAGCCACAGGGCTCGTTTCGACCGCGGCACGAAATACGCTTGACTTATACTCAATTAGTCATATCTACAAAAACGCAAGTTTCAAAAAGGCGAAAAAAACTAATTAGTCTATTCTCAATGCATTAAAATATAAACTCTATTCACCAGTAAAAAATTACTGCCCAGTATTATGCGTAACTGTAAAGAAGTAATTCATGTTCATTGCGTTCATACTGCAAATATAGATCTATGTTTCTATACAGGGTTGCCCATATTCGACGGACCCATCTGGCAACGCCATAACTTTTGACAGAGATGTCAGATCGCTTAATGACATACCGCGTTTGAAGCGTCAGTCCAAACAGATTTTTACCATGGAACAATACACGCCACGCGAGCGCTCTGAAATAGTTGAAATTTACATTCAACAGAAGAAGTCAATTGTGAAAACTCAACGTGCTTTTAAAATATTAAAAAATGTGAGAAGTGCGCCTTCTAAGAACACCATTAAGCGTTTATACGAAAAATTTTCGACTGGTGAGGCTCTTTCTAATCCGAAGAGGCCAAATAAAAGTCGACCAAGGCGATCGGCCGAGAATATCGCTGCCGTACGAGCCAGTGTTGAGAGGTCCCCAAGAACATCCCAAAAACGCCGTTCTCAGCAGTCGGGCATGGCTCGGTCCACTTTAAAAGGATTATTCGCGTTGATTTGCATTTGTTCCCGTACAAAATTCAATTGACGCAAAGATTGTTGCCTGCGGACAAGCCTCGTCGATTGGAATGGGCCAAACGAGTCATCGAAATGGCCGATGATGACGAGCAATTTTGGAACAAAATTATCATGTCCGATGAAGACCATTTCACATTGAATGGGACCGTAAATAAGCAAAATTGCCGTATTTACGCCACTGAAAATCCTCAGGAGATTCAAGAATTGCCTCTTCATGACGAAAAAGTCACAGTTTGGTGCGGCGTTAGTGCGAAAACGGTCATTGGGCCGTTTTTCTTCCAAAACGAAAATGGCCATGCTGTTACCATCAACCAGGAGCGTTATCGCGACATGATGACCAATTTTGTGATGCCAATTATTCGTCGAAAGCGTATGAGGCAGTTCTGGTTTCAGCAAGACGGATAACATATCGCATAACAATCGATTTTCTGAAGGATTTGTTTCCGGGCCGTTTGATGTCGAAAAGTGGTGATTTGGACTGGCCACCGCGTTCGCCCGATTTGACGCCCGCTGACTTCTTCTTGTGGGGACATTTGAAGTCAAAGGTTTACGTTAACAAGCCAAGGACCGTAGAAGAGCTCAAGGACAACATTCGTGAAGAAATAGCCGCTATTCCGGCCGAAATGTTGCCGAAAACGATGGAAAATGCTGCAAAAAGGGCACAATACGCCATCAACACCAGAGGCGGCCATTTGAGAGATATCATATTCAAAAATTGATGTAAACAAATCTACTAGGAACAAATTAAATGAATAAGATTGCCAACCGCCAAATTTTTATTTTTTTCTTTGATTTTTTTTTTTTAAACATGGGTCCGTCGAATATGGGCAACCCTGTACATATGTATATACATATTCAGCATTCCGCAATACTGATGGGTGCTTAGAGTAGGTGATTAATAAGAAATGATGTTTCAAATTTCGTACCTTTTGGGGAAAAAACAGAAACAAGAGACAGAATCCGGCACTATCACCGGCTACGCCTAAAATCATGGAAATTTATGTTCATATTTAGGGTAAACAGGGGGCAATGGACTCCTTTACATGGTAGAATAAAAAGAGTTAAATCCGGTCTAAAGTAAGAATGGAATTTTTTTCCACCAGACAGTACCATGTTTTTCCAAGAGCAAAGTGTTCTTACGTGGCAAAACCAACCGGTTTTTTTTGTTTATTTCCAACACTGAAGCCAGAATTATTCACATTTTTACGACGCAATAAATTCGATTCAGGGAGGTTCGTTTTATTATTTTCTTTATTATCTTCGGTGTATTCATGATAATTTTTTTTAAGATGAGCGGCGTATCAGGCTGTCAACGACAACTAGGCTGGTAAGTTGAGTTTCAGTAACAGAAATTACCTACTGGCCTAAGACGCATCAGTGTTAGCATGCCTTTAGATTTCTTAACTAATCGCCTTCTCACTTCAGCTACTATCAAACAGATGTCTGATGACATTACCGGGGAATACTTGCCCGAAGGTCGGAAGTCGAGAGATCTGGTTATTCTCAACTGAATAACAATTAGGGAGCCCAAATTAGAAATTTCTCCGTTCCCCAGCGTTAGCTAGGTCATGTTGTGCGGATGGATCCAAATGCTCCGGCACGAAAAGTTTCCGACAATGAACTCGATGGACGGCGCAGAAGAGGGCGACCAAAACATTTGCAAACTTAAAAATGAAATAGTAATAAAGAGAGAGAGATGCAGCTTAACAATTCTACAAATATATTATGGAACATATCATGATGTAAAAACGTCAACTCTTTGGATTTAAAAAAAAAAAAAAAAAAAAAGGTTGTAAAGGCGTAAATTCGTGCTTTCAAAATATAAACAGGAAAGAAAGGCGCCTGGAAACAAACGGCAAAGATCATGTTTACGCGGTAATCGCCAAAAGTTTGAGCATTTGAAAAATAATATACGTCAAATTATCGCTGAGGTACCACTCGAAATGTGCTAAAAAGTTGTTAAAAATGGATCCAAGGATTATAACGAAATATAAGTTAATTTTACTTTTGAAATCAAAAAATTGATAACCCTATATATATATAAACTTGCGTTGTCTCCCTTGATATAAATTCTATTGTGACAAAATTAATATTCGCTGCCTGTATCAAATTGTAAACGATTGTACCGATATGGTTAGTACACACGGCCATCAGCCGCATAATCGCGGGTTCAATCCCTGATACCTTAATTACTTGAGCGGCAGTCACCTCGATGTGTCTGATGTGTCACTTCTACTAGTCGAGAAATTGACGTTCGGAATTACCGTCGTTAAACTGTACGTCCCGTTGAGTGAGTCTAAAACTAGAATGCATACACTGAATGTGAGAGGGGGTTCATCCACATCATGTTCATGGAATACAAGAGAATGTGTTTTTATTTTTACCTATATCAAATAATCATAATTTATAGTTTTTTTTTTTTTTTTAATTTCAAAATAATAAATAAGATTGCTAATGCTAACAAATAATTATAATTATTAATAGGGAATGGATTAGATATGCAAAATGTGTTTTTTAAATTCTTATAATATTTTTGACCCAGAACTGGAGCCGCTCAAGCAAAACCGACACTAACTCCCACTTCGAATCCGTTCAAAACTGCAGGACACCAACTCCCCAACTCCGATTTTGCAGCCACGATTTACACACACACCACTACTGTCTGTAACTGGCCGCACAGTGCTTCGTTCCTTTTACAAACATCGATTTCGAAATAATGACCATAATTTTATTTAAACTATTTATTTGGTTACGAAATAGATTTTCCGTTGCGGAAACTTTCAGAACGGTGCAGATTATGTCGAATATAAATGTTTTACAAGTGCCACAAAGATCGAGAACGAATTAAAGAAGAAAAACGATCCGGGTGACAATCAAAAGTTGTTAATTTACAAGAGACCTTGCCGAAAAGGTCAACTCCATTTTACAACTGGCCCATCAAGTAAATATCGTGGTAAAGGTCAAGTAAAACTGGAAAGATCTTAGAAATCAAGGTTATGCTGACATATTTCTTTAAAGGCGTCGCAATAGATTTAGACGAATAAATAATGAAAAATTTTTTGAAAAAAATAAAACTTGCCTTATCCTGTAAAGACAGTAGTATACTGTGAAATTTATCAAGCTTTACAACACATTAATTTAAATTATAAGCCTTAACACCAGTATAGCCAGTCTTCGAAAAGGAAACTGTCGATGTTCTCGCAATAAAATTGGAACACAAATAATTTTTTTAAAAAGTTGTGCTGGGTAGCAGTGGTAGTAACATCTTTGGAATACTTTGCTCGAACAACATTTCCAGAACTATACGGTTGCAGCAGCAACAACTAAATAATAAACTAACTTCTCTCACAAAAGTTCCGTCTTAGTATGAAAATAAACAAAACTTGTTACTGTAAATTGGCTAAAGTCGGTCAGCAAGCAACAACAATCGTTGCTGCTTCTCGTGTTGCCATGGCATCCATATGATGATTTTTAAATATCCACCCGTCCGTCAACCCCTCTTGTTTACTAGCGTATGATGAATGGTAACGGAGGAGTAGTGTTGCTTCTCGTAGATTACCATAACCCAGTAGGAGAATCGACAAGGCCTTCTGCAAATACCTACTACTGAGGGCTTTCTATCATTCGCCTTCTAATGTGTACTGCCACAGATTCCATTTAACGTCCCCTTGGACGTAACAGACGATGAGAAAAATGTTCGTGGATTAAAATTTGGTCGCTGTCTGTACCACATACATGCATTCAAACATCTCAACACCAAGAAAACATGACGAAGGATTTAAAAATGAAGGCCTTTTTTTGGAAGGCCTAATGAAGATTTTTCGTTAAATGAGCAAGAGGATAACAGCAAATGAGCTACCAACCAGCAGCGAATTCCAGTAATATCAAGCCAAATTTAAACATTAAATATAAAACGAAGTAGTGGTGATTTTCCGAGTGAGACTCAAAATCGCGGATATACATTCTCATTTACCATCATTATGGAAGATTATATTTGGAAATCGCTTCCTAAAATTAATTCTACAGCAGTTGGAGTGGACTTTATTGGTATATTACAAAGTTTTTAAAGCATGTATTTCCTTATATATCTGGTCATCTGTTGAACTTTGTTAACACCGTATTTACAACTTCAGATTTTCCGACTGCTTGGAAAATCTCACGTGTAGTTCCAATCCCTAAAGTCGGCAATTCTTACAATTTTGATAACCTGAGACCAATTAGTTTACTTCCAGCTCTCTCTAAAGTTCTTGAGCATTTGATACGAGAGCAAATTTTAAAATACATTAATGAACAAAGCATGATTGTTGACTGACAATATGGATTTAGGAGAGGCTTTAATACCACTACCCATTTGCTCCATTTAATAGATACTATAAGGGGGACGATGAATAATCCCGAGTTAGGAGTGCTTGTAGGTCTCGACTTACCTAAGGATCATACCAAGTGATTGATTCCAATTTTTTTTTCGGGAGTAGTTCAGTAAATAACTTACAATGTAGTATCAATAACACATTGAGCGCCATAAATAATTGGTTAAATGATAATAACCTTTATATTAATTGTAACAAAACTAAAGCTATGTTTTAGAATTTTGACATCAACATTAATGGTATTGAGTAATAGTAATAGTACTGAGTTTGTAGATGAAATGAAGTGCCTCGGCACTTGAAAAACGATTTGATTTTTATATTGATATTGATTACATATTGACTTTTTATTTCCAAAGATTCTTTTTATTCTGCGGAAGTTGTACAATATGAATTCCTTCCAATTCATATTACAGAGATGTTAGCTCATGCCTTGCTGATGTCTCAAATTAGTTATGGTATTGAAGATTTTTCGGGAACAAATCTTGGTTGCCTTAGGAAAATTGAGAGGATTTTTAATATGGTATGATAAGTAAGGTATGTGTATAGTTTGAGGCGCTATGATCATATATCACAATACGTATGCTATGCGTTTTTTACGTGTTCTCTTTAAGAATTATGTTCAATTTCGAATCATTAAATCATTTTATGAATTGGTAATATCTGGTCCACCAACTTTAATGCGAAGTAGTTTCAGGTTCACTATATCAACTAGAAAATTTGCAATTCCTCTTATATCCGGTTCTTCTATATTCTTAAAATCATTTACGGTGCGGAATCGCCTCCCTCTGCATCTACGAAATTTTGCTTATTCAAATCAAGTCTTCCAACACAAATATATTAGGTTTGCATTAATCGAACTTCAGTAGTCTAATTTACATTATGAGCTCATTATCGATACTTGGTTTTTCTTTTTTTTTTTATTTGCTTTATAACTGCATTTGGTTGGGAAACCATAATACAAACTTTGCTATTAATATTTGAATTCATATCGTTTTTAACCTTATTTTATTATTATTTATTTATTATTATTATTAATATTGTACTAAAGAATTTAAATTATTTTATTTGTGATGTTATATAATTGGACTTTTTGGCTTTCCTACAGGTATATTACGATGTATGAATAAATAAAATGAAATAAATTAGAGTTTCTAAACACCACAGCATTTGGAGGTATAAATGACCACAAGTTTATATCCAGTCTGTAATTTTGGAGTTGGAGACATTCTCAAATATTCTGCTACAGATATTCCCAGTGCAACGGGAGGGAAAGGCCTTGGTCCCCAATGTCATCCTGTGTAATTTGGACAAGGCCTGCCTAATGGCTGCAGTGATGCATAACGAAAGGCCTTTCTAATCATTCATTCCGCTACTGTACATGTGTGGCTGTTTGAGTGAACTAAAATAGTAAATTATTAACACTGTTTTAATTAAAAAGGATTTACTGAAAGTTCTTGTTGCTCTACTCTAACATCAAAGGGTGGAATGGAAAGTAAATATTAACCGGATGTTGGATACAAACGCAACGAGTAGGCGATGAATTCTGTAAGCAAATGTAAAAGAAAATTACGTATGGAGCTTAGTAATATTTTAAGCAAATGCATTTTTAAGCAATTATTAGATTGTGGTGAATTCAATCCCTATACGCTAATATCACTCATATCCGGTATATAGCTTATACACCTCATGGTTTATGTGACCCTGATGTTTTCCATCCAGCGTTCCAAACGAACTCTTTGCTAGTCGAAACAAATAATTAAACTTTGTTGCCGTTCACCACCAGACCCATTTTCGCTAATTTCTTTTCAGTGATTGAGAAGACTGTGATAACATCTCACAGAAGTATGTTGAAGAGGTCGTGAGATAGACTGTCTCTGCAAAATGTATGTTTAGTGTAAAATAGCCCACTGAAATGTTTGTCCATCTTTACTGAAAATTTCGGTTACTCCGTCTTACCTTACGAAACAGTTTGGAGGCAAGCCATAATCTTTTAATTTCAAGCTGTATCTCATTTATTTTATCGACAGCAGAGTCCAGGTAAATGAAAGAGTAGAATTCGGCGAAACAAATAACTCATTTACAGTAACTAATACCTTTGAGAAGATTGCAGATTCTAATCTATGAGTGATCGAACGACAGACCACTGAGCTGGCGTAAAATACCTTAATAAGATCCTTGAGCGTATTTACTGCAGTGTCAGAACGTATCGACTTCGCAGTATGAATATCTCACCATTTATCGATTTACCAAATCTAAAGCCACACTGATAAGGCTCAATCAGAAAAAAATTTGAACGAGAAAGGCATTTAGGATTCCAAAGTGAAAATTTTTGGATAGCATTTCCAGGTCTAGTGTATGCATTGCGCTCATATTAATATTTTATATATGATATTTACCTACTTGGGCGGCCATTGGTATTTTACAGATCTTCCATGTTAAGCCGCTCATAGAAAATAACACCAAGTAGTTCGTTTTTTCAATTCCTCATCCAATTCGTTATTGTTGATGGGGCGTCTAATACTTAGCCCTTTCAACTAAGTTTCTATCAACACCTTCGTCGACTATTGAGTTCAGTGTCAACATTTCGTTGATTCCATTTCTTTATATTTTTCAAGACATGATATTGATAACTGGCAAACAGGATTTTTGCCGTTGTTACCGCCCATTTTTTGCCTACTTTGCTTAATATGCAAAGTACTCCATTACATTCTGTACATAATTCGATGTAGTCGAATATTTATTGGATTAATTATAGATTCATATTTTCCACTGGGGAACAAATTAAGGGTAAATAGTGAATATGAAAAATTTCATTTGATTCCGAAATACATTTGTAATAAATTGTTGCTGGAGATTAAACATTAGCATTCCTTTGGTCTATGAGATTTTATTTATTTATTTTTTATTATTTACCTATATTTCAGTCCATATATCTGAAGTTGTTTCGTCCTAATTGCGATAATAACCTTTTATATTTCGGAAAATGAAAATAACGGTGTTGTAATCTAGCTTCGATATAGACGAGATTTTGCCAGAGGAAAGTTGTTTCTCAACAAGGACGTTGAATAAAATCGTGAAAATTTTCGAGCGATTATTTTGTACGGTTTTGGAGGTGGCTTTCCTCTACAGTATAATTGTGTCCAAAAAGTATTTTTTTTTAATTTTTATTTCGTTTTTGTATAAATTTTTACTTTAATCTTTGTATTTTTATTTTCTTTACTTTTTATTACTTTTTACTTTTAATTTTTTTATTATATTTTTTCTTTTATCTTTACTTTTTTTAATCTTATTTTATTTATTTTTTTTCTATTTTTTATTTTATTTTAATTTTTTTTTTACTTTAATCTTTGTATTTGTATTTTCGTTAATTGTTATTATTTTTTACTTTTAATCTTTTTTTTCTTTTATTTTTACTTTTTTTCAATCTTTTATTTTATTTATTTTTATTTTTTTATTTTTATTCGTTTATTTTCATATTTTTTATTTTTTTATTTTTATTCTTTTATTTTCATATTTTTTATTTTAATTTTTTTCTTTTCATTTTTTTATTTTCTTTTTTTTAATTTTTTTCTTTTCAGTTTTTTTTTAATTTCATTGTTTTTATTACAATTTTTTTTAATTTGTTTTTTATTTTAATTTTTTATTTTTATTTTAATTTTTTTTTTTAATTTTAATTTTTTTATTTTTATTTTAATTTCTTTTATTTTTATTTTAATTTTTTTTTTTTTCATTTTTATTTTAATTTCTTTTTTTTTGTTTTTTGTTTTTTTGAAAAAAAAAAATGAAAAAACTCACAAAGAGCCATTGCCTTGAGAGATGGCGCCTTATGGAATTTTTTACCTTCACACCTTCACCTTCACCTTTATGAATTTGTTTACCTTCACAGAAACGACGCATAACATTCAAATAACGTTCTTTGTCGACAATTTGGCCCTGTCAGCATAACGTTGATTCTTGAGGGACTTTGGCGCGATCTTTTCGGACTTGTATCACCTTTGGCATAACATTCATTCAATTGGTCGATTATTTCCAAGTCATAAGCATAGTTCCAAATTTAATGCCGTAATAATCCGTTTTGCAACGTGTTGTTGCCAGAAATCGCATCTTCACAAATGGCATTTTTTTCAAATATAATTCTGGTATCAATAGAAATTTTATGTGTCTGAGAATGAAAATGTCTTAAAATGGAGTTGACTGAACGGAATGAAATGGCATCATCAGAAGAGCCTTATTTATTAATGTAAGGGGTTTCTGCACTAAATATCGGATTTGTTAGACATGATTTTCGTCGGTAGAAATTAATGTTCGCCCGAGGCGCTCTTCGTCCTCAACTGGTTCCTGGCGTTCCTTTAAAAGAGAGAGAAAGTAGAAAAAGAGGGGAACTGAGAGAAAGAGAGGAAACTGAGAGAGCAAAATGAAGAGAGAGAGAGACAGTGTGTGAAACGGAGAGAGACCCTTCTGGGGTTGAAGTTAGCTACATTTGCTGGTTAATGTTTTTGTGACAGACGCCTTTTCTTCGATTTTGACATTTCTATCAAAATAAGAGGAAATTTAGTTACTAAACACATTATATTCAAATTTTTCATTTTTGAATACTCAAAACTTTGTAATTAATAAAAAAAAAACAGTTTTCTCTATATTTTCCCCTAGGCTAATTTAGGTCAACGCAGCAGTCTGAATAGACAGACTCTCTTAGACTGTACAGTTCATTGTGATACCACGAAACCTAGAGATATTGATGTCTCTAGTTCCCCCCGTTGAATCATCCTGAGCGTCTCAAGAAGCTTTTCAATCGGACAATATCTATATCATCCATATCTCCTAGGTCCCTGAAGAAATAAGAGCCCAGTGTTGATCCCTGCCAGCTTCCCAGGACGGGGCAATTGCAGAAAAGGTGTTCTATGGACTCCTCCTCTTCCTCCCTACAGCTCCCACAAAAGTCACTAGTCGCAACCTTCAGTCTCTTCCAATCAGACAGTGTCCCTCTCATGACGGATACAAGTAATGAGACGTCGGGTCTTGATAGCGACAGCAGTTTGGGTGAACGCTTAAGATCTAGGTGAAACCACGTCTGTTTGGATTGATTACAGCCTCGGACAGACGCCCACCTACGATTTGCTGCACATCTCCTCGCAGTTCCCTGGTGTGCCCCTGTGGCCCGGCACCTACATAAAATGAATGTTGAAATACTAAGCCATATCGTTAAGAGATCTGCGGTATTGCAGGGTTGGTGTTGAGTTCAGGAAGACAAAATCCAGAGATTTATCGGCAGCTTGACTGTCAGAGAATATATCAATCCCCACCGTGCTGAGGATGTTATATCTCAGCCATTCTGCCACTTCCTTAAAGACCAAAATATCGGCCCGATAAACACTACAGTGATCAGGTAGTCTTCTGTCTTTGGAGTAGACCTCGAAACCTACCTGATTATCTAATTTTGAGTCGTCAGTGTAGAAGTCGACATACAGTCTTATACCAGGAGTTCTACATTTCCATGTATGGTACTTCTTGTCTGACAGTGGTTCTGCCAGAGTGTAGTCTATGGTGCCTGTTATGTCAGGCACCATGTTAAGGATCACGCTGTGACCATAACTACTGTTTGGCCACTGTGACAGCTCTCTTAGTCTAACTGCCGTAGCTGCGGCAGTTTGCATACTAATTATATGTAGGGGTAGTAAATGCAAAATTACATTTAGTGCATTTAGAACCTTCCACGGGACGATAACTCCATACAACATTATCCATATTGCTGCAGTATGCAACCAGTGGATAATGCGAGGCTTTAATTCCCATTGTTTCTCTATTGCCCTCTTGTGCGCATATAGCGCCACTGTGGCCTTTTTCGCCCTGTCCAGAATGTTAAGTTTAAAATTAGGTTTCTTGTCCAATAATACACCAATGTATTTTGCATAGTCCGCGAAAGGAAGTACCTCCCAGGGAGATAGGATCCGCAGATGGAATCTTGTACCTCCTGGTGAACAGAACCACTTCGATCTTGTTTGGATTTACTCCGAGACCATTTTCCCCCGCCCACTACGTTGCAGTGAGAGGGGCTCCTTGAAAGATGTCTCTAAGTGTTCCCGAAAACTTCCCCTAACTGCTATTGCCACATTGTCTGCGTATGCGAAAACCTTGACACCAGCCTCCTCTAAAGAGAACAGAATACTGTTCAGAACGACGTTCTATAGTAGGGACATAGAACACCACCTGTTTAGGTCCAACGACCCTAATTTAACCCTGATATGTATCTTTGTAAGAAGATCGTACACTAGCCTCCTAATACTGACGTCTACTCCCAGGTTTGATAGCGCTGCGGCTATAGTATCGGGAGAAACGTTATTAAACGCCCCTTCTATATCTAGAAAGTTTTTAGCCTTTACTTTGCTCCTTGACGACAAGTGAACCTTCGATGTATCCGAGCAAGTCGTGCAGGGCAGTTTCAGTGGGCCTACCCTTGCAATATGCATGTTGTCTACACGACAGCAGCTTCCGGTCTATGCTCGTCCTAAGGTAGCTGTCAATGAGTCTCTCCAGTGTTTTGAGGAGAAACGATGACAGGCTGATTGGCCTAAAATTTTTTCCCGGCTTTGGGGCTAAAAACCACGTTGGTCTCCCTCCACATAGTAGGGATATATGTTAGATCGATACAGCCGATATAGAGCTCCTCAAGCCATGGAATCAACGTATCAGCCACCGTTTGTAGTTCACCCGGTGAAATCATATTCGGTCCGGGTGACTTGAAAGGTTCAAAGCTTCTAATTGCCCACGCTATTTTGGGTTTGGTTACGATTTCCCCGACAACAGCCGACGGTTAATTTGACACAGTGTTGTCTGGGACATTTCCATTTCGGGAATTACCAGGAAAATGAGTGTCCAGAAGCAATTCCACTGATTCTTCAGTGGATGTTGTCTAATCATCCTGCGGTTTCTTCAGATAACCTACCGTGCACGATAAATTGTTTTATTTTTTACAAGCATCCTATTTGATCAGAAATAAGTTCCTAATTGTTGCAAAAGCTAATATAAGTTATATCTCAAGCTATGGAATTATTAGAAATTATGTATATTTTAAAATTTAAATAATGATATAGATACGCTATAAAAAAACACATTAAAACATTTCGTTCGAATTATGTTAGTCTATTTCGCAAAGTTGTGGAACTATATTATGCGAAGGGTACAAATCTAATGAAAACAGCTCAGTAAGTTCCAAATTTGATTTAACGTTTAGTGTTTTGAGCGGAATGGGAAACAGTTTAATATCGAAATGTGGAAATTCGATCCGTTTATGGTTTTTTAAAATAAAAGCGGAAGAAACAAAGCCTTTTCGAAATTTGTTTAGGTAGGCAAATAAACTGTGATCTGCATGGGTTAACGGAGTGCTCAGTACGGTTCAAGGGAGTGAGGTTTTTCTCATACCTTGCCATAGGCTTTTCATAATATCTGAAACTGATGAAAGTCCTACACAAAAACCTCCTTTTGTGATTCACTTGACTCCAGACACACTTTATTATCTGACGGATGCACAAAAAGCCAAAACATTCATCATTTTAAATTAATAGCATAGAAATGTTAAAAATAGATTAAATACGCACCGAAGCGCTTAAATCAATGTGAACCATAACAGAGCGCATCATTTTTTATTTAATTTTTAATGAGTATAACGAAAATATATTATTTAATTGGGCTGCCAACAACAAAAGTCATATACAATCTCTCTCTAAACGGATTTCTGTTCGTGAAAAAGAAGAAAAGCTCTGACAAAGTCGTGCAGTGTTAATTATTATGTTAACCGGCGTTTATTCATTCATTCGCATAAATATCGCATAACAGTGCATTGTTTTAAACAAATAATTGCTATGTGCTTATATGAATTCATTAAACAAAATTATATGGATTGAAAAGCGCCAAGTTTCAAAATTACGGAACCGTGAACAATACCCGCTCCATAACAAACATGTAACAGGGGGAGCTGGGTGTAACATGATGGTGGTTACCCCACCGCCGCCATCGTCACCATCTGCCAGTTAATGTGGAGCAAAGTAGTTGAATGGGATCGAAAATGGGGGAGAACGATTAAATTTAGCGTATAAACGCTTACAATTAAATATAAGAAACGACAACAACAACAGCTAAAGTAGTGTTAATAATAACTGGGCAATAACAACGAGATCAAGTGCTGCCTAAACAGACGAATTGTGCACAGTGGTGTGCCGTATAATCATTTCGGTGCATCCATACGATGCACAGTGAGGTTAAACGAAAAAAAAAACGGAAAATGTTATGCGGCTACTTAACGGTTTGAGCGATATTGATGAAACTTCACAAAGACATTCTTGATGTGTTAGGAAGCTCACGAGTATGTTCAGAGACTCAGCACTCCAGATATAGTCAAATCCACACAGCGCGCGCTTAAATATAGTAACGATACACATTGAGAAAAAGAACGGGAAAGACTTATGCCACTACTTAACGGTTTGAAAGATTTTGATGGAATTTCACAAACACGTTTTCAAAGTGTTGGAAAGCTTACATTCGGAAACAGCTCCCACGCACATTTTTATTGTGACGCATTTTAGGCTTTAAAATGCTCTACATTTTGATATCTTTTATAATAACGCAAAAATGCTACATAGGATTATCCATTTAGTGGTTTCAAAACCGCCGGTCTGGAAAGGCTGTCATGGCAGCCTCTCATCTGAAGTATTATTTATTTAGCGAAAGGTTTGACATTTACGAATATTGATGGTTTAACAAACGAAGAATGCGGTTCTGCGGTTCTTCTGGATCGGAAAACCCAGAAGTGATTGTGGAAAAACCATGCGCATTATTCTCTCAAGGTGTCATTGCCCCACACATTCCTGAGCAACTTTTTCAGCAATAGGCGTATATTTTCTCCAAAATTGTTGCAAAAATACCGTATTTTTCCAAATTTTGGTTTGAGACTTTTACCATTTTCAACACACAGAAGTAATTCAAGTGATTTCTTTTACGATTTATGTGAAATATTATTATCGCTCGAAAGCATGTTTTTCGCAATAACACGGGCTTCTTACACAAAGTCAGAGGAAACAAAAGCTAAAAAAATATATTCTAAATCGCGTATCTTCAAAACTATAAGAGATAACTGGGTCATACAAGCATATAAGTATAAGTGCGTTTACCGTTGACGTTATGATAGTTGTAATTGGATCAGGAACGTGGTTTTAGCAGCACAATAAAAATTTGTCAAACAAAGAAACGTACTTTAAACCGGTCAAAACGTTAAGACATGGCTCCCGTTTTTATAATATATAAGCGAATACTCATGTTAATCGACAAATGTAGTAAAAACCCATATTTGCCTGAGTCGTTGAATCCAAAGTCTTTGCTAGAGAATCTAAAAATTGAATGCGTAGAGCCTCACTGAAGGTAGGAAACCCTCTTCTGCCCTATTCTAGTTTACAACAATATTAAATAAACTTAAAACAATTTTGCCGAATTTAAATAAAAAAAAAAAACATTATTTACAGTCTCTTTCATTTGACGTGTAAGACCAACTTTTCCCCCTTTTACGAGTGTGTTTGCAAAAACTCAAAATTCACATACTTTGCGGAAGAACTACTGAAATGTACGGTAAATATGTAAGCACTTTATTTAATTTTGTTCTCAGTTTGTAAAATACATTCAATATTCATAGCAGGTTGGCAACGAAAATTAAATTTTGCAACTTGATTTTAAATTACAAACAAATTTCCTCGCATTACATGAACTGGGTTAGGGAGAGCTTCTCTCAGTCTATAAGCTTAACGTATTTAATACTTACACTCACTGAACGAGACCTGCTGGTTAATAACATGCACTCAGAACATCAGTTTGTGAAACATCTACCAGACATTTCGATTACTGGACAACGCGAAGTGTTGGTCAGACATATTGAGATGACCACCACATAACATATGATACGCGTTTGCATCAGGATTCGAACCCACGATCAAACGCTAATATGTAAAAAAAAATTATCAGGTATGTGATAGAAAACGTTTTCGATTTAAAATCGATGCAAAAACGATGAAAGTTGTGATGCACATCTTTTTATCGATTTCACTTCGGTTTGAGCTGAAATCGATATCGATTTCACTTTCCATTTCGTTCTATGGAAAATATGGATAACAAAGGTGTGATAGAAAACGAATTATCGTTTTCATTTACGGTTTTAAATCGAGTAGTCTTTGTGTGGCGATTTTGTAAAGTCGCATTTCTTTATTCGGAAGAAAAATAATAAATTGCGAACAAAAAAACCAGAGTCTGCCAGAAGCCATGAACCACAATCTCCATTTTCATACATGGAACAATAAGTCTTTTTGGACGCTTAAATTCCACACAAACGAATCATGACTTCAACCTGGTCGCGTTGCATCCACAGCCAAAATATTCATTTCATAGTCGCAAATGTAAAAAAAAATTGAATTAATACAAAATTTACACATATATAACTCATCTAACTTAACTCACAATCATGGCATTTATGCTGTAATATCCTTTTCTATGATAAAACAAATGTTCCTGTGTACCTGGTTTAATTATTGCAATGTGGATACCGTCTATGCAGCCAACAACACCTGGAATTCTGTATTTATCAAAAAAATGTTTTTTGGACTTCGACATTTCTTGTGGCTCAGCGGAAAGTTTTATCCAGTATTGGCACAACACCTGCTCCAGAAGAACAGCCATGCGTCCAAATATTTTAGAAAATGTGGTGCGGTGCATAGCTATGGAAACATCTTTCCCCACAGAGCGTTGAAAGCAGCCTTCAGCGAAAAATCTGAGCGTTGCTGCCAACTGGATTGCTAATGGAATGGACGAGGGTGTAACACTTGTCACAAGTTTATCCATTATCCAAATAAAGGCTTCTTTATTGAAGCAAAAGCATTCTACAAAACTATAAACAATTATGTATTACTGAAACCTTGGGATAACACATTTGGTTTACTTTTTTCCCGGCAAATCTAGTGGGTTGGAAGCATCGCGTAACTTTTTCCTTTTAATATTTTCTTCTTTATTTGATGCATCACTTAAAATTGCGGACACTGCGACAATAAATGCCATGTTATAAAATAATTTTTCAGCTTAATTTGATTCTTGTTGTGCAAACACTTGTATTTTAAAACGTAAACAAATGCTCTGAGTTGTATTTTGCAAAAGAATATGGTGGAAATAAAACACAACTGGAAAATGAAATCGATACGATTTCTGTCACGGTTAAAATCGATCTGTTTGTTTTGGCACTTCGTTTTCATTTGAAAACGAATCGATTTGCATCACATACCCCTATATCACGGTTTTGGTATCTTTGGTAATATTATGTTGGCATATTCAAAACCAGCATTTTTATTTAGGTTTTCATAAAAATTGGAAAGTATATATATATATATATATATATATATATATTTATTTATATTATACGTCAATATAATCATGCCTCTACGTGTATAAATGTACAACAGAGGTGGCACCGCTTGAGTTGGAAGACCGAGCTTATTCCGAATTGTGATACGAATGTTTCTGTTACTCCCATTTGTCTGGCGATGGGCCAGTACAACGACCTCTTCATTATAGATCACATATGGGCCAAAATCTTATCAATGGGGAAAATTGTCCCAAGCTATATCTGTACCCAACTTTGAACTAGTGAAGATTTTCCATTAGGAAAAATTCAACTTCGAAATAGTGCAGATTTTTAGTGTTTATTAAACAACAGTATCAGTTATTCAATAATTATAAGCAATAAATATAAATCTTTAAACAGACTCCATTGACTAATAAGATAATAAGACTAATAAGTAAGTATAATACTTTTGTTAATAGATATAATCTCCAGGTAATAAAAGATAAATTATGCGTTAATAAAGACAGATATTCGCGAAGGGAGGGGAGATGCATTTAAAGAATGTGTGTGTTCCCGTTTAAAGAAGGCACGTTAACAAAATTAAAGGGTTATCCAATATTTGCAGCCTTCGTCTATTACAATTGCACATATCCGCGGAAATTAATTGTAAATGAGAACCAAATCGGTTACAGCGTTGTCTTATGGTTGACTTTGGGTTTTACATTTTTGTATCAAAGATAGTTTGACAAATTTGAAATGTATGTATGCGTGCTATTAACGAAATTATTTTTTATTTGAAAGACCAATGCATACATACCATTATTTATGAAATACAACATCCTTCAAATGTCCGCCGAATTATCATACCGTGGCACGGATTGAAGAGGTGTAATCTTCATTAACTCTGCACCATGGATCCGGCTAAATTTGAACGACATGGAACTGCAGAAAGTTGCATCGGTGACAGATAACCATATCCTTAAATCGATCTTGCAGAATGTCGATTATGGCGTTTACTATATGGAACGTAACGCCATCCTGCTGGACGCACATATTCTCCGCATCCGTATCATACAATTTGGGGCAAAAGAATTTGTTTATCTATAGCGCATGCCATTAAAGGACAAAAAATATCTCCTGCCCAAAATTTTTACCAAATAATAACTTTTTTTGGATGCATTGCAACCTGGTGAACCTCGTGTTGCATCGGCCGATATACTGCAATTTTGTTTTTTAACATAACCTTTTATTCAAAAATGCGCCTCGTCGCTAAACATGATTTTTTGTCGAAAAATTGAGATCATCTTCCGGCGTTTCGAGACCCGGTTAAGACTCAAACGGGGTAGTCTACGGTCATTTACTTTCAGTTCCGTGGTCATTTGCATCTTGTACGGGTGTAGGCCCATATATAGGAGCGAAATTCCGCGAAACTACGTGTTCTTATCTGCGATAAGGAATCGGCATAAATCGATTCACCTCCCCACTTCCACGGAGAGCCACGATGTTCTCGGCCGGTCTGGCATTCCTTTATTGTACGAGTGACATTTTTAAAGAAAATTTAATATTTTTACATTTTTTGATACATCTCTCTTCGTTTAATAATTAAGCCTGTTACAATTTGTACGAAAGCATTGAAACATTATTTTTTCTACACAAAAGCCTAAGAGTCTGCAACTTCTGCGCGAATAACTTCTACTTTTTTTAATTTTAAGAATTTCTACAAGCAATTTCATGGGAATACAGAATGTTGGGCCTCAAATCGAAAGTTGGTGTTCTAAATTCGGATGGTTTTGTGCTTTTCTAGAATTTTGGGATTCTTTAATTTGCGGAGCCATTCTTTCAACTCTTCATTATGACATCGTTTTCCTTTAAGTTGAATACTCCTGTAGTGATTTAGTAGAAAACATGAATTATTTTAGGCTTTCTTTATGCTGAAATATGTCGCAATTACACACTTAAAAAAAAAAGCCAAAAATGTATGATTTATGAAAAAAAAAAAACAGATTAAATATAAATCCAATTATTTTCGTTGAAAAAAAAAAAAACTAAATTGAGTGGGTAAAAGGTAAATTGAGAACACTGCCCTCTCCCGACGAATAAATGGTAACATTGTTAAAAATTTCTGAAAAATTTCCATTTCGATTCAGTCCTTGTATGGGGTTTTCTCCATTTAATTTGCCTAATTTGCTTAATTTGATACCAAATTTCAGCCTCCCAAGCAGTACGATCTGAGCGCGATTTCGACAGACACAGATTTGCTTAAATCACTATTCATTCTAAAGCAATCAAGAATATATTTTCTTCACGGAGTCTTAGATAAGTGTTTCTCATAAATACAAATGGAAAAACAGGCTAAATATACCATCATATGGAAAAGCCGCAAATTTTAAATTGAAAATTATCTATGCGAATCTTTCCAATATACGACGACTCAAGTAGATGTCAATATCATCTACGTAGACGCAAAGAATTGCTTACTTATACATTAAATGTGTTTATTTCAATAGTTCGATAAGTATAAAGATTTAATAAATTATCTATAATAAGAATCAAATTTCTGAGACTGAGGAATTTTTTTTTATTTATAAATGTGAATTCGAGTTTTGAATTTACTTGATGATTCAAAACGTTGATTAAAATAATAGTACGAATATGATTATGGTTTGAAATGGACACGACAATTTTAACATCCTTAGATTTTCCAAACTGCATAGAAGCAATTCCATGCAGCGAAATTTTGAATACAAACTTAATACGTACGAGTATAAATTAAATTATTACAATTTATATACTTACTATATACATTTGTAACCTTACCTGAAATTAGAAAAAACATTAAAAATTAACAACACATAATAAAAAAAAATATCTTACAGATTATCTAGGGAGGGAAATTATTCATTAGTTGATGGACATGTCTTCATAAAAAGAATACTGCCCTTATATAACAGACATATGGAGTTGATATAATCTTTCGCAACTTCCAGTTCATTGTTTGTGCGTCTTTTTTACTTCTTTGAAAGCATTTTTTTCCTGGGATGGTAAGAAGAAGAGATTTTCCCAAAAATGTCAACAACACTGAAGTACGAGTATATTTTTCACATCCAAAAAAGTCGCACTAAGCAAACTGATGCTTTAGAAAATTTCGATCAAATTGTGTTGGTAAGTTCAGAGACGTTAAGATTCAAAATTAAAAATCGCGCAGCTTTACCTGAGATATAATTTTCAAAAACATGTTCTTATAAACTAGACATTAGAGAGGACTCATGAATATACAAGATCTTGCGATAATTAGGTTATATTTGATTTTCACTCTTCGTTGAGAATTTTTCGTACCGGTGGGCAAAACTTCCCAATCGATTTGTGAAATTATAGACCCTTAAGGTGACGATGATGTTCGAGAAGGCAGCTAAGGACACTAAAGATGGTATTTTGACGAATACGGAAATAGCTATCCGTCCCGCCAGTTGTGTCAATATAATCAATTCCGCAAGTTTTTGAATTGTAATCCATTAGCAATTATAAAATTATAAATAATTGCTAATAGAAAAACGATCTTGAACCGAATTAAGAACCAAAATCATGTTCTAAAACGAATCTGTTTACATTCATTTTTAAAAAGATCATTTTTAAAAGGCGTCTAAAAAGACAGTTTCTCCAGTACTACACTTGCTGTTCACTCATCCTGAAGTACCTGTTCTCCGACCTCAACGTGAACATGAACATATCAGTGTAACGAGCTGTTCAAGCTGCTGGCCGATACTGAAAACAAAAATCAGCCCTGCAGAATTGTTCACGCTATTTTCGCATGCTGAAGTAATCATTCTCCCCCGTCGACGTCAATACCACACAGTATCTCGAACCGGTCACGCTAAACCGTTCACTCCAACTGCTCCTGAGACATTCGTCCTTCAATGTGAACTCCGTTCCAGTATTCCGAATTGTTCACGCCGTTGACCTACCCTGAAATACATATTCTTCCTCCATCAAAGCTCATAGGGCGGAAACTGCGATAGTTTCCTGAAGTCCGCTTTCGCCCCCCATGTTAGACTTGTCTAGCCAGCCAAAGCCGGCGCTCGTGTAGAACTTGCAACTTGCAAGAAAAGGCTTTTTGTCTGCAGATATTAATATCCGACAAAGTAGACTTTCTAATGCACTTAACCAATGATAGAACGCCCAGTGAATGCATCATGGATTGCCTCATTCGAAACACTTAATTCTAAGGGTCTGAACTAGACACAATCAAATCACATCCTTACTTGCAACGGTCGGAGAAAGTTCACTGTTTTATTTCGTATTTTTTATTTCGTACTGGGACTATCTTTCACGGCGAAAAAATTCTGTCAGACGTTCGTTGCTTGTATATATTATTGAACATATTATGAAGCAAAATCCTAAGTTGCTTCAATATCAGTGTTGGAAAGCGATATAAAAAGTTAACGTTGCTGCTTAACAAAATTTTCCACGAGAAAAAACACAATATTGTCCGTTGGAAAAATTTAGCTTCGAATTCCACGATCATTGCATCAGGTCGTAAATACGGTTTCGTCGAAGAATACATGCCCGATGATTGAAATTTGATTGTGCTATGATTAAAGTTAATTCTAGCTGACCTGATTGGGCCTTAGACCTGGAAAATCAACTGACCAGATACACTAAATTCTAGAAAACCCAAGAAAAACAGATCGATACGTAAAATCTTTTCGTCGACTATAAAATTTCCTTCGACAGTCCGATAGGGCAAAAGCCATATAAGGCCATGTCCGAATTTACTATTTCCGCGAAGCTTGTTGGCTGACGCCGACTGGCACGAAATCTTCGGTAAAGATGGGCTGAAATCTTAGTGAACATTTTTCACCAAAAAAGGATTTAGACAAGTCGACAGCCTATCGCGCCACCTCTTTGACATACTGATTATGAGAAAGGCTGCAGTTAACACGACAGGTGCTATCTTTAACAAAAACCATATGTTACTCGCGTATGCGGATGATATAGACATTACTGGAAGAAAACTGCGGGACGTTACTACAGCGTTCTCAAGCATCTTTGTCTTTTATGAATCCTTTTCGTTATCATCCATTCGTTACTTGGTAATGCGAGTAATAACAGATTTTTCAAAAAAAAAATTTGTTTGTCAATATTTGTTCAACTAACCAAATTATGACTAAACTGTCAACTAATTTAAAATAGATAATTTTATTCCGAAATACTAGATATTAGGTCAATGTTGGAGCAATGATTTGCACTAATGAATTGTTCGGAATGTATAACATAATGCAATATAAAGAGAATGATGTTCAATACCAAAAATTAAAATTTTAAAAAAATTTGCAAAAACAATGAAAACAGAAATTTTGTTCTTGTTTTAATTGCTTCTGCTGCACTGAAAGAATGTGTTATATGTGCGAATACGTATGTAAGCATAAAATTATTACACTGGGAAAATTAAGTAATAATAATGCATTTTTCAATGCTTCTTCTTCTCGTTGTTTTTTGTGTACGGCATGAGAATTTTTTCTACCAAATGTGAGGCACAACAAAGAAAGAAAAAAACTCCTCCATTGTTTCACTCCATTCTGCGTGGGAGAAAAAGAGAGAGATAACATTCGCATTATAAAATGCAAAAGCCCAATTCCAGCTCAATGTCATTTCTAGCGCACAGTGTTGCAACTATTTTGTAATTTATTATCTTGGAAGGTTGTCAATTACACAATCTCTGGCGGTGTTGTAGCAAATGGCAACATGAGCAACACACAACCGAAATTTAAACGTTAACCCGTTGAAATTTAACACCCGTTGGCCAAGTGGGCAGAAATAAATGCATTTCGTATATTAGAATGCACATACATTCAAATATTTAGATATTCAAATAATTTCGAGCTAAAGGTTGATTTAGATGTGACTGTGAATGGAAAATGTGCGTATATAAATCTCTTGCGAATTATTGGTGGTCTTTATCAAAACACCACCGTACCAAATGGGTTAAGAGACATTGGTTTTTTGCCAACGCTGGTTTATAGTCAACAATTGCGTGTTAATTAATTTTTTTTGTCTTGATTTTTTTTACACTTCGTCTTCTTGGCACTTTTTTCTGACTTGTGTTGTAATTTGACTCTAAGGTGTAAATGTAGGTTAAGATTAACACACTCACACACTCGCTGCACTCATTCAGTCATTTAGTCACTTGCGGCTCCAGGCATGGCTGAAATGAGCCCTATAATTCAGGCCACCAAATGCAGTGAACCCTACATCGCACAGTGGGGAAAAAGGGAATTTTTGGACAAATCGCCTTGGAAGTTGTATACGATCAATCAACTTGGAACATTAGGTTCATTACCTAATGTAATAAATCTTAGTTCGAAGCTGGAATCAGGGCTAGGGCCGTACGTTACGATGACAAATTTGCTTTAATTTAACCTCATTATAGAGGGGCAAAATATTAAGGAAAGTACAGGGAAAGTAATGGTTTCAAAACCGCTGGTATAGCAAGACCGTCAGCTGTTAAGTGCCTGCCATCTGAAGTGTTGTTTATTTAGTGAAAGGTTTGCCATTTACGAATATGGATCGTTTAACAAAGAAAGAATGCGTAAAAATAGTTAAAACTTACTACAAAAATGATGATCCAAACGTGGGCTTTCAATCGAACAAAATGTTCTTCAGCGATGAAGATCCATTACATCTGGAAAAAGTGACTGTTTGGTACCCATTATGGTCTGAAGGTGATTTCATCGAAATCATACCTTTATGTGAGTTTTATTTAACTTTAATAACCATCGTTTAGTGAGAAAAATACACAAGTTTTGAAAAAAAAAACAAAATGAATGATACGCAGAGAAATGTGCAAATAAAGTGATATCGGATATATGTGTAATCGATTGGAAATATATCACAGTATAATATTTATTATATTTTAATGGTTCCTTAGAGGAATTGCAGAATACCCGATTTCGCTCTTTAAATCTCCTGTGGTTTATTTAATATCTTATGCAAAAGTTGAGAAGAAAATATTTTTGGCGTTATATTCTGCTAATTTGTGCAACGATAGAAATTACTAACAAAATAATTAATTAGTTAAAAAAAAAAAACAAAAAATTTTTTCTTTCCTTGAATTCAGCAAATTTGTTCGGTTTTAAGTGCAATAAAAATTAAAAATTCATAAAATGAAAATAAAGACAGAGTTCTATACTGACATTTGTGACCTTTTTCTAGACTTTTTTTTATATTTTGCAAAGGCTCTGTAATTTACCTAGATTGAATAAATTGTAATTATTTTAAATTATTATTGATTGAAATTAATTGAAATTAAAACAAATCTAGTTATTACCAACATTAGTACAATTGACTGCTTTTAAAACGAAACTTTCCACAAGTGAATGCTTGTGATACGTATAGTAAGTAGTTTCAAAAAAAAAAAATATATATTTTGGTGAAAAGTGACAACCTTATAACACATAAGTTTTAAGTTTCAAGTTATATTTGAGCTACCAAAAGTAATCTCAGGGAATTTGTAAACATGACAAAATTGATCACGGTTATGTAATTCAATAGCCGAGTTGGATTCTACTCTGGAGCAGTCTGCTCCTTCGTTTACGATAGTAAAATATTGGGTAGAAGAGTTTAAATAAAGCCATACGAGCGGCCAAGACGAACACCGTAGTGGTTAATCAATTGAGGCGTCCATGCCAGACACGGTTAAGAAAAAGATTTGAAGTTGAGATAGCTGTGCACGAGATGGGTGCCGCGCATGCTTTTAATAGAACAAAAACAGCATCGTGAAGATGTTCCAATAGAGTGTTTGGCGATGTTGCACCGCAATAAAGCCGAATTTTTACGTCGATTTATAACCCTGGATAAGACATGGGTCCACCACTGCACACCTGAGATAAAGGAACAGTCAAAGTAGTAAAGTGGAGAGGCTGAATCGTGTCCAAAGAAGGAAAAAAGGAGAAACGTTTATTTTACCAGTTTTCGGTTTTGAATACTCCAGTTGTTCGGTTGTACTAATATAGAGATTCCATTTTGGAGTTGAGTTTCAGACTATAGTGTCAGACTATAAAGTTTTTATTGTGTTTTATTTAATAATTTAGTGGATAATGCGTAGTTTAGGTTTCTTTAAATGCACATGCTATGTGATTGGAGTTGAGAATTCTAAAAAAAAGGGAAACTGTAGTCGAGGTTTCCCAATTTGCAAGAACCCAGCAACCCTGTTATTTTACTTCAACTTCTAAGGAACTAAACAATAAATAAACAACGTTTTTTCAACAATTAATAATGCTTGAAGAGCCATTGGCAAATACTAAATTGTGGAATAGCAAAGGTGTGATTTTCCAACACAAGTCTTTGTAGACCCGAAAAAAAATATTGGAGGATGGGTGGGAGATGATGTCACATCCCCTCTATAGTCCTGATATGCCAATCTCAGACTTTAATTTATTCCGGAGTTTGCAAAATTTTTCTAATGGAAAATCCTTCAATACGGATGAGGGCCTATAAACCTAGCCGTTCCAGTATTTTGCTGAGTATTTTGGCCGAACGATGACGTTAAGTCATTGAGCCAAATTGAACTTGCATTATAGATTACAATTAATTATTTGAATAAAATAATTTGAGATTTACTTTGACTCTTCAACTCCTAATGTTCCAAAATTTAGAATATAATATAAAAAAAATATGAGTCTTCAATATCAAAATATATTTTTAGATCAACTTTGGCACACAACAATATTACGAACGTCTGTTTATGAAAATTATTATAAAATTGATTTATCCAAAACAAACAATCCCTTTTTTCCACTGTGCGTCGTTCAGTTCAGAGTTCAATGCAATTCATATTCCATATTCATGGAGTTCTCGCAGTGTTTTTCTGGTGGCAAAGAAGCAATAATGCTAGAAATCAATTAATTGGCACAAGGTAATAAATGCCATATGCAGGTGGCAGCAAAAAAAAAACATTTTTCTTCTCATTCGCAGGTTTTTAGAAAACGAGTAACGGGGTTTTAATATCCCTCCACTTCACATTGCAAAGAATACCACATTTTTTTTTAAACGCATTCGTACAGAATTGTTTGGATGGGTTAATTAGGAAAATTTAAATAAAATGGCAATGGTTAGAGTGATCAAATATTGTGGAATAGAATGTTCCGTCCCAAACGTATGAATCAGCTTAAATCCGATAATTCAGCCTTCTCCAAAAGCTTAAAGGAGAATATAATGCTTAAGTGATATTAGTGTGGTAGGTAAAGACGCAATTTAACATTTGGATTCAATTAATTTAATATTCTACAAGATTGCGAAATTTATACACAAAAAATAATATCTTTTTCTTTTAGCCAGATTACAAACTGAATGCCAAATCCAATACAATGTGCATTCTAAAACGATAAAGACCTCCAGATATGACAGCGTATTACACAAAATGTTTACCTAAAAAAGGGCTACCTGAAACAGAAACATTCTGGTTCAATTAAGGATGTTCCGTTTACTATTTTTAGCTTTCGACTCGAAAGCATCTTAACTACCCAGTCTGAGTAACTGGTCGGGTTTACAACACCAAGTATGCAGCAAGTACCAACAACACATCGCCGGAATGTGTTGCAAATTCAAAGAACTGCAATTTGTGTCTTTTTCAAAATCCGGACTGTGGACAACAAAACGAACGAATAAAAACCGGCGGCAAAATGCCAGATATACTTAATTCTAGTTACGGTTGCCTGATGTGTTCCACTCCACATCGTGATGTGTTAGCAGCCATGCTCAGATCCACTACCACCTTCCGTTCACTCCGCCACCTCAGTGCACTCCAGTAAACAAGCTCGTCCACAATTGTGTCTACTTAAGAAGGCGCGGCTTTAATAAGAATTATGACAACGATGTCGTTCCTATTTCGTTTTTGTCATTCCTCTCCTAGGTGTGGACAGACGGACATGCTAGCTGAAGAGTAAACAAACAGACGGATACAGACACGATTGGCTTAGAACCGTTTAGAAAAAAAGTCAACATTTTTTTTTTTTTTTGACGTTGGTGCTATATTGATGAATGTGTGACTATTAGTGGCCACTAGAGATACAATGTAACGACCTAAGGATACCATGGAAAATATCAAGTATGATTGAGTATGCAAAGCGCGCCAACAAGCGAAATGGATACCACCAACCATTCAATCCTAAAACTTATGGATGCAAAGAATAGCGATATCATTAGGACGATTCAAAAATGAGCACAAGGAAGCAAACAGCTTAAAGACACACACAAGAAAACAAGACCCGGTATGGGGGGATAGAAGTGACATTTCCGTGAACATTAATTGCCTTTAGAACAGGACGGAGGGCTCAAACTGCTTCATAATAATGCACGGGAAATGCAGTACATTGGAATTTAGGTAGAGACATCGAAAAAGTTTTGGAGATATCAAAAAGCAGTTAAAAGTTTCATAAATTTCAAGACATTGCTGTATGCAGTATTAGAGCCCAGCATCAACATTTCTTTTTTGTGAGTATTTCTGATCGCTTTCGCTTTGTTTCACTTCACTGTTCTTACTTTTGCTAACACCAACACTACGTGGCTGTTTGTGTCCTCTCTTTGTTGAAGAGAGCGTAGAGAAAAATTTGCGTATGAGCAGTGTCACTCAGTGTGGAAAATGCTCGAGTCAGCACGCATTAAAACAGAACATCAAAATTGGTGAAACATAGAAAAAAATTGAAAATGTTTCATATTTTGAAAACGAATCGTTTAATCACTTTCGGTCGTCCAAAGTGTTTCAGACAAGGCGTCCTTCACAGGATGCCAAAAATATATTCTACAATCACCAAAATGAATGTAAATATGCTTACAATTATGAAACGAAGCATACCGTAGCCAAAAAAATTAATTCACTTTAATCTAAAGAATATAGAAACGTAATTCAAAAAACTAAAGTATAAAATCGCTTAAATTTAAAATAACAAACCATTAAGTATGTTAAAAAATGTGGACATATTTATGACTTAATGATTCATTTGCGGGACTTAATCACATTTTGATCCTACCCCTTCCCTTTCTTATTTTAGCGATTTTTAGAAATTTATTGATGTCACATTGATGTTCCTATTTAGGCGATTTTACGATTCCTTTTTGAGTTATAAAATATAATACTGAAGATATAAATTTCCCTCAAAAGCAAAATTATTTTCGTATTTCAAAACTCTGTTTATATTACACCTCCTGACCGAAAAAGTTTAGGATTATTCAACGTTACTTTTCTTGCAGGAACACTAGATTACTTGCAATCCTCAGTATCGAACAGTTGATTGATGTGACTATAGAAACAAAGAATACCCTGTTGTCTTCGAGAAAATAGAAGCGGCAATAATGAAGTATTCGATTTTGCTTACATTTGTTTTTATGCAATAGTATTCGAATGCTTATTTTAATTCGTAGATATTCGACAATATTCCAATATGTATACACTATTGTACAGGGATGTCGATTAATAAACACATGGGCTTTCCCAAAACTAGTCGAGCTAACAAAGAAGACTCAAACAAGTTGAGAAAAACATTCTTCACTTTTTCCAGTGATATCATAGCTAATAGTAAGTACTGTCAACTCTTTAAAATAGCCATACACCGCAAACTCCACCTCTTCATTGTTGGCAAATCTTTTACCACCGAGCTATTTTTTCAGGTTTGGAAGCTGAGGGAACTGAATCTGGCGAATAAGGTGCGTGATGAAGCAATTCGAACTTTAATTAATTAATATTGGCCATCGCAATAGTGAATGTATGAACTGGAGCATTGTCTTGATGAAACAACACTTTATTTTCCGCCAAGTAAGACCTTTTTCCACAATTTCATCACCTAAACGCTGTAAAAAATTGGCATAATATTCGCCGTTGATGATTGTTTTTCCTTTCTGAAGATAAGCAGCAAAAGTAATTCCATGCGTATTCCAAAAAAAAAAAAAGACGCCATGACCTTGTCTGCAGATGGAACCGTCGTCGTTTTTTTTGAACTCGATTCTGCCATTCCTGACCAATTCTTTGACTGTTCCTTTGTCTCAAGTGTAAAGTGGTGGACCCATATCTCATCTATGGTTGGAAAAAAATCGGCTTTATTGCGGTGAAACATCATCAAACACACTACTGAAACATCTTCACGACGCTGCTTTTGCTCTATTGAAGGCAAACACGGCACCCATCTCGCACAGCTTTCTCGTCTGCAAATCTTCGGTCAATTTACAATGTATAGCACTTTTTGATATGCCTATTATTTCAGCAAGCTCACGCACCTTCAGCCGACGATCATTTTCCTAACCATGTTTGGTGTGGACACCTCAATGGGCCGCTCGGTTATTGGTTTTGTTGGAGATTTTTGAATTTGCCGAAGTATGCATGGTACATTTCATAGTAAATATCAATTTGTTTTATAGATTTTTCTGCAAGAATTCCAAAAATTGAAAAATTCAATTTTGATATTAAAATGTATCCATCTTAAACCATCATATGGATATTTAGCTAATTTCTTCATAAAAAATATAGATAATCTTGTATTTTGTGCTTTCAACCTTATAAAGGGCATTATATTTTCTTTGAGTTGGCACAGAAATTTTTGTAAATTTAAATTAAAAGTTGCAATTAAGGCCTGCCAGCAACATGGTCGTGATGCCGGATATTGTAATGTAATGTACATAACAAAATAAAATTACAATTTCCATCGCTAAATTATGTAAATTGTAATTTGACTAAATCTTGACACACAACGACCCATCAGGAATAAATTTAATGCAAACAAATTTGTAAGGATTTGTAAGGCATCCATGATTGAAAAACAGTGATGTTACTGCAATCATTTTAAATTTTGAAAGCAGTCGACTCTGGCGATAGACCAGGACAAAATCAACTAACTTTTTTCAATGTACAATTCGTGAACTGTGACGATGACATGTTTATTTTAATATTTCGGTTACGCCATAAAAATGTTTGAGCACTAAAACTGCCACTTTCTAATAGATAGTAGAGATAACAGTCAGCGGAAAATGCGTATCAGCATTTACACCTCACTTGCAACTACTCATAGGGTGTATAAACCGGGATTATTAATTAAATATCAAGGTCCGAAGGACAGTGTTTCGATGCCAAACATGACCAACTTTTAAAGATAGCTAAGGGTTTCGACAAAGAGAAAAATACGCCTAAAATTGATAATAATGAAGAATCGTCTGAAATACGTGTGTTCAAAAAATAAGGTGAATTTTCAAATTTCGCGGGCTACGTATTCGACTTTTGATTATTATTTTCTTTTATGTTGGTACACTTGTCCCGAAGATATGTTGAAACATATTTCGATATGTTTTATCCATATAGAACGTTTAGTTTGTTTGTGAGAGGCATAAATAAGACAAGTGTTTTGCGTGTTCGACGATTTTCTGCTATCGAAAAGATGGATCAAAGAAGTTACATCAAATTTTGTGTAAAAAATGGAATTAAGTGCTCAAAAACAATTGAAATGTTGACAGTGGCATACGGTGAGAGTACTCTGAGTCAAAAAAATGTTTACAGGGGGTACAAGCTTTTCACAGAACATCGACAAGATGTGAATGACGACGCTCGCTCTGGACGTCGCAGCACATCAACAACTGATGAAAATGTTGAGAAAGTGAAGAAAATTGTTATGGAGAATCGTCGAATCACAATTAGAGAAGTTGTTAAGAATGTCGGCATATCGGTCGGCTCATGGCGACGTACGGTAAACAAGGAGTATTACCTTGAAGTTATGCGGCCTTTGCGTGAAGCAATACGAAAAAAAACGCCCGGAATTGTAGAAAAAAATTCATGGCTTTTGCATCATGATAATGCACCTGCTCACTATTTTTTGCTTGTGAGAGATTATTTGGCCAAAAATAACACCGTTATCATGCCTCAACCACCGTATTTACCAGATTTGCCCCCTGCGACTTTTTCTTGTTCCCAAGATCGAAGAGACCCATGAAAGGACGGCGTTTTGCGACGATTGAGAGAGAGAGAGAGCTCAAGGGCATACCAAAAAGTGCATATCAGAAGTGTTTCGAGGATTGGGGAAAAACGCTGGCACAAGTGTATTTTATCTGAGGGGGACTACCTTGAAGGAGATAAAATAGAAATTGATGAATAAATAAATATTTTTTGAGAAAAATTAAACTTCACCTAATTTTCCTAACACACACCACCGACCTACGGTAACGAAGCGTCAAAATCATTAAAATGAAAATATGATCATACTAAATTGACTATTGAAACTCTTTTCTGAAATTTTCACCAAACCCAAAAAAGAAAAACAAAAAATATTAAAAAAAAGAAGAATAAAAAAGATCATCAAACCAGAAAATCATCTTTAGCGTTGAGACGCATTTATGGAAGGATGGCTATGCTAACAAACAAAATTACCGTACATGGGATGGTGGCAACTCACACGATGTTCACCAAGTAGCATCCACAAAAAGTTACTGTTTGCTGCGAATTTTGGGCCGCCTTTGATATAAATTGAATCACATGGACGTGGATGATGTGTAATTCCGCCAAGACGGCGCTGCGTGCCACTTGGCGAACGCCACAATCAACACTGTGCATGATCGATTTGAGGATCTCGTTATCTGTCGCAGATGTGATATGAATTGGATGCCAAGATCGCACGATTTGATGTCGTCAGATTTTTTCATACTGGGTTTTCTGCAGTTGCAGGTCTATGATAAGAAGTCGCAATCGACCGATGTCCTCAAACACCACATAACGCAAGCCATCGCCCAAATTCAGCCGGATCTAAGCGTTAGTGTCATTGAAAATTTGAACTCTCAGATCCGTTCTAACAACCAAAGTCGCGGCGGACATTTTAACGATGTTGTATTCCGTGCTGGAGCATTTTGACCATCCGAACAACATGACCCAGCCAACGCAATCGCTTTATATTACCTATAATGCGTTTAACCACGCCGATGTCGGCTTATATCTCACACAGCTCATTGTTCATACGACGCCGATACTCTCCGTTAATAATGATGGGTCCATATATTTTCCAGAGTATAACAATACAGGTAGAACCAAAGTTTTGTACAGTCGGATATTTGTTTGTGGAGAAAGGGCTTTATCATTGAATCGCTTGCTTAGCCCATAGTAACATCTGTTAGCAAGCAATACCCACCTCTTTATCTCCATGCTGACATCATTCGTTTTGTTTACAGCGGAACCGAAGTAGATGAATTCTTCTACCACTTAAAAATTATAGTTGTCAGCTTTCATACAGCGTCCTAAACGAGTAGACTCTTGGTTCGCTATAACCAATAATTTTGTTTTGTCCTCGCTTACCACCACACCCATTTTCTCTTCTTCTTTTTCGATGCTTGAGAAGGCTGCAGCAACATTTCGCAGTTTTCTGCCAATGATGTCTATGTCATCTGCATATGCGAGTAACATAAGGCTTTTGTTAAAGATGGTACCAGACGTGTTAACTGCAGCTTTCCTTATAATCACCTCCAACAGTATGTTGGACCAGTTTTAAGTTCTTAGCCGCAATACTGCTGTTCTGATCTTTGTTTGGCCGATTTAGCCGATTTCACAAATGGAAATAACTTACTAATTTTAATTTCTCCATATAATTATAAGGACTAGTTTTTACGATTTTTTACGCTTTAATGTATATACTTCACCCCACGATGGGATTGATTCATCGAAACAATGAACACTGTTTTCCTTTTTGTGTTTCTCTTGATATTCGCAACACTCCAACTTGCTCTTTAGCTCCAGTCTGTAGTCTTGTTGCGTGTGGAGATTGGTTACTGGGCGACGCTGAAAAGTGAGTTCTTTTTAAATCGTCAAAACTAATTTCATCGTTTTGACGAGGTTTCCCGTTGATGTAAGTTTTTTCCATGTCTAATTTACTGTTCGTCTTTAAAATTGTTGTATAAAGTATTCCATATGACATCTACAAGTCTTCTTTTCTACGGAATTGAACATTTTTTCAATTGTTACATCACTGATGTTCCTAAAAGTATGCAAAGTCAATTGGAGAACATTTCACATATCATGTAAACCTGATTAGAAAAATTTGGGAGATTCTTCCGTTTATCACCAGAAATGATAAATCTCCCAATTAAATTGTAAGAACTACGTCGAATGACAAAAAGTATCCGCAATTTCTATAAAAATGAAGCCTGCAATTGTTTGCCCAATTTTATTACGAAATTCAGTTTTTTATTACATAATTAAAACGAAGGTGAATTTCAAGTTCTTCATATAACAGTACCTTTGATGCAAAGCCGGATTTTATATTAATATATATTTCTAAAAAAAATTAACAAAATAAAACAAATGTTGAAGTAAATATGTATTTTTAACTATTTTAGAGAACAGTTTAAAAACAAGATTAACTTTTATTTCATTAGCATGACGTGCAGTTTTAAGATTCGTCCATTCGACAAAGTTTACCGATAAAGGCGTAAATTTACGCCATTAAGTGTTAAAAATATTTTGACTTAAAATTATATTTTTTCTCTTTATTTTAGGTCTAAATTTCAACAGTGATGCAAAACACAGACTGAATACTGAGAAAACACATACACACACTGTTGTAGCTACAGAAACGTCATCTCTGTTCAAGTGGTTGGAATGCAACTCTTAAACAAAAGTAAACAACGGTCACCATACACACCGCTTTCACTACGCTTTACTTGTAAGCAAACATTTGCTAATATATTAATATTTTTTATATTTTTATAGATACATATTTTCCTTTTTCATTTCTTCCAGAATCTCTTTTGATCTCATTGCCCTCGCATTATCTGCCATCTTATCCATGTATGCAGTATTTGCCTTCCAGACTAAGCATGGATACTAATCATGCATGGATACATAGGTTATGGCCCAAAGAGCGAAGGAGCTACAGAAGAAAATGACGAAGAGGAAGCCCTATTAGTGTCAAGTTCATTGGCACAATCCGTCATCTCATGGTCTGAGCCCATTACATATAATCGCACATTTCAGTATGAAGGGGTATGATGGAGGAGCTTGATGAAGACTCTCAATATCTCAGATAGAATGCGAAGCATTCTGATGGCGATGATGATATTCACGTTCATTTTCTTTCACAAGCATCGCTCCTGACCAAACATACCAATAAGGTTTATTGGACTTATGATTTTATAGTCGAAAATTGCTCGAGCAAAGTTTGCAATAGCAATAGAATTTAACATTTTCATCATAATTTCCTAAAGTATTTTATGGCTTAAAGCCTAACAAGCATAACGAACGACAACGCAAACGTCTTGGCATGCTGGCAAATATTTTAGTCTGGTGTGTTTGAGTTTGGGTGGCGAATTAGCCATCAAATGTGAAATATACGGAAAATGTTTTGAATGTTCTTAGCTGGAATGCTTAAGTTCTTGTGACTGCAGAGAGGATGACGAAGATGACATGGAAATACGAATAGCGACAATAACCCCGCAAAAAATTTGGCGTCACTTCAAAAGACGGAATATTTTTATAGTCGACGAGGTAATATTTACATCCGGTTAGGCAATTTATCCAAAGATGTAATTGTACACAACTTCAAAATAATAATAGTAACGCTTAAGGTATTTAAATTAAAAAGTATTTTGGTTTTTATTGGAAAGTTCTCACCCAATGGTAGGCTAAGCGCAGTATAAAAATGTTATGCAATGAATTTGCAACATTCAATTACTCATAATTTTACTTAAATACTATAAAACTGAGAAATAAATTGTTTTAAAACGGAAGTGAAGGTTTACGAAAGTTCAGCTTCTATTTGATTTTCCATATTTATCCAAAGCACATAAGAAATTTATTTATGATTCATATTCGAAATAACAACTCATCACACATTGATTCGTTTCTTACCTGAAACTGAATTAGAAACTTACGTTGCTTCGGGTTGTTTATCAACACATAATGAAACAGATATTTTGATTCGAGAATGTTAAACAAAAATATAGTATTTGCAGTTTCATTTCTTATTCAGATTCAGTACTGAAACCAAATGTAGTTCCATTTATTGGCAGAGAAAAAGGCCTGCTAAAAATACTTCAAATAATTTATTTTTTGAATTATTAAACATACAAATTTGAAATGAAATACAAACAAAACATTTCATAAACTGAATTGGAATCTAAATAGTTTCAAATTTTATTTCCGCCATATGAATTAAAACAAAAATTGTCTGTAATTTCGTTTTGTATGTACTCGTATGAAAGAGAAACGAAATTCAATACAGTTTTGATTCGGATGCGGCAATTACAATGAAAATTGTGCATATTTTTGATTCCAATTCCAGAAACAAATCAAAACAATTTTCGGATTTGACTTAATTTCCCTATTTTAAAAAAATATATTCCGAAATACAGGCACATCGCAAGGAGGATGACTTTCACCTAAGACAATCCAAGGTTACATTCATTGGCGTTACAGTTAAATTTGCACTTCAACAGATTATGGGTATGCAAAATTTTTGCTGGGTAATAGGCTAAGTTATACATATCATACTGTGGATACTGAGTGTCAAAAGAGTGAGCATCAACGAACTAATATTTCCCCTTTAAAAACTTAAACAATTTTATCTCCAAGGATTGTTGAATTCTCTTATTTTCACTGTTTTATCATTACATCCGTTAAGAATACACATTCTGTTAGAAAATAAATGTAGGGAATTGATCAATAACACAATATTTGTCTGCCAATGAATAATCCAATCATCCAAAACAATTTTCATACACATTCTCCAGAAAATACCTCAGTTCTTGCGCGAATTCTCTTTTATGTTTTCTATTGACCGAAAACGGGTATCTCGAAGTGATAATTTCAGTTTTGGAAGTGTAATTAATATTAGCTGAAGCTGTATCAAGTTTAACACAGTTATTATTCGACGATTATACGAGATAATGCAAAATCTGCAGTTTTTCTTTCTACAAATCTTTTCGACGAATTTGAAAGGAATTTCTTTTTCAAATCGTTGCATAACACCTAGACAATGTTCAATATGTATTAACTTTCTGAACTTCTGGCAAGAATTGCGAGTGCACAAAACCGCGATAACCTGCCAAACAGCTTAACTTTTGTTCGAGTTCGACGAGCCTTTTTCCAATTTCGGCACTATTGGATGGCGACATTCCCAAGCCAGCTGAATGCTTCCATCACCAATTATAATGCGTTTTGTGAACGGGGATTGGAATTGATTCGTTCCAGCATGTCTTCAGACCTTTCGGAACTAGTCGAGTGGCAACGAGTTTCATATCCAAACAGTCGTGTAAAATTGTACGAAAATATATAACACAAAATATGATACAAATTCTATATTCGACATTTCTATCCATTGTCAAACATCGCAAAACACAATTAAGAAGTACTGTCAAAACCGAACATTGTAAACAAACTCAGTTTCGCCCTTCTACTACCTTGAACAAACACTTGAAAATGGCGTCGACTATTCAAAAACATTGCTGAAGATAATAATGCAACTCTTCACGAATTTCTTGCAAAGAACATTACGTTACTCCAAATCAGGCCAGTTCATCACGACAATGCAAATGCACGAGACTTCCAAGATCCATTCGTTTATGTAACTTTCAAGAGCCGTTTATTCGGACTAAATAACCATTGTTGAGTTTTCGTTATTTTAAAAAACCTCAAAAATTATTTCATTAAACGAATTTCTAATTTTAATATTAAAGGGCTACGCACGACGAATTTTAAAACTCTAGCCGTAACTGTTCAATACGAATTATCTGTATTCAAATCCCACTTTTTTACCAATATGAACTCCTGAAGAGAAAATGGTTACTAAAATTGTGGATAATCTCTCCTCATTCGTTCATTCACAATGCTAATTATTGCCGTTTATAATCTAGTCACACTTCTATTTACGTCCCAATTCGAATTTCGTACAACCCGTTCTCATGTCGAATTTTCTCAACAATATTTAATACTGTAGTCCATCAAAAGAATTGAATGCCAAACTTCCGAATATACAGCACAGCTATTGATAGTTGTGATGTAAATTTGACTGAAACCCCGACGAAATTAATACAAGGTTGGCATTCGAGGTAACCACTCGCAGTATGGCAGCCACTCGGTACTATTTATGGCATTGAATTCTTAAATACATTCTTTAAAAATAATATACTTTTAAGTTATGTAGAATTACATTCAAAATCATGATTTCAGTTGATTAATCCAATATGTAAAATTAATTTATTTTAAAAGAAATTGTATAACCGGTTATTAAGTGGCAATATTTGTGCTACACAAATGAACAAATTTTTCAAAACCGTTTTTATTACCTTGAAGTTGTGCATAATTATATTTTTGGCATAAATTAAGAAACACTTTTTTATTACTTTGATGTTGTGCATAAGTATATTTTTGGAATCAGTTTAGAAGCACTTTTGATAGAAATATTTAATCAGCTCATGTTGCTACTTAGTCACTAATGAAAATGCCCTATCTTTTGAAATCTTCCAATTTGTTATGCTAGGAGGTTATCTCTTTTGTCAGGTCACCGATGATTCAGAATTCCAATTCCGATTAAGAATTCCAATGAAATTCCATTTCCATAAGGGAGAAACTTTATTTTAACTTTATTTCGGCTTATTAGATAAAACGCGCTTACATAACGCACTGTAACTTTTAATCATACAATGCGTAATATGTGAGTTGCTTCCAACAGCAAATGCCGACAAAATTTCTGACCAACGGCATCCGAATCTGTGAATGACAGAGTTTTTTTATGTCTTCCCCTCGACTAGTGTGTCTGTCGACCATGAGAGAACATTGTATTTTTTTATGAACAGAGCTGAAATTTACATCATCACCGTTTTATCGTTGTTAATGCTACGTGTTCCAGATAAGCCTGAAATTTGCGACCCTATAATATGGGTTTGCATTAACTTACCAGCAGCAGGAACAAAGGAAGACTTCTGTGCATGCATTACCTCTCACATAATGAGCCCATTTAGCCGCATCTGCAGCATCGCTCTCTTTACGTCAATACCTATCGGATGCCATACGTGTACCATCAAACAATGGACAGAATTTGCTTTAAGCATTGTTGTCGTCATTCAATTCCGAGACCGAACATTAGACATTCTTACAGCGAATAACACTTTAAGTTACAGCTTCAATATATTTTCACTATTTAACTCTACATTGAATCCCGAATTCGAATTCAGTTTCCAAATTTTTTCATTTTGCGCCTGAAGATGTCAGTCAAACTATAACTGCTTCTCAGAAAGGATTAAGACCTGGTAAAATTTTATTTACTCAAAATATAAAAAAAAAAATATTTGGTCGAAAAATGGCATTAGTTTTGTACGTATGGCTTATTTATGCAGGGTGACGCACCAATTGCACTGCAATAAGAAATTCAAATATCTTTGTTTTTAATCAATCCTTGTTTTGTTCCAATTCAGTCAAACTGCTTGATTTCGTTTTGTACACCTCTTGCTTGATATAACCCCATACACAAAGTCTGGTGCAGTCACAGAGCAGTTGACCTTGGGGGCCAGCGGAAAGTGGAGTTTCTGCATATTAAAGTGTGTGTGGGAATTTTCGTTGGAGTTCCGCCTCTGCCTATGTGTGCAGTTGATCCACCTTGCTGGCACTAAATGCAGTTGAAACGGATACGTCTTCAGCTCAGTGCTGATTAAAAAACTCCTTCAACATCTTTAAATAACGCTGCCCGTTGACAGTACCACGATTCGTGCACCATCCTATATCTTTTAGACAAAAATCCCCCATATTTCTCAGGAAGATTTCAAAAGCCTATATTGTTGATTTACTTAAAATGTGTATAAACAACAATTTCGCATAGCTTACTTCAACGACAAATTCACCTTCAACGAAACTTACAGCAGGATATTGATATTATTGGTAGGGATTTCGAGAAATGTTATTTGGTTTTAGAAGAATTGCAGAAACTCTAAATTCATCACTTTTATTTGACTTACATAGTTAAGATTTTCATCCTCTTTGAGTAAACGAGGAATTCTTGATGATTCAAATTTAACGTGAATTTGGTCAATCAAACTTAAAATATTTGTCATTCGTTTAAATTAATTATATCGCCTTCAAACTAGGCCCCTTCCGAAATGATAAGCTTATGCTAACGACTAATCTAATCATCAAAATGTTTTTCAAACGCATTTTCAAAAAAGAAAAATTAATTCTATATACCTTCTTTCAAGTGAAAACGAGTGTCTTAAAGAGGTAATTTGAGTTTTAGAAAGAGAACGACAATTTTGCTTTCTAAACATTGCATAGAAGCCAGACAATAACCTTTATTTAGCTTCTGACCCCCTGATAATAATTGCTAGTGTTCAATATGGCGATAATCAAAGAAAACGGTCCATACTGGCTTGATTTTAGATCGACTTTAAGATTGTTTGTTCGATTTTGGCACAATTGCAAGGCGACATACCGAATCTTGTTGACTGCTTTGCATGTCAAACTGCCAAACCCATGTCTCGTCATCAACTCTAATTTGTTTTCTGAATGTGGGGTAGTAATTGACTCGTTCCAGCAAGTCTTTAGCGACTTTTGCGAGATTGGGCTTTTGAAAAAAATGCAAATCTCTCGGAATTAGTCGAGCGAAAACGCGTTTCATACCCAAACAATCGTTTAAAATGGAGACACACAAAGTTCAGTGGTGATTTCTCTCAAACTTAAATGACGATTTTTAGTCACCATTTCCTTCACTTTATAGATGTTCATTTCCATCGGAAACATTGATGAGGCCGACCAGAACGAAACAAATCTTCCACCAAATATCGACCACTTTTGAGTGCACTGTACCAATCAGCTTTTGATAAGCTCGATTCACCATAAGCCTTATGATCACTTTCCTCTACTTGACGGTACTTTTACGGTATTTGACACCCTTCCATTTACCGTTCCACCAATAACTTCAAAACTAGAGATAACCGAAAAAAACTGCAAACTTTTTAGAATTCCTTTACCCAAAATTCGTTGACCATTCCCTGCACTAGAATGGTGTTCCCCTGAATGATTAAACGATAGATATATGGAAATGTTTTAATTTGGAATTTCACTCTCTAATAAATTACGACATCTCATATTTTGCATTAATGTCAAACATATATCTTTGCTTGTCATTCCCCTCTTAAAATTCAATTTAAATCTTTCAATTTAAGTGGTCAGTGACGTTTGCTCGGCTCATCCAAGGCCAAAAAGGATGTTGCGGATTGAACAAAAGTTTCGCATTTGTTATTGTTAGACTTGTTAATCTAACAACGCAGCTTCTCACCATTTGAAATGTGGGAAATATTGTAGGAATTAACGAGGAAGGAAGCACAAGTATTCGCTATCTTTTGGAAAAAAATAAATTTGGGGATAATTTATAGCTAATACGCGGTATTAGTTGATCCATAGAATATCGCAAATATATAAGGTGAAGTAAAAGGAAATCTACTACTTTTGCATGACATTGGAGACTTCACTTTGCATAATTATACTGCTGCGATTTAGGTCAAATATGCACCGTTTTTTCGATAACTTATTATCATTTTGAAGGTAATTCCATTGTGCCTCTCTCATAGAAACCCTCATCTATACTGGCAAAAAAAAAAAACCACTGGTATAAACTATTTTCACAAATTTCGTTTGAGAAGAATTTTTCATTCGCTTTAGACAACATATTGTAATAACTTGGTGCCACCTCCGGACTATAAGGTGGGTGGGTGCATAAAAACCGTGCCCAACCAAATTCCCAGAGCTTCTGACGAGTCTCTATAGGTTATGAGTATGTGGCCTAGCGTTGTCCTAATGTAACACAATTTCCGCTTCTGGGTAGTTTTTTCTTTCAGACGGTTCAATTATTGATAGTACAGGTCCGAATTAAGAGTTTGGCAGTAAGACAGCAGCTCATAATAAGTGATTCCCCACCAATCCCACTGAGCACATAGCAAAACCTTCCTGGCCGTCAAACTTGGCTCGGTCACCCTTTGCGATGGCTCAGCGCGGTTCGATTGCGAGCATTTCCGCTTGGCGTTTTTTATCACCAGGCACCAAGCCCTTCAGAAACATGCCCATTTTCTTGGGATTCAGTAGCGATTCGCAGATAAAAATTCGGTCCATGAGGTTTTTGCCTTACTCAAGTGGTTTCAAACAGGTTTTATGCAATGCAATGCTCCTAGACAATTGAAACCCGACGGCCAGGCTCGACGTTTTCAATTGCTTTATCGGAACTCTCAACAATTGGCCTTCCGGACCCTGGTGCATTTTTGATATCAAAATTACTGAAATGGAATCGACGATAGTAATATTGCGCTTGATTGGCTATTACAGTATCAGAGCCGTAAACATTATCCCCATTTTCAGATGACTGGCTTACGCCTTCGCCTTCATCGATGGAAAACTGTAAAATATGGCTTATTTTCTCTTTGCAGGCACCCATTTTTCTCGCGTGCTCAAACAGTACTGAGTCAAACAATCACAAAACTGACTGAGCAGTTTTTTAAGCACGAAATCTTATTTTTCTAATCCATCCATCCAGTGCAAAACGAACGCACTTCTACAACGCAAGATACACATTACTAAAGCCATCTATTGGAAAAATAATGGATTTCTTTCTACTATTCCTAATATACAAACAAAAACTGTGTCCCGACAATGCAATCATGTATAGGTATTTGTGTGTGTGTGATAAAAAAAAATTGAAAAATAAATAAATTAAAAATGACTCCAGTTTTAAATGTTAATGCCGGACTAAATGGCTAAAAACGATGCGTCGTGTGTATTGGCCAGTATGTAATCTGATAAATGGAATTGCATTTAAAAACTTTTGTTGTAATCAATCATAGTGTCTAAATAAAATGCCTCTGCAAATCAATTACAATATCGGAAAATACAATGCTTCGTGCTTTGTCTGATGGCCAAAAATGTTCTCATCCGCATTTAAATATGGCTCACAAATTGATTTTCCGCAAATTGGCAACACCAACTGGCCATAAATTGCTGTTGTTTTGCAAAACAAACTTCTAAACTTTACTGTCGTCGCCTTTTTGATGTGTAAAATTAATATTTGTAAAATCAGTGGAAAGTTTTTAGAGAAGTGTTCTAAACTGAATAAAATGAAATGAAATGAAAGTTAAAACAATCAGATACTCAAGTGTTGCCTGATAAACAATATCCATGTACAAAAGTTCAATACCTCTTCTAAAGTGAAGATTTTGAAGGCGGAAATTAATGCCCGAATTTGTGGGCGATCGATATCGACGAAACTGAAAATGCACAACGAACGATGATTACAATAAGAAACTGCTTGCGATTTATTTCTTAATGTCTTTCAGCTGTTTCAATTCTTTATTCAATTTTAAAATTTCGTTTCTTTTTCTTTTGTTCTCCAGACAACCTTTTTTGGAATATAGATTAATTTAATTTAATGGGATCTCAGCGCATTCTGTCCTGTTCAGGAGAGGCGATCCAAATGTGTGTGAAAACTATCGGGGGTCAGTCTCTTAACCAATTGCTTATAAGGAAGCCGGAGCTGACCTGATTGCACCTTATCAGTGTGGTTTTAGACCTGGAAAATCAACAACTGACTACATATTCAATCCATACCATCTTTTTGTCAGTTATAAAACTGAGTTCGACGGTCCGATATGGTAAAAACTGTATGAGCTCATGTCCGAGTTTGGAATTACCGCGAAACTTATACATATTTGTAGGATGACACTGACTGAATCGACATCTTCAGTTAAGATAGACCAAAATCTTACTCAACCTTCTTACACCAAGCGAGGGTTTAGACAAGGCACGTGCTACCTGCGTATACTAATGATCGTAGATATTCTTGGTATAAAACTTCGAGATGTTGCTGCAACCTTCTGCAGCACTGAGAAAGAATCAGCATAAATGGGTCTGATGGTGAACGAATACAAAACAAAGTTATTTGTTCCGATGAATGACTGAGTGTAATGATGAGCGAATTCATCTATCTCGACTATACCGTGAATAAAACTAATGATGACATCATTAGTATTAAGAGAGATTATTGCTTGCGAGCAGAAGTTACTATGGACTAAGCAGGTGATTTAATGATAACGCCCTCTCCCGACAAACAAAACTCCGACTGTACCAAATATTGATTTTACCTGCCTGTATGGTACAGAATCCTGAATTATGCCGCTAGCACATGAATCGCCGCTAAGCATTCGAGAAAAAAAAGGCTAGAAAATATATCAGGATATAATACATTCTAGCGCTGTCAGTAATTACGGCTGTTTTGCGTGCAAATCTCATGTATATAAAAATGATTTGGCGTGTGTTTGCCACAGCATAACTAAAGAACGGAGTGACGGATTTGGATACAATTTTTTGTATGCGTTTGAGTGGCGCTCCGAGTGGTTTAGATTTATACTTCTGTCCAATTGGACAACGGGGCGCGGTACCTCCCATACAAACCACAAATTAAAAATCCATTATTTCTGCTCCTGCTAACGGTATTTGAACAAAATTTGGTATATAAGTTTGGTGTACATATTGTAGCTTCTGCTGCAAATATGGGCGGGATTGGACGAAGGGGCGTGGTACCTCCCATACAAACCACAAATTCAAAATCCATTATTTCTGCTCCTGCTAACGGTATTTGAACAAAATTTGGTATATAAGTTTGGTGTACATATTGTAAGTTCTGCTGCAAATATGGGCGGGATTGGACAAATAGGCGTGGTACCACCCGAAGAAATCAAAAATTAAAAAAAAAAAATTATTTCTGATCCTGTTATAGCAAAATTTAAGTTTTTCATATACTGACTTTATTTCACTACTCATTTTTCTATGTATGAGAAACTTTTAGAAGAAACTCAAACACCTAACTTTGTCAATCATGTTGCCTTCTTTTCACTGCTCAATTTTTTTACTTAGCCTAAGCTTAAACTTTAAAAAGTGCTATCTGTAAAAATTGTTTACGAGCCTTATTCAGTGCTATTGTGTTTGCTGCAAAAAGTGAACATTTTAAAATACAATTAACCATGCGCTCAAATTTTTTGTGCAATATAATATAGGTGTTGGTGAGCATAATTTCAGCAATAACTTTTTTATAAGAAAAAACGAAGAACATTTTCTTTTCTTCTCTCTTCTCTTATATATAAAAATGAATTTCGGTCACAAACAGTGTTAGATTATAGTATTGATTTTGTTTTCAATTAACTTTCATAATAAGTGAGTGAGATGCCGCCAATCAGATGTAGGAACATTGGTCGCAGAGGCCGTACGGCTACAAGATCAAGAAATTCTCGAGTGATTGAAAGTCCTGAACATCGAGCAAATCGTATTGAGAGGAACAGCCAACGGATATTAGAATCCCGATTAATTCAGTCACATGAAGATCAAGCTAAATGGTGAGAAAAATGTATCGTAATTCATTAATTGAGAACGGCTGGGCCGATTTGGCTCAAATTTTTTCTCAGTTGTTCGTAATTGCCTGGAGAAGGTTTTTACGAAAGAAAATTTTGGGGAAACCCTCCGGAAAAGTGGGAAAATTGAAAAAATCGAAAATGGATTTTTTTGTATGGAATTTTGTGTGCAATTGTTCCGGAATGGCTTTTCGAATGGCAAAATAGAAAACTGTTAGTGGAAAACTCGGAAAATTCCGGAAAATTTTCAATTTGTTTGATTTTGGACTGTGTAAAGTTGGAACATTCGTTTTAAATTTCGAAAAATTATGAAATTTATTGTGATAAAATATGTTTTGCGTGAATTTTGGGTGGAGAAGTTAACGAGATAAATAACAGATGGCGCTGCGCTGCGTTTAATGCCACAACCCCGTAGATGGCATTATACGTTAACTTAGTCTGAGCGCAATTTGACAGGTGCATTGCCATTTTCTATTAAACAAATGTGCTATATTTCCTGCCGCAATTGATTCGAGTTTTACCTATTATTACACTGATTTCGGATACTCATATATCGCGTATCACATCAGTAAATGGTACAAACAGTACGATCAATTGAAATTCAGTGCAATATTTATCAATTCAATCATTTTTTCAGAAAATAAGTTTGCGTATAAAAAGTTAGGTCATCTTATTAGATTGCAGGCATTTATTGCGATACATTCATTTCGTAAGTTTTTTTTTTAAATAATTTTCTTTTTAATAGTCAACAACGACTTTATTCTATTTCAAGGAGAGTTATTTGCTTGACTAATTCCACCTATTAGACGATCAAACCTTGGACGTCGTACATGTCGTGCAATAATTAGTCAGAATGTTTGTGATAATTAAACGCAAGAGGAACGCGCTGAACAAAATGAATGGACACGTGCCCATATTGCACAAGTTCGCGTTGCACAATCACCACATCACATTGTCGAAGGAGGAACTCATCACCAAAGTGTTCCCCGGCATTATAAAAATCTCGATTGGATTAGTGAACTGGCAATAACAGAAGCTAAGAGTAAGGACGTCGATAGCTTGAATTTAGTTATTCAAAGTCAAATCGCTGGAAAACTGTATTCGTACAAATCTATTGACAGAGTGACCGACGAGGATGAAGCGACAAAATATCCGTCATACCAAAATATCGATCATACCCATGTTGCGGAATATGAATCATCCGAAATTGTGCAATGGTACGCAATTGTCCATCAAGAAACTGATGAACAATGTGATTCAAGCGACGATCATCAAGGACAAATTCAAAGGAGAGGAAGTCCTTATCCCACGAATTTCGATAACTCCAACTGATCTTCCATACCAATTCAAGAGGATTCAGTTCCCCCTTCGATTAGCTTTTGCGATGACAATCAATAAATCGCAAGGCCAATCGTTGGAAGTCTGTGGGATTAATCTCCCTGTTTGTCGTACGGGAGTTCGTTCGGGAGTTCGCGTGTTGGGGACAACCGTCTTCGTTGTTTGTTTTTGCGCCGGAAAACAAATCAAAAAATATTGTTCACCATAATGCTCTCTACTGATTTCGATTCCATTCAAATAAATCACATTGAAATTTGAGCTATCTGTTTTTTTTATTATTACTCGGGAGTTTATCTGAAGGCGTTAAATTGTGTCGAGTCGAAGTTCGCCGGGTCCGCTAGTATTTATATATTTTTATAAAGCACAAAATAAATTATTTTGTTTTTCTCCTTTATATGAAATGTTTTTACACAAATTTGAATATTTTTGCTTACTTCAACTGGCTGAAGCAAAAACAGGAGTTTTCAATAAAAAAAAGACTATTTTTGGAATCGTTGTAGAGATTTTCTAAGACGTAAGGTTGATAATACTGCACTCGGAATGATCAAAGAGAAAACCCAGCATATTTGAAATATGCAAATTTTAACAGACGGAGAAATCAGTTTTGCGAAATAGTCTTTTGATCAACCTAGACCAGCACCATAAATTGTGTGAACAATATTCCCATAACAGAAAGAAACTGTTCCTACAAATCACATCAAATCATTCAATTTGTCACCTTCTCAGCTTGAAAGCATTTCTCTAACAATCGACCTGCGTTAATGTGTCACAAAGTTAAGAACATTTTTACGTAAAGCCAATACTATGCCGACTTTTCGCAAGAAACTCCATAGAAAAAATAATGCTAGTTAAATTTGAAGGTAATTCTTTCCGCCAGATAGTGCTGTTTTCCGCGAGGAACACTTTCTTAGCTGGCAACGCCTATCTTTTCTTTATTGGTTTACAACATTGAAATCGGGGCAACCTAAATTTTTGCGCCATAATATTTTTGATAATGTATTTATAAACTTGTGGAATTAAATAGTAATAAAATAGACACAATTTTTTGATTTTGCTATTGTTGTATTATGGAATATATTTTGACGTCAAAACATATGTTATTCCGATTTCAATGTTGGAAACCAATACAAAAAGAGCTGGCAATGACGCTTAATTTTTTCACGAGCAAACAAAGTTTCGTGGAATTTCTTCCTCTTGAAGACATAGTACATAGTAAAAAATATGCGCCGTAGAAATATCAACAATATCAAAAATAAAATATTATACAAAATACTAACAAACAAAAATTATAATTTATAATTTTATCGGACTCAATAACACTTGCATGGTTGCACCGAAATGTGCGAGGAGACAGTCACGATTGTCGGTCATTAAACCGTAAAAATGTGAAATAAAAAATCGTATACAATACGTACAGTGGTGGTCAAAACATATGTTACTTAAAGAAAACTTGAACTAGAAGTAATTTTTTTTAATCTAAGCACCTTAAGAATTTTCTTAATCAATTTTTTTTTATTAAACTGTGTTATTTTTTTGTTAAATTTATTGCAAAATCCAAAATATTCATTAATTAAAAAAAAATTAATAAATAATTTTAACAAAATAAGTCGAAATTGAAGTGTTCAAAACATTTGTAACTCTCCTTTTTCTTATTTGTGATTATGTAATTAACACTAACAAATGCTATGACATAACGGTCACATTCACATTCCATTTAATCATTTATGATTTATATATTGGCATTTTATAAAAAAATTCATGTTTATTGTTTTCTTAAAGCAGTTTTAGTTCGGAGTTAAAAAGGTTTACTTCGGTTTACAAGTTTTTGAGGAAAATGGCTGGAAAGAAATACTGTTCAGGACTAAAAGCAAGAGTTTTAAGTGATTTTGAAAATGGACTTTCTCAAAAAGAAATTTCTGTAAAACATGGTATTCATAAATCGAAATTGGAAACATCCAAACAATACATAAAGGTGGAATACCCCGTGTAACAACTACACGTGAGGATCGGAAAATCGAGAATTTTTTACGAAATTTCCAAAAGTTGTTCCTAGAGAAGCTAAAACAGAAATTCCCGTAGATGCGAGTCTTTCCGCTATAAAAATAAGAGCCCGAGATTGTAGTCTCAGCTACCAAAGATACCAAAAAACCGTTTGTGTCAGAAAAAAACCATAGAGCTCGCCTCACCTTTGCTCAAACACATTTTAATTGGACTCAACAGCAATGGAAAAATGTGTTATGGTCTGACGAGTCAAAATTTAAGCTCCGAGGATCAGATGCAAGAGCCAACGTCCGACGACCTCGGTGAGAAAAGTTTAATCATAGGTACACAATCGCCACAGTAAAGCACGGAGGAGGAAAATATCATGGTGTGGGGATGTTTCTCGTAGCCACAATCTAATAGAGATCTTCTGAGCTTAGTTATGCTTCCGTACGCTGAATGGTAAATGGAATTTTCATGGACATTCCAGCACGACAACGATCCTAAACACACGGCTACAGTTGTTAAAGGCTGGTTAGAGGAAAATCAAATCGAGGTTATGTCGTGGCCACCTCAATCTCCCGATTTCAACCCGAGTGAGAACATGTGGATGATTGCCAAACGTAATATCGGAAATGTAGTATTCCGAAATGTTGAAGCTTATTCGTCGAATTAGAAAAGCAGTGGAATGACATTTCAAGCGATTACATTGAAGCTTATTTCCTCAATGCCTAAAAGATGTTCGGAAGTAATAAAAAACAGCAGCTATGCCACAAAGTTTTGAACACTTAATATTGTTTTTTACGTTTTTTCGACTTATTTTGTCAAAACTATATATATATACTAGCCGACCCGGCAAACGTTGCTTTGCATTCAAATTTTAGCAGGAGCAGAAATAATTGCTTTTTAATTTGTGGTTTGTATAGGAGGTACCACTCCCCATTGTCCAATCCCGCCCATATTTGCAGCAGCACTTAAGATATGTACACCAAACCGATGTACCAAATTTTGTTCAAATACCGTAAACAGGAGCAGAAATATTGGATATTTAATTTATGGTTTGTATGGGAGGTACCACGCCCCATTGTCCAATCCCGCCCATATTTGCAGTAGCACTTAAGATATGTACACCAAACCTACGCACCAAATTTTGTTAAAATACCGTAAGCAAGAGCAGAAATAATTGATTTTTAATTTTTTGTTTGTATGGGAGGTACCACGCCCCTTTGTCCAATTCGACCGAATTGTAAATCTAAACCATGCCGGGCACCACCCAGACGCATATACAAAAATTTACGCAAAGCGGTCCAACCGTTTAGGAGGAGTTCACTGACAACGCCCGTACAGTAGAATTATAT
>JAHXMU010000395.1:513403-524743 GCA_019455685.1 Philornis downsi
TATATTAAAAAAAAATAACTGAATTTAATAAAAAATAAATAAATTACGAAAATCCTTAAGATGTTTTGATTAAGAAATTTACTTTTAGTTAAAATTTCATTTAAGTTGTTAAGTTGTTTTCACCACCACTGTATATATTAAAAAGACAACAACTGACATATCATGCATCAAGTGATACGATCCAGACATGGAGGTGCGGTAGTGTATACTGTCATCGTCACTGCCACCGTCATCGATCGCAATCACTGATCGTCACACACATCGCACAGGAAACACCGGGTACCGTACAGATCACCACACAAAATACACACAAACACACACAGACACCAGCAATGTTCGAATGTCACATCATCGAATTCCAATGTAAAAGAATTAAAAAAAAAAAAAAAAGAGAAACAAACGGACATGTTGCAAAGTTGCACAGAAATCCATGAAGACCTAATGAAAAAGCGATGAAGAATGACATTTTAATGACAGTAAACAATAATTGATCCAACACTTTTCAATTTTTTTCTCAGGTGGCGAAATTTGTCTTCAATTATTATTGACGTTTTTATAATAGCAGCTCATACCGATCGATTCTTTTCCAAACCGCCCAAACCTAAACGTGAAAGCGGAACAGCGAAACGTGATACAGTGATGCGAAGAAGAGCGGACATGAAATGAACAACAAAACAAGTGATCAAATTTTCACAAGGTGGGAAAATATTTGCTAGAATTAATGTTGTTGCTGACTTATAAAATTATCTAGTCATCTAGATCTGGTCAGGCCCCAAAAATGGTTCTGTCTGATATATCGGCTTGTTCGAAAATTCGTTCGGTTTTTAAAAGAAATTTGTTAACAAATTCATATACATATAGAATAAAACAATAATTTTCTATTACATAATCTCCCCTTTTTTAGTAACTTCTTCCCACCTCTCTGGGAGCTTTTTAATTCCTCTCTCATAAAATTTGCGTGCATTTTGCGAAAAAGGCATTCAATTCGACTGTTTACTTCCTCGTCATTATGGAAATTTAAATCTGGGGAGTACGGTAGGTGACGGGTCCGCGTGGCGAGCGTTGTCGTGATGGAAGATGACGCCTCCCCGATTGATGAGCCTCGGCGGGTTTTCTTCCAATGCCTTCAGTTTATCTAATTGTGATATAGTAGTCCGCATTAATCGTTTGACTGAGTTGCTGGAAGAAGTTTAAAAAAGACTTCTACTTTGACATCCCAGCAAATCGACAACATTACCTTTCAGAAGTAAAAGCCCGCTTTAGAGGTGGATTGGGGGGTTCATTTGGTTTTCCCCATGATCTTTTCCGCGTTACACTGTTGTAGACTACCCATTTTTCATCCCCTGTGATGAGGTTCTTCAGAAATGGTGTCTATTTAGTTCTTATCCTTAGGTTATCGCAGACGTCAACACGATTCAGGCGGTTGGCCTCGGTGAGAAAGTGAGATACCCACACATCGAAGTTACTCACAAATCCGAGCTCTTTTATGACCACGTGAACGGTTGAGACTGATTTTTTGATTATTTTAGTTGTTTTCCTAAATGTTGTTGTCCTCGGAAACAATTTCTTTTGGTAGTCCTGATCTGGAAGTGTCTGTTACAGAGAAGTCGCCCGTAGAAAATCTTTTTTAACCGTATCTGGTAATTCTTTCATTCGGTCCGTTTTGTTCATAAACAGATTTTATTTTTTGGTTGGCTTCAGCAGCTGTTTCTCCTTTTCGAAAATAATAATGCAGCATAATATGCCTAAAATGCTCCCTGTCGCTCATTTTTCCACTTTTGAAGACTTTTTTAAAACGTTATAACCACTCACGACCAGAACGAGAACACAAGTGAACAATAGTAAACAGTTTAGAGAAGGGATGGGAGGAAGTTCTGACAGTGTTTGAAGGAACTCAACGTCAAGCGAAGTGACGTGTGGTGAACTAACGAATTAACCGAACGAACTTTCCGAACCACCCGACATATTTTATCAAAGATTTCACCGCACAAATGTCCTCTATACAGATGCGAAGAGGTTTAAGCCTCGATTTTGTCATTTCAAATGTGTCTTGCAATTTTTACAGTAAACAAAAATAACGGACTAGAAATTTTATTAAATTTTATATTACAAATGGAATCTTACGAGCAGAATAGCAGAAAAAGTTGCAGAAGGCTTACTGTGAATCCAGTTTATCAAAAGCACGTCAATATGACCGGTACAATGTAGATATTGCGGAGGATTTACCTTGGTCTGACAGGTCACCAACGTCTTTATCAATAAAATGAAGGAAATGGTGACTAAAATCGTAATTTAAATTTGGGAAAGATAGCCGCTGAACTTTTTGTGTCCCATGATTCAATTCGCATAATCTTACACGATTCTTTGGATGTGAAACGCGTTGGTGATCGACCTGATTTTTTTCAAAAACCCAATAGCATAAAAGTCGCTGTACACATGCTACGACGAGCTAATTCCGACCACACATTTATAAAACATATTGTAACTAATGATGAGACTTGGTTTTACAAGTTTAACATGCAAATTGGTCAACAAGCTTCGGAAGGACACCTTCCAATTGTATCGAAACCGAAAAAGAACATCAAACAAATGTAATGTTGGTGTTGATGATGTTTCTTTGAGTATCGCAATATTATGCACATGGAATCATTGCCAAAATTTCAGGCAATGAATAGAGAATATTATTTGGATGTTATGCAGCGTTTGAGAAGACAAATTTAACAAAAATGGATAGATTCGTGAAAAGAAATCTTATAGATTTTGCAACAATATACGCAATATACACAAGGCTATTATTGTGACCATATTTCTGGCCTAAAACATGCTTACAAATGCCATCAAAATTCTTCGAAATTCTTTTCAGGATTTTTTAGGACGATTGCACCATGTCCGTCTGACCGGACGGCTATATGAATTCTAATGAAATATTCGCAGTAATATTATTTTCTTTTGTCGTGGTTTCGGATGGAAGATAGGCAAAAGTATCATGTGGAATTTGAAACTGAATTCCAGTATATTTCAGCAACAACTATGTAGCTCGTATAGAAATATTCAAAACCACAAAAGAGTCATTTTTAATACAAATCTGAAGTGTCTCCAAAAATTCGCTGAGGATTTGTACAACGTAATTCTTTGACAGCACTAGTTTCGAAACATAACTGCACCAGTTACCCACGCATGTTCTGGTACATCCAATAGAAAATACTGGATTCTGTAATTTTACCCACTGCATGACAAACATCACAATATCCACCTTGATTACTCCACCAGCTGTAGTGCAAATTTGACTGAAACATTAAAGAAATTAATATTGAGTTTTGTATTGCTAAACATAAATATCACCTTTACAAATGGGCTTAAACCCAAAAATATTGTTTTTACCATTACTTTTGAAATGTCTTAACGGTTCTTCAAAAACTTTGAAATCTACATGTTTTAGTAATTTTTATTATAATAAAATACTTCCAATCAAAAATGGTTAATTTGTCAAGATTCACATTTTCAGCCATAATTCAGAGTTGGTAGCCTATTGGATTAAATGCGGTCTATAAGAACAACTAACGACATGAGGCAATCAACCTGCACTTATTCAAACGCTTCAACTCTAATGCAAATTCACTTAAATCCGAAACTATTCTTTAACTTTTGTAAAATCTATTGGAATCCGCTGAAACTTTGCAGACAGTACGTAGATCAGGAAGTCTAGTTTAAGAGGGCAACTTCACTATTTAATCACTACCGATTTGATCAAAATCACGTCATAGCCTATAGCTTAAGATTCATTGATAAAACTTATATTTAATGGAGCATAACCAAAGCTTTTGAATCTGGGTCAATTTTCCCTACTTCACTTGGTTGTTGCACTTCCTACGTTAAAACTGAATAATATTTTTGTCACACCTAATCAGGTTTCGAATGCAGTAGATAATCAGGTATGTTCCAAAAAAGTAGTGGAATTAAAGTAAAATACGATTTGAAAAGTTAACGTTTTGTTTTGGATGTTCTGCAAATGAAGTGGTTTGTTGTTTCATTTTCTCATATGAAATGAAGTTTGAAAACAGAAGTTGTAAACAGCTGATATTGACTTGAAAATAAAATGTAGTTATTAAAACTACTATTTGTGATTTTTTGCATAAAATTAAAGGATTAATAAATAATAATGGCAAATAAATAAAGGATAAATAAATAATGAATGCGGTGTTAGTGTCCACTATATACCAAACCAATGAATACGCAAGAGCAAAATTACAAAGGCGGATTTTGCGGGATCACTCAAATCCTCTGGATATGGGCGACACTACATAAGTACACATATGTATGTACTTAAGTACATTCAATATACTTTTAATAAAAACTATTAGTTTTTTACAAAATTATCGCATCAACAAAGACGCATTTCGTAACATTTTACATTGCATAAAATTGAGACTGCCCAAGTCATCCATTAAGATTTTTAGCAGAAGAAGGATTTCAACGAGGGGTCGGAAAAGACACTAATGTGGCCTTAGCACGGAGCACCACCTGCAAAATTTTAAATCAAGTGCTTATTGTTCTAAAAAAATATATTTATCCTAGGCGGATTAAATTGAAAATGACAGTTGATGAACAAAATTTGTCTAAGCGCCACTTCGTGCAAAAATTTGGTATTCCCGGTGTAGTAGGATGCACTGATGGAACTCACGTGGAAATTACTAAGCCGCAAAAAGATTCCACAATTCTTCCAATTTTACATGGTCTCCTTTTTCCAGGTCTGGATTGTTTTGCATAAAACGTAGCATTATTGCATCCTTCGTTGTATTCTTGTGTTTTCCTCTTCAAACAAGGAAAATTTTTATTCAACCAAAGGAATCTGACCACTTTTATTTATTATACTTACATGTTTACTTGTAAAAATTTTTGTTTCACAATAAAATTTCAAAGTACTTTTAAACCACTTCTTTTTGCCTAAAAGTAGTTTCTAGAACAATGCAATTCACTACGATTTGATGTTCGAAAACAAAACAGAAATGAAAAGTAAAAAGTAAAATTCAGAACACCCAAGTGTCAAATTGAAGTGATTTCAAACTACTTTCACTGCAAAGTAGAATCTGGAACATACCTGAATATTATTTCAAACTCTATTACCGTGACTGCAACTGGGAGAAAATTATATATTATATTACAGGCTTTATTGGTAAAAACATTGCTCGAACCCACAATAAGCTTATATAAATATGACTCTACATTACAAATGCAAGTTACAAAACAAATGTGTTAAATTTCGTTTAAAGAACGTAGAGACTGTTTCGTTAATTATCAACAGATTTATGCGAATTTTAAAGGTATTTTCCTTCATGAAACTTGCAACAAAATGTCATTCCTCATATACTATTTGTAATATTTTGACCGCTGCTTTCTTATTCAACATGCCGTAAGACGATGTTTTGCCTTTACGTTGCCATAATTTAGGCTACACTAAAATTGTATAAGAAACGCTAGTTAAGATTTACTCGATGCGTTTCGATGGAAAGATTTACAAAGAAAAAAATCAAAATTGTAAAAAGAGAAAAGTAGTAGCAGAATTTAATCAATTCTACTGATCGATTAACTACTACTACAACTATGCAAAACAACAATAATTTGCTTTAAATGAAAATGGATTATCATTAAATGAAATGTTAGCCTTTAGACTATGTCTCTGTAATACAGATTTATATCAATATGATAGAAGCCAACCCAAAGGAATTCTTACTTTTCTTGTCCAACCTTATTATACCAACAGGCTGAGATTATTTCGTCAGCAATAGGAGAACTATGTTGAATATTAGATGCGCGACTAAGTTCTCGATGTTTTTTATTTAGAAAAATTTAACTTTATTAAGAAAACATGTTTACAAATGATTCATTGGAAGTATTGCCCATCGCTAGCTACTACTTTTCCCCATCTTTCTGGCAAAGCTCGAATCCGTCATGGTAAAACTTTTCACCTTTTGAAGCTATCCACGAATCACGAAACTGCTGGTCAGCCAGACCGTTGCAATCAAACGGAAAAAGTGATAATAGGAAGGCGCAATATCTGGAGAATATGGCAAATGGGGTAAGACTTTTCCCATTTCAGCGTTTCCAGGTAGGTTTTAACGGGCTTGACCGAGCGTTGTCACGCTGAAGAATCACTTTTTCATGCCTCTCCGCATGTTGTGGGCGTTTCTCGCGCAGAGCTCGGCTCAATCGCATTAATTGAAGCCGATACCGATTCCCAGTGATGGTTTCGCTTTGTTTCAACAGCTCGCAATAAATAACACCGACGTGGTCCCACCAAATACAGAGCATAACCTTCACAACGTGAATATTCGGCCGAGGCGACGACGTAGAAGCATGACTGGGCGGTCCCCATGATTTCATTTTCTTTGGATTCCCCATAACCCGTTACAATACGATGAAGAAAATCCTTCCTTTTTGCCACTAAAGCAAGTGTTCACAGGCGAAAACACGGCGATCAACCCCCCTTGGCTTCCACTCATAAGCAACCCAAGTTTCTTGCTTTTGAATGATTCCCAATGCATGAAATCGCTTGAAAATGGCTTGGCGGGTAACTCCTAATACTGAAGCAAGCTCTACCAGCTTTTGACAAGGATTCCCATCAAGCAATGCCGTCAATTCGGTGTCTTTGAAGGTTTTTCGTCTTTCTTCACACGAACGGTCGTCAACATCAAAATCACCGTCTATAAAGCGACGGAACTCTCGACACTTTGTTTTATTTAAAGCAGCATCTCCATAAAAGTTTTCAAGCTCTCATATAACGACTATTTGGCACAAAATCAAATATACTCACGCAACCAAAAGAATATGACGTCAAAAGAAAATCACTATTGTCTCGAGGTGGTATGTTTACCATATGCATAAGCTTAGCACATGACGCTTAGGTTATGACAGAATCGACTAACACTTACAGCTGGCACCACCTATTGGCAAACAGCGAGAACTTACTTGCACACCTAATACCATGGGTGGCATTGAATGGTGTGGTTTTGCCCAACTTTTGGTTTCTTTCTGACGCTATTTAGCGTAGTCTGATTGCAATCGTATAACATGAGACACTGATTTCTAAAGACATCTATTGGAAAAATAATGAATTTCTTTATACTATACCTTATATTTACTTTTTCACCTACGATTCAGAATTCGTGAGCCCAATTAGGGGCAAAAAACGTTTAGCTCACGTACGACTAAATTTAGAGACGAAATATTACGTAAGTTAAACCACCTTATTGTACATCTAATCCAAACATATAACATATCGAACTTACCACATAAGATTGACAAATGTCAGTTCTGAATAAAAATCTGCAACGAAAAAACATAATATAATGAATGTTTTATATAACAGAGAATCGGAATGCATGGATACAAAATACAAAAGCATGCTGTATTAGCAATTCTTAAATGCACTCAAATCTCTCTATAGCGAAGCATTTGGGAAACGGCAAATTACTCTTTTATAAAAAAAAATTATAAAACATTTTATCGTGGAACGACGTGGACTTGAGGTTCACACAATCGACCTACAGAACATGCAATTTGTATATCATTGAAATATCTATGTTTAGTTTAAACGTAATTTCAATTTAGGAGCTATAGGGAAAACATATAGCGCCGATAGCTGAGAATGCAAGCGATGGCCGCGATGGATTGATTCGGCTATGTTCTGCAAAGTATACAAAGCTCAGCCTTCATCCATTTCCGGCTTAATGGCTACGGAAATAACCAAAATTTTCCGAAATGGGTTGATGAGCGGGCCAAACAGTTTAAGGAGCTGCCACTATATCTGGACATAACAACGGTTTGTTTTGGTCTAAGGACTAATGGAATTATCAGTCCATATTTATTTGAAAATGGGGCCACATGACTCTGAACGACATCCGTTATCAACCATTATTATAGTAACGAATTAATACAGGGGTCGGCACTCGAAGTGTTGCAAATTAAGAATGCTGTACTTTGGAAAGTTGAAAAAACATGCAGCAAACAGGCTTCGTTGGAAAGAATTGTTTAACACAGTTCAAAGAAGCCAGAGAACAAGTTGAAGACGACGAGCACCCCGGGCTACTGCCGACGAAAGGTTAAAAAAATCCGACATTTGACGGTCAAAAACTGTTGGTTAATAATTAACGATTTTGCTGATGATGTATAACGTTCGCTATTGTCATTAAACTGTAGGTCCCGTTTGAGTGAGTCTAAAAATAGAAAGTATTTAAGCTCACTGAATGTGAGAAACTCTCCTATATCTCATGCATCGGTTGCAAGGGAATCCAATTAGTTCCATTTTAAAATGTATTTTGAGCCTTAGACGCATTTTCGAAAAACACCGACGCATTAAAATCCATGAATGATGAATATGAGGGATGAGACGTGAATCTATGCTCATGATCAGGAAACAGCCGACAAAAGGTGGAGCATGGCCGAAAAGATCTTGAAAAAGTCCCTCAAAAACAGAATTTATGCTGGCAGTTTCCGTTGATACTCATGGTATTGATTGTAATGTTTTTATTCTACATGGCAAATTGCCAACAAGTAATATAATTTGGTCGTTATGGGCCGTTTTGTGTGAAAGTATCCCTAAAAAGAGATCGGATTTATGGGCAGACAATTTTTGGATTTTGCACCGTGATAGTAGGCCATCTTCGCTCCTTTGTGATTTTTTTGTTTGCCAAATAAATCGGCTAATATCGATCCACAACCACGGCATTCGCTTGATTGGCAACATCTGACTTCTGACCGACCGTGGCGCGATGGTTAGTTCGCATAGCCGTGGGTTCAGTTCGTAACATAGCAACCTATTTTACTTTGTGTTTCGGCCATCTCGATGTGTCTGACGAATCCTTGTGTAGCCGCGTGTAACGTTCGGAATCGTCGTTAAACTGTAGGTTTCGTTGTGGAGGCATAGAAATAGAATGCGTGTAAACTCATCGAATATGCGAAGTAATCGCATATCTCTTTCATGGGATGCAAGGGAATTTGTCTTTTATTTCTGAAACGGATAGCACTCTGGAGACCACTATATGAAAGGCAATTTTTTGGCTTGCCTCAGGGACTGGAAAAGATGTTAGCGTAAGTGTATTGTGTCTGACGGCGAAATGTTTTCAAATAGATTGAGACGAATAAATAAAGACAGTTTGATCTATTTTTTCAACACAAGTAAGTGGTAGTTGTAGTAATAGAGAGCTAAAAAGCAATTTAATTTTTTCATTTGTACTAAAGATTTACGTTCGATAACTTTTAAATCTGTAAAGATTCAGAGAGAACTATACTACTATTTTTCTTCGGCATTATAGTCTAAGCCCCAAATATGCCATAATTAGTGACGTGAATAAAAACTATATTGACAATTTTTTTTATTTTTAATGTTGAATAATAATTCAGTTGTACTGAATCACAACAGTTAACTCCTCGGTTTTGCACTGCAGAATTAAACTAAAAATATAACGCTGAACAACCACAACTGCCCATTTCTATGAAAACATTAAGTTAGTTTGCTCTCCCCCCAGACGATCCCTTGGTTATTCACAATAATTTCAAAAAACCACCACTGTTTTTATCGGACTTCCTTTCCTGTTCTGTTAGCTTAATATCCTGTCTCAACAAGCATGTCATCGTCCTTCGCCGACGGAATATGTGAGACAGAATGAATGTGTGCCTAGATCACAAGATAAACTTCAACGGCTGCCCACATTGTGGACGACTGAAGTGTTAAAAACTTAATCTGTTATTTAACATGAAAGCCTTTCAAGTGCAAATATTTAACATGCATTCAATATCCTGTAGAAATAATGGATTAAAAGTATACGAAGAGTCAGAGGTAGGCGCTTTTTCAATGCTAAATTGTATGGGCGACATAGCTTATATATTAAAGAACATTGAGCTATAATGAAATATTTAAAACGAGTCAAAGTGTACTGCAGTAATCGCAGAACTAGAATATATTTTTTCCAGAAGCCATTTAACAGGTAAAAACAAAAGCGATAGCGGCAATTTCTAACTTGTCTGAACACATCTGGTTACAGACAACAGAAACGTAACAGTCACACCTCGATAGATGCTGGATAAGTAAGAATTTTCTTTCAATGCAATAACTACCAGCGGTGTCAAGGGGAATGTAAAAGGTAACATTTGTCTTACAAATATCACTGAATGTGGAGGTACAATTAATTTACGCTAGTTTAGAGATCAATGTAGCCATACTTATATGTATAAAAAGTAAGATCAGTTTTTACTTTTCTCTTTAAAAAATTTTTATTTATTAGCCCAAAACTATTTCATGGCCTTCAAAATATTTCCCCATAGTTGCACTACGGTATAACCTTGAGAGCGTGCAGCGATTTACGTTGCACCTATTCGATCGACTCCAAACAGCCAATGCTGTGCGAGATGGCGCTTTGTCGTGGGGTAAAAAGTTTCCTGTCCTCAAATCTGGGCACTTTTTGATACCATTTTCACGCAAACAATGGATAACTCAAATAATACTTCATTTTGAACAGTTTGAAGCAACGGAAGAAACTTATAATTCACAATACCATCGAAGAAAACTGTAAGAGCAACATAGATATTTGAGCGACTTTGGCCCGACCTTCTAAGTTTTGCTTCATTATTCATTCGATTGTTTCTAAATCATATGCAAATATCCAAGTTTCATCTCTCGTAGTAACGCGTTTAATGACCTACTAATAGCCAGATATTATCTCTTCGGAGACTTTAATGTAATTTACTTTATCGAAAAATTTGTTTTTTTTTTTCAAAATGTCTTTCAAAATGAAGTTGGTTAATCCATTTGAAACGCTAACATCATTAGTAATTCCCCTAATTATTAGTCGACAAGTTTTTGAGCCCCGAAACTCGAACTTGTTAGACATGACTTTCATCGGTGGGAGTTGATGGTCATCCGATGCACTCTTCGTACTCGACCTTTTCTGAAGGACAGGTCCTTCAACATTCTAAAAGTTTCGAACAGCAAAAATTTTATATGGCAAACAAATTTTAATGCAACTTTTTGCTCAACAAACTTGAAATATGCATTTCTGAGATTCAATTTAAAACGTAAACTGATCTTACTTTTTGCCCACAGCAATGTAAGTTGTCATTATTTGTTTAAAGTACGTGCTGGATTTGAAAGCAGACACCACATTTTTCCGTATAAATAAAATAGTGCAAATAATCTAAATAAATCGTAAATCAGGATTAACAACTATTTGCACTACTTTATTTAAGACAGGTTAAAAATTCCGAAACCAACAAAAGTAGGATATTATCTCCAGTTTTAAATTATTGACGTATTGCTCTGAATCGTTGTGCGCAGTTTTCTATATT
>JAHXMU010000395.1:529743-542256 GCA_019455685.1 Philornis downsi
AAATAAAAATAAAACAAAAAAAATTAAATAACAAAAATTATAAAATAAAAAAAAAATTAAATAAAAAAATAGAATATAATAAAAAAAAATTAAGTAAAAAATAAAATGAAATAGAGGATTGAACCAAATTAAATAAAATAAAATAGAAATTAAGAATTAGAAATAATAAGATTTCACCATTTTCTATAGTATCATGGAAATTCATAGAAAATTCCAATACATTTCCAAAATTTAATGAAAAAAAAAAAAAAAAAAAAATAAAAATACAAATACGTTTAAAAAAATTAAACAGAATAATATAAAAATTAAATAAAGTAAATTAAAACAGAACAAAATTAAATTAATCCAAATCAAACAAAATATGTATAATAAAGTTGAGAACTACAAGTTCCAACAGTATGAGACCATACATTCTGTCAAAAAAGTACCGGAAATTAATCATCTAAAAATCTCGCTAAAAGAAATTGTCAAAATTCTTGTTGTCACTAAATTGGCAAAAGTATTTTTACTTTTTGCAAATAAAGCTCTTGTGTGTCAAATCGCTGAAAACATACAGGAGGCTTACTTTGAATTAACTTTATAAAATATATGAGCATATGAATGTCCCGGTTCATTCAAAATCGGTTACGTTGTGGTGGAAAATGTGTCGGCCATCAACGTCTTCAGTTGAAATTAACACCGATAAAGTGCAGGAAATGATGAGGGAGATGGTCGCAGAACTTTTTATGTCTTACCAATTAATTCAGCAACTCATTTACACGATTTTTTGGGTATGAAACGCATTGCCATTCGACTAGTTTGGAAAGACCCAAATTTTGTTTTAAAACGACCATATAAAACTAATGATGAAACGTAGGTTCATAAGAATAACATGCAAAAAATTTAGCAAGCCGGAGTCAGAAAAAATCATCAACGTCGATCAAAATTTATATTACTGATGACTGATGATTATCATGGTGTTGCGCATTCGGAATTCTTGCCAGAAGATTAGCCGATAAATAAAGAAAATTATTTGGGCGTTATGCGGTGTTAAATCGGGAGCTAAATCAGCCGATTACGCTGGTTATTGCTCGGTAGTAATTGAATTTTTGGCAAAAAACTCACAAATAATCAACGCAATGTTAGATGGCGCGTTATCACTGTGCAAAAACCAAAAATAGAAATTTAAAAAGAAGACAGATTAAAATGTTCCAAAAAAGTAAAACGACTTGAATATATTTTTAATATTGCTTATAACTACACGATCCTTAATTCTTAGAAATGTTATGAAAAACATAATTAATTAATAATAAGCATAATTAGTTCTTGACGACATCTAAAGGTTGCTTAAATCAAGTTTTTCGCAGAAAAAAAACAAAAAATTTAATTCCGGGTTGGAAGGCAAAAATTATAATATCTTCGGAACAGCCAAAAAAAATTATATTACATTTTTAAGATTTATTATATTTCGTGAGTTACGTATGATCGATTTTCACATTTTTTCTGTTATGTTGGTACACATGTCTGTTATATATGTTGACAATATCAACCATTTTGGATTGTCAGTTGGTTTTTGACAGATAAAATGGTTAGTCGTGTTTTGGTGTGCTCTTCGATTTTTTACTATTCGAAAAAATGGATCAAAGAAACTGTATTAAGTTTTATGTAAAAAATAATATTAAATGTGCAAGGACATTTGAAATGTTGACTGTGGCGTTTGGCGAGTCTACTATGAGCAGAACACAAGTTCAATTGTGGTATAACCGGTTTAAGGAATACCGAGAAGATGTCAATGACGATGCTCGTCCTGGTCGCTCGAGCACGTCAACAACCGATGAAAACATTGAAGCAGTGAAGAAAATGATTTTGGATAATCGTCGAATCACTATTAGAGAGGTTGTTGATGATGTTGGAATATCGTTCGGCTCATGCCAGGCAGTTTTACGGATGTTTTAAGCATGACACGTGCGGCAGCGAAGATTGTTCCAAAATAGCTAAATTTTGAGCAAAAACAACGTCGCATAGACATCGCTCAAGAGCTGTTGAACGTCGTCAACGACGATCCAGACATCAAATAGGTCATAACTGGTGACGAATCATGGGTGTATGGCTAAGACATTGAAACCAAAGCCTAATCATCCCAATGGAAGCGTCCAGAAGAGCCAAGCCGGTCAATAAGGAATACTACCATGAAGATATGCGCCGTTTGCGAGATGCAATTCGTCAGAAACGCCCAGAATTGTGGAAAAACCAATCATGGATTATGCATCATGATAACGCACTAGCTCACACACACATCGATGCTTGTGCGTGAGTTTTTGGCTAAAAACAAAACTTGGGCCCCGCTGACTTTTTCCTCTTCCCAAAACTGACGACACCGATGAAAGGAAAGCGTTTTGTTACGATTGACGAGGTAAAAGAAAAATCAAAACAGGAGCTGTTGGCAATACCAAAAAGCGCGTTTCAAAAGTGTTTCGAGAATTGGAAACGCTGGCATAAGTGTATTATATCTGAGGAGGATTACTTTGCAGGGGACAAGATAGTTATTGAAAAATTTAAAATAATGGTTATTTTTTGATCACACCGTATATGGCGGAACTGTGTGTAAAAGTTCTGATTTTATATGTAGATTTTATATCATTTTTATAATCTGCTTTCTGAAAAATGAATATGCCAGGTGTAATATTTTATAATTTACAAAACACTTCTGTAATATCGATATATTAAAACCGATACAAAACCTATTTGCGTAAGAATATCAGATTTTTTAATTTAAAAGGAAAGGGAGCATAAGGCGTAATAAAAGGCATGTAAGTCTTTATTTGGAACGACCCGATTTATGCCAAAGATGCACCGATTTGTTCCATAACTTGTTGACATTTTGAGGTTAATTCCATTATGCCTCTCTCATAGCATCTCTCATGCTATTGGCAAAAAACTGAGACTGACGATTTTCACAAGCTCCTCTTGAAGAAATTTTTCACCAGCAAAATTATAGACAGGCACAGGCGATAATCACTCGGTGACAGGACCGGTCAGCATCTATGTGCCTGGCGTTGTCCTGACGGGACACAATTGCTCTACTCTTACCCAAACCTGTCCACTTCTGGGCGACTGCTTTCTTCAGACGATCCTAGTAAAGGATTTGGCCGCAGGGGAGCAACTCGTAGTAGATAAATTCTTGCCAGTCTCACCAAATACATACCAAGACTTTGATTCAAACACAAACGTTTTTGCTTGACGTTGTCATAGGTAATCCACTCTTCATAACCAGTCAGCATTCGCTTGAATGGATGGATTTTGTTGGGATTCAACAGCAATTCGCAGATGAATATTCGGTCCAAGAAGATACTTTGCGTTCACTCGTGTTGCACATCGAGTTTCATTTGTATCCAGCCTAATTCAAGTGATTCCAAGCATTTTTCGCGCAATAGTTTGCTCTTGGGCAATCGAAATCGTGCTTAAATAATGATCGAATTTGATATTTGCGACAACTTTACTTTCCAGAAAGTGGTGCATCAAAATTATCGGAACGGAATCGACAAATAATGCGCGTGATTGGTTGTTGTCTGGATCATAAACACTATTCATAGTTTTGGTATTTTGCTCGCGTTTTCGCCTTTATCGAACAAATACTGTACTCGTAAACAAATAGCGAATTTTTTCTGCAGGTTCCCATCTCTGACGTGCGTGCTCTTACGTGTAAATATATGGTCGAAAAAATAAGTACACCTGCTTTTTTATGCTGTATATTTAATTTTAGTTACTTTAACGGAAAGTAAACATCGCAGTTTTTTTTTATTTAAATAACTTTAGTATGATAATCCCTTTAAAAGTGAAAACAGAACTGGGGCTTCCCCGTTGTTTTCATTGTAAGTTAGTTTTGTTCAGGTGTGATTTCAGTATTTGGTCAAAATAATAAATACATTGCTCAATTCTTTAATATTTTCGCAGTCTGCTGTAGTCTTTTTGGAAAAGGTAGTTATTTTACTATTGTTTATCTTTATTTATAACAAAATATAAAGTAAAAAAATCTGCCATGGGTCGAAAAAGTCAGTGTTCTCCGAAGGAGAGAAAAATTGTTTCAAAACTAAGAGAAAGTGGCCAAAGTCTTCGTTCTATAGCAGAATTGGAAAGAGGTTCTTAAAAATAAGCATCAGTTATGGAATTTTGTTCAAAAAAAACTTGGTATGAAATACCAGTAGAAACCTGTGCGAAGCTTATGGCCAGTATGCCAAAAAGAGTCAACAAAATAATTGAAAATAAAGGTGGATATACCGGCTTTTAACGAAACAGCCAATTTGGCAGGAAAAACTTGATTTTTTTTTTACTTTTTTGCTTATTAATTAAATGAACTTATTATTTTGTCCAATGTTTTTTGATTAATTACTTACTTTTTGAAAAATACTGAATTTAATTTTTGTTTTTTTTTGGTATTCTTGTAGTATTTATTTTATTTCTAATGTTATAACAAAAGAAATTAGTATTTGTTTTTCTTTTAATTTAAATAAATTTTCGTCTACGAGTCTTTACAAAAAATATAGGATGTATTTATTATTTTGACCATATATATGTACATATGAGTAGCCCGGTTGCAGTTATACAACGTGGGTTACAGATTACTCAAGCCGTCTATTGGAACAATTATATTTATATTTACTTATATTTACTTTTTTGCTTATAATTCAGAATTCCTTGAATTAACTGAAACCCTAACATATTGTTTGTACGAGTATTATTGATTTGGAAGCGTCTATGATTACTTAAAAACTTTGTAAACTATAGCGTGTAGCTAAAGCGTAATGCATCTTTACATCAAAATTGCCGCCACAAAATTTGCAAAATCAAAGTTGCGTGCAATTGCAATAGCAGGACCATGAAGACTATCCATATTTTCAGTCGCCTGGCTAACGTTTTCGCCATTGTCGAAGAAAAACTGTAACCGATATTCAATAGCTTCTATACCCTGTTTATAGTAAGAATTGTCAAATTTCTTAAAATATCCATGAACCGCAGACTCCACCCCTTCATTGTTTGCAAATCTTTTACCACCAAGCCATTTTTTTTAAAAGTTTGCAAATAGAAAATAGTTTGAGGAAGTCAAATCCGGTGAATAAAGTGCGTGATAAAGTTATTTGAACCTTAATTCATTAATTATGGCTATCGCAATAGTGGATTTGTGTATTTGTGCATTGTCTTGATGAAACAACACTTTCGTCTTCGCCACATGCGGCTTTTTTTCGTAAGTTCATCACCTAAACGCTGTAATAAATTGGCATAATATTCGCGATGGATCATTGTTTTTCCTTTCTGAACATAAGTAACAAAAATAATTCTATGCATATCCAAAAAAAAAACTGACGCCATCACCTTTCCTGCAGATGGAACCATCTTCGCATTATTTGGACACGATTCTCCCATTCCAACCCACTGCTTTGACTATTCCTTTGTGTCAGGTGTAAAGTGGATGAGACCCATCTCATCCATGGTTATATATCGACGCAAAAATTCGTCAAACACACTAGTGAAACATCTTCGCGACGTTGTTTTTGTACCCTCTTTCTCATCTTCAAATCTCCGTTTGATATATGATGTACTCGTATAGCACTTTTTGAGATCCGTTTCATTTCCACTAGCTCACCGTACCTTCAACCGACAATCATCCAATACCATTTTGTGGATTTTCTTAACCGTGCCTGGCATGGACACCTCAATTCGATCACTACGGTGTTCGTCTTGGCAGCTCGTACCGGTGTCGTTTAAACTCTGCTACCCAATATTTTACAGTCGTAAACGATGGAGCCGACTCCCCCGGAGTAGAATCTAGCTCTGCTTTAATATTGGTTGGACTGACACCTTTCGAATGGAAGTATTGAATTACATAACGGTGACCAATTTTTTCCATGTGTACAAATTCACTGAGATCGTTTTGTTTTTTAACAGTCCTCTCATGAGGTTTATTTCAAATTCTGTACAATATATAATAATATAATATTTGGCCTCCGCGCCAGAGGGCATTATTGAGGCATACTGGCAAGAAATGAGTTCTGTTAATTAATTAGTTAAGAGTTCATATTGTTTGAAAACATCTGCAAATTTTGTTTTAGGTAATCCTTCACATTCTTTTTAAATGTGGATATATTATTTATATTTTTAATGGTCATTGGTAAATTATCGTATTCAAAACTACCCAAATATTCTATACGCTGTTTAGTGGTCTCTAAACTGCACCTCACAACTTCCAAATTATTAAAATTTTTTGTGCGAAAATTAGTTTGATTTTGTGTAAATTCAATCATTCTGCATCCGATTTTTTTAAAAGATTTATACACATGCATAACAAGCTGATGCAGATGTATTCCAGGGATAGGCAATACAGAAACATTTATATCCTCATAGAGCGATAAGGTTGAGTATGAGATGGGTAAATCAAAAATATTTTATGCCTTATTCTGCATGCGCTGTAGACTTTTTAAAGAAACAGTATTTTTGTGACCACATACGATTGCCAAATAATTCAAATGACTTTGAACGAGTTAGTTGAAAACAAGTAGCTTAGGTTTTCTATTCAAAATGTATTTTAATTTATATAAAATGCTAATAGCAGGAGCAATTTTATTCTTAACATTGGTGATATGACTTTCCCAGGTTAAATTACTTTGTCATGTCACACACAGGTACTTCAATTCAGAAACTTCCGTGATTGCCATATCATCGACAAAAATATTGAAATTCTTTTCCATTTCCATCCATGCGAGTTTGGTCTAAATCCAACTAGTTTAGTTTTGGTTGCGTTAAGCACTAATTTGTTTATTCTTACAAACTCAAAAATTAATGATATGTCTCCCTCCATCACGGGTTTTTAAAGCCATATTTATATAGATAAAATAAACACATATCATCGGCAAACATATACAACCGGCCAATTAACTTCAAATTAATTAAATCATTTAAATAACTGGAAAACAGAAGTTGTCCCAAGGCACTACCTTGCAGCATTTCTGATTTTACACGAACTCTTTGCCTTACAAATTTGTACATATTGTTTTCTGTCACATAAGTAGATTTTCAAGAGTTCTAATTCCTTGCCGACAATTCCATAACATAATAGTTTTTCCAGCAGTATATCATGATCTACTAGATCGAATGCCTTAGAAAAATCTAAAAACAAGCCTGCAACGCCAGGAAAACCACTATCCAAACCATCACAAATAAAGTTTACCACATTGATCACAGCTTCTTCAGTTCCACATCCTTTTCTAAATCCAAACTAGTATTTGTGCATATATTCAATTTGATTTAAGTAATCCAACAACTTCTTATGCAATAATTTTTCAAAAATTTTGTCTATTACAGACAAAATTGCAATAGAACGATACTCTTCAACAGACATAGCTTTCGAAATTTTCCGAATGGGAGTAATTTTACTAATTTTGAGACTATCAGGATATTTTGCGCTTGCAATTATTCTATCGAAAATGTCCATTAATACTGGCGACAAATAGTTACCGCATTCAACTACTATTTTCATCATAATACCATCATATCCCGGCGCAGCATTAATATTAAGATCATTAATCACATCGATAACCTTATTTTCATTAAAGAATCTAGCGAAAACTTGCTTGTTTTCCTCCTCAAAGTCCTTAATATGTTGCAGTTATCACCAACGAATATCATAATTCCTTGCTTCAAACTTTCCACAGACCCTACAGAATATTGATTCAAACGATCAGCTTTCTCCTGATAACAAACAATATAATAATCTGTATTTCCTTATTTGCATTATGTCCCAAAGCAGTGTTTAAAAAATTCCAAGTCTTTTTCGGATCATTATTAACTTCATTCAGATTGTCAAAATAATAATTGCTCTTAGACTCCGCACTAGCTACCTTGATTACCTTACTGATACCTTTCAACAGTTCATTATATTTATTAGTTTTCGCCTTTCCTTTTTTTAATAAGCAATTTCTCTTTAAGCAAAATCAAATTCTATAGATTTGAGTAAGCTGTTTTTTATATTTCATCTCAATAGCTGAGTAAGCAATAGCTCTGTTGGTTACATCTACCAGATTATTAGCCTGATCTTCTGAAGTATTTAACACTGGCGCAATATTAATCTTAATATTAATCTTGACTTTATTCACATCACAATGCTTTTTGTTTTTCTCTATTCTTTCTGTGGCTAAAATCTTATATTTTATCTTACAACGCACTGTTATGTATTATGTTTTAAATCACATTTCACTGAATCAACAGAAATTGTCCAGAAAATATTGCTGAAGATGTGGTTAATGCACGTATTACATTCTACCCTTGTAATTAGCTCGTAACAGTTGTGACAGTCATAATAAGAACATGTTTTGCAGTTCATTAAATGATTCATTTTTATACAAATCAATATTTGTGACTCGCACTTGCTAGTGGGCCCAGTATTTCATCAAGATACAAAGTTGATAGTAGCACATTTTTGTGACCTGTAGAGTGATAAAAGCCTTAAGTGCTTTCCCTCAACTCTCAAATTATCAAACGAAAAGGCAATAACATCAACAACAAAATTTCTACTAACACAATAGTCTACCGAATATTTCAGTTTATCAATGACATATATCGATGTACCGCCATATCCATCAGACCTACAACAATGGACATTTGAATAACCAGTAAAATTGTATAGTTGAGTTAAATCTCTGTGGAACCACGTTTCCTGTATTGCAATAACATCAGGCAGTCTCGAAAGACTAAAAATCATAGTTTTGGATTGATTGAACTTTGTAATAGACGAGATGCTTCTTATGTTCACAGATATAATATTTAAAAGGGGGTATTTAATACAAGAATACATTTTGTTAAAACTCGCAATGCTTTTAAAGTAGTTGTTTGAATTCATTTTTTTTTAATGATATATAAAATAAACTACGATCAATACCAAGTAAACTCAATTAGGAGAAACATAGGACGACGGATTATCATCATCACAGCTAGCCTCATCATCACTCTGTCTAGTTGTCTTTTGCCGATTATTTTACTATGGTTTAGTAGTTGTGGATTCAGGTAAAAGTTTGTCCACATCATCGTTCGAATGTATAATCTGAGGCCTTGAAATTTCATTTCATTCATACAAGACCTTTCCATTTTCAGCATAAATGTAACGATAGCCCACACTTTTTAAGGCCTTGCTGTAATTCAACAGATTTAACGTTTCTTTACTTAAGTAATCGCTAACAAATACTGAATCGGAAGATTCACTCATTTTCAACTTCGGCTTGACAGACACCAATTTTTCTTTAACAGATTTGTTAGAAAATTTTACCACAACCGTTTTTTTGTCTCCTGTCTTATTGTTCCTGAGGAAATAAGCGTCCTCAATCTTCCCTGCATCCAGTTCAACGCTGATTTTTTTTGCCAAATCCAACACAGAATCAACCGCAGCCACGTTTTTTTAACATTTAATCCGCTAATGATGCAATCATTTCTTACACGGTTCTCATCAAGCAATTTAATTGATGATTTCAGTTCTTTAATTTCCGTTTTTAACATAACGTTTTCTTTTTTAATTTGCATTAGTCTTTTCTTATTTTCAGCCATGCCTTTGAGGATGTCATCATTCTGTGCAGACATGTATTGCACTGTCTCATGCATAACAGACAGCTGATCTAGTTTTGCCAGTTTGTTGTTTTGATTTAGCTAAGTTCATGTTTTAGACCTTCTTCGTCTCCCACACACAAGTGACATGTAAACAGTTCGCTCTCATTTTTCACCAGATAATTAAACTGACGTTTATCTTATTTAGTACATTGAGAGTGAAATTTTTTGGCGCATTTATGACATTCTGTGTACTCTTGCTCATCTTCGTTAATTTGCAGTTTACACTGATCACAAATTAATTTGTTTATTTTCATGCTTCTGCGTGCTTTTCTAGGCATTCTCCAATTGCATCAAATTCTCTGCTCTCTTTTTAATACAATATAAACGTTGTGTTTTTAATGGCCTAAATAATAATACTGAACAACGCGGCGCACACTGGGGCCGATTGCCAAATTCGTGGCCAAAAGTCGAAAAACGAAGTTCCTTTAACGGGGATAGAAGGGTTTGGGATTGGTAGAGTAATAGTCCGGGGGTCGAAATTCAAATTCGGGAGGGTATGATCACTTATACGTGTTGTGGTGTCCCAGTTTAAAAGTGACCGTTGTCCGATCCAGACGCGTCGAGATTCGAGCGTGTTTATAAGTGTTCTGTTGAAAACGAAGCCAAACCTACACATATTACACCAAAAATAATCTAAAATATGGATTCGAAAGGAAAGAGTGAGTGCAATTTTATCACGATGTCCTAAATTTATAATAATTATGTATGTGATATTAACAAAGGAATGATTTGTCTGAAAATAAACGTAACATTGCAACGGAAAATTGTAAGAACAGGGAGAAACGTCATATTGCTGCCCGTTGTTCGATGGTCGGGCTTGTTGTAGGTTGTAGATTGATCTGTTGTTTAATGGAAAAAAAAAATTGCGATTTCTTGCGCTACCGACATTGGTGCAAGTTTTTGTAACTAAGATGCATTTTCCTCAATGTTAAATATTTTAAACATGTGCAGAAACTTTTGATAATTATTTAAATTAAGCCCGGTTATATTTATTTTAAACTCATTTGATTATTTCGCTTTAAAATTTGTGGTGCGAGAACAAAAACAATTTAATGTCAAATATTCCAGTAGCATTTTTGTTACCAATGCAATAACATGCGCACAAAGTAAATTGTTTTTGTTACCACTCCCAAATTATCTTTTTTTTTGCATAGGATTTCCTATTACTTCTTGGTTAACTTTTCGTAAGAAAAAATGATAAATATTGTTGCTAGTTTTGAATGATTTGAATGAAATTATTACAAAAGTGCCACAAAATATACTGGAACGAGAATTCGAAAAAACAAGAGCAAAAACACAGTTTTTTTAATGACTCTGTTTTCTTTTTTTCCAGTTGAATCTATTGACTGTGAATCAAGTGATTCTTCTGACGAAGATTTTTAAAGTTGTACCTAACCAACTAGACTATGTAATGAATACATAATTTCAGCATTTTTTGTTTCGTAATATTTCCTTTTTTCATAGTTACTCAAAAACTTAATGATAAATTCTGAAGCATCTATCCATCATTATAAATTTAATTTAATTTCTGTTAAAACCTAATTTTAAATTTCTGTTAAAACCATAATTTTGTCATTATGTATAAATAAAATGCGTTTTTCAAACAAGTCATCCATATTGGTTCCGCCATTTTGTTTTTTCAAATTTTGGCATCAGATTCGTAATCAACGACCCTAAAAACCCCCAAACACACACATTTACCTGAATTGAATGCGTTTTCGACTTTTGGCCACGAATTTGGCAATCGGCCCCAGTGTGCGGCGCCTTGAACTTAAAACATATATTTCATAAGGTTGCCACTTTCCACCAAAATAATTTTTTTCAACCTACTGGCACGTCAGTTCTGCCATATTTGGAACCGCTATATTTGGAACCGGCCCTCATACACTGAGTCAAATAACTACAAAACTGGCCGAGTTTTTTTCCAATTTATCTTGAATATCTAAGGTAATCTGATCGCGCTTACACAAAGCGAGATACAGATTACTAAAGAAATCCATTAGAGGAATAGTGGATATCCTTTTATCCCAGTAATGCATTTGTATGTGAAATATGTGCATGTATTTGATACGGCATGGAGCAGTAACTTGACATAATCATTCATGTGATTTAATATTAAAAACCTCCAAAAATGAATTCAACCAGTCGACTTTCAGGCCCTCCTCTTACGTAGTAAACTTGTCCCGGAACTAGCCATAGAATGAAAATATGTGTGTTTGCAATATTATTAGGCGGAATATTCGCACAGACACCACCTGGTAAAGAACAGAAGCCGACTATATATGTTTGGAGATATTTATGATGAAAGCTGCAGTTAACACGGCTGTACCACCTTTAAGAAAGGCCGAATGCTACTTGCGTATGCCGATGAAAATGATATTATTGGCAGAAAACTGAAAGGTATTACTGCAGTCTTCTCCGGCATTGAGAAGTTGTTATCATATATAGGTCTGGTGGCAAACGAGGACAAAACAAAGTTTACTCGTTTGGGATGTTTTGTGAAATTTTATCTCTATAAGTTTAGAATGATGGATGAATTCATTAACCCCGACTCGGCTGAGAATAAAAATAATGATGTCAGTCAGCGTGAAGATTAAGAGAAGAGTACTGCATGCGAACAGATGTTATTATTGGGGATGCAAGCGAATTAATTACAAAGCCTTCTTTCGACAAACAGAATTGAACTGTATCAGAAATTTGTTCTTTTTTTCTTGTTATGACATCAGCTACTGTGTGTATGCCGACTTCGGCGTAGTCAAGCTCATCGAGGCACAGCGACTGTTCCGTTGGAAAGATTGATGATTTTGAAATATCGTCAAAACGTGATTCCACAAATTGAAGAAGAAGCGCAAAGGATTGCAGCGCTTGGGATTATTTCCAAAATGC
>JAHXMU010000395.1:542656-561127 GCA_019455685.1 Philornis downsi
AAATAGGTTCAAAAATTATTCCTTTTTAATTAAAGCCTGCAAATGTTGCTGTTGGTAGCTATCAGAAGCTACCAGAAACGTTTTAATGGAACGCCATGATTATGGGCGTGGTTATCGAAAAAATCCTAAACTAATATTACGTATGGGAAGATTTGATGATGAGTCGGTACACTATTCACAACACTGCGGAACGAAATCCATGGTCGTGGGTGTATAAGTTTCTGCCTGACCGAACTTGTGACTCCAGTCCCACTTTGTGTCTACTTTTTTTTCATATGATGGATTTTTTTGGACAATTCTTCTTATTCTTCTTATTGGTTTTATTTTCTGACGGTATTAAGAATACTAAATCATAGAAAATACCTGTACAAAATTTCAGGTCTTTATCATAGTAAATTGCAGCAGTATTTCGTTTTAAGCTAGAAAATCTGAGATTCAAAACTTTTCTCACTATGTGGATATCTTTGTGAAATTTATACTGTAAAATAATAAGAATGAAATGTATACTCGTACATTATTACGAGATATATGAGTACGTTTTTTGCAATTCAATTTGTCGGGAAACATATTTAAAGGATATAAAATGTGACTGGCGAGGTTTTACCTCAAACTAGTAATGTCAATTCGCGCCTCAATACAAGTTGTTAGCGAAAAGAAAAGTAGCCCTACTTCTTAAAATCGAAACCCTTCACCCTGGAAACCCGTTTGCTTTCTCATTTAATATTAAAGAAAATCTTGTTGACAAAGTTTGATCCCATCCACTTTTTTTGCTAAAACTGGATATTCCCCAAATTGTATTAAAAGATTACATCATTAATATACATAGCATTGATATTCGTTTAAACGTTCTTCCGATTTAAAGAGTTCGGCATTTGATGAACAGATTTTAAGAAAGAAAGACTGATTTTTCTTTTTTGCTAAGAATTGCTGTTTTTCTTAAATTTGATCTCAACGGGGTACTGGCTAAAATTATCTAGTTGGACTAAACATTTTCTATTCCCATTTTCTTCCCTATTGGCATTATTTAGGGGGATCTCACGATAAATCTGAAAATTGTTACCAAATCTTTACGCATCCAAGGTTGGATCATATTATCCCAAACTTTTTTTTAAGAAAAATGAGTTTACTTGAACCTCGGCAATTTCAAAAACAAATTTTGGTCATGCCTTTGACACCATTTCCAACATTCTAACACTTCCACTCCCACTCTACTTGCGATGTTTCGTAAAATTTGCATCATCCTAATGTCTATCCACATTCTCTTTTTGTACTGTGTTGATTTCTGAACTTTTATTGCAATGCATTTGAAAACAATTAAAATTGTTCAATAACAATAAACCCAACATGTCGCCGCATAAGATCAACGAGTAAAGATGCAAATGAAGAATATTAAATGTGTGGATAATTTTTATGCCAACAGAAACAAATTTATATGCGATCTATATCGTTTGTCTACTTCCTTCATCAGTATCATATTGATACTGAAATGACAAATAGTGAAAAGTGTGCTCTGGCAATTAGCGTAAACAAATTTGACAAATTGTTACACTCCAAGTTCTCAAGCAGACTCCGGTATTTCCGGGAAAATTCCATTTTGACGTACACTGCAATTTTTAATTACTAAATTATTCAAAATGTCTTATGCCTGAAATATACCTATAATTAGGGTGCAAAATAGAAATGACAGCAAAAAAGAAAATATTTTTTAAAAAGTCGATGGCCGTGTTGCAAAAACAAATAAAGAAAAGAAGTTTTGCAAATATTTCGCACAAGTAAATAAGTAAATGCTTGTGATTTTTTTCTAATCTGTGCAATCGAAAAAGAATTCTCATTAAGTTGAGAGTTTCAAATGCACAACGCTTGATAACTTGTTCACAATCATTATATCAAATCTAATGATGAGAAACAATTTTCTAAAAAGTTTGAAATATTTTTCCATGTTATCGTTTTTTTTTCAACTTTTAGTTTGTAATATTAAAAATTTCTTTACTACAAAATACATTTCTGCCGGAAATGTTCGTTTTTCTTCAAAAGGTACCACATATGTACATACCTATACATCCATTTCAAAAATTAATAATGATTTCCTTTTACTATTTCGAAAATTAATAAAAAGATTTCTTATGGAAAACATTGCAATTCTTATATTCAAAGCTTGACTTCGTTCTTGTACTAAACAAATTTGTCTCAATGGTGACATTTACAAACCAAAACGTCCGCCTTCTTTATACATATAACATACCGAATTTGACATTTTTTCACGTTAAAAATCCGACTGCCATTTCCCATCACACATATACAGTGTTGCGCAAAACAAAACGTACTCCAGATTATAAATATATAATTTTCATAAAAACAAAATATTTAAAGCAAAGCTTACCATTTATTTTCACAGAGGTATTATTAAGCTATAAAACCAATACATTACAACAACAACAACAATTGCGTTTAAAAGAAATATGAAAAAATGTACAACAGAGTCGGAATTCACTTGCGCAAAACAATAGCAACAAAGTAGAGAAAGAAGAGAACAGGTTTAAAAAGATCTAGCGGTACTTTTACAAGGTTTTTGAGAAGCTGCCGTAAAATACTTTCAATTTGTGCAATATTTGATTCAGTTTGCCAACGATCTTTGCATATTAACGATGCTAAGAACATGGCGAGGAAAAAGTTTGGAGACAAATTAAAAAGTGAAATAATTAATGACATTTTAGGTGGTATGAAGCAAGCAGAGATAGCAAAAAAATTTAAAATTAATAGATCCTGCATTTGCCGGTTGATAAAGATGTATCGACAGACAGGAGAAATGAAAACCAAACATTTAGGTGGAAGACCTCGAAAAACTTCAACTCGGACAGACCGTGAAATTGTTAAGATGATGAAGAAAGATCCGTTTATTTCGTCAAAAACAATTGTAACGTCTTTAAAACTGAATATTCACCACAGTACAGTACGAAGACGGGATGTAGAAAACAATTTAAAAAGTTAGAGACCAGCCAAAAAACCATTGCTTACAATAAGGCATATAAAAAATAAGTGAGTTTTTATTTTTAGTGTAATGCTGTATTAATATTACTATTATTTCTTTGGAAAAGGTTCAAATTTGCTAAAAGACATCGCAATTGGTCAGTAAATAAGTGGAGGACAGTACTGTTTAGCGATGAATCTAGATCTAATCTACTTCAATCGGATGGAATGCAGACCGTCAGGCGACACAGAGGACAACGTCTTAAATATAAGAACATCCTCGTCACTGCAAAGCATGGTGGTGGAAATATAATGGTGTGGACATGCTTTTCAGCACAAGGACCTGGTCCATTTCATAAAATAGATGGAATAATGAACGGTGAGGGATATCGAGCCATATTACAACACCAAATGCTACCCCATGCAGAATGGAATATGCCACTTCGATGGGTGTTTCAACATGATAACGATCAGAAACACACATCGAAAGTGGCACAAGAGTGGCTAACAAACGATAGGATTCAAACTGTTGATTGGCCGGCACAATCACCTGATTTGAACCTTTTTGGCATCCTCAAAAGGAGAGTGGCAGGACATCGGTTTTCCAACAAAGAGGAGCTATTAAACAAGTTGAAAACTGAATGGGAAAACCTTCCGCAGGATTGTTTTTATTCATTAGTTGCCTCGATGCCAAAAAGGTGCGAAGATGTTATTAAAAACAAGGGCGGATACACAAAATATTGATTTTGTTGCTATTGTTATGCGCAAGTGAATTCCGACTCTGCTGTACATTTTTTCATATTTCTTTTAAACGCAATGGTTGTTGTTGTTGTAATGTACTGGTTTTATAGCTTAATAATACCTCTGTGAAAATAAATGGTAAGCTTTGTTTTAAATATTTTGTTTTTATGAAAATTATACATTTATAGTCTGGAGTACATTTTGTTGCTTTTGTTTTGCGCAACACTGTATCTCTCTATGTATAGGGTGGCGCATAAGTAATGTTAAGATTTGATCAATGAAAGATTTGATCTAAGAAAAGTTATGGGAAATGCTTTGGAAAGAGCACGCCAGGTAGAAGCAAACATAAAACATAAAGTCAGCATATTTCCAAACTATATTCTAAATTTTAATAAAAGTCAACGTTAAATAAAAGCAGAAAGAAAAAAGTTATACATTGAATAAATCTTAACGTTACTTATGCGCCACCCTATAGTTATTAATTAATAGACGAAAAAATTGCACAATTTTTGAAAGAACTTTGAAAGTGTCCATTATTCCAAGTTTTTCCAGCCGAACCGATATCGCTTATCATACATTATATATATAGTTAGAATGTTTTTTCTGTGAAAACGGTTTTTTAGCAATATATGAGTTAAAAACGTATCAATTTGTTGGATATAATTACATTTGCTTTTGGTGGTAACCTAGTGGAGCACGGTGGTTTCTTGATTATGGTCGGCAAGAACACGGGCATGTTTTCACTTCAACAACCACCATGACCGCGTGAGAAGCCGCTCTCAACTTTCGAATAAAAATACCAATGTAAGTCTCAGATCCCTAATCTAATTTGCTTTCTCAGAAATTATCAATTCCTCGTATGTGAATTACATACGAGGTGTGATCAAAAAATAAGTTATTTTTAAATTTCGTGAGTTACGTATGTTCGATTTTCGCATTTTTTTATGTTGGTACACATGTCTGTATATATGTTGAGAATATCAGCCATTTTGGTTTGCCAGTTTGTTTTTGACAGATAGAAAGGTTAGCCGTGTTTTGGTGTGCTCTTCGATTTTTTACTATTCGAAAAAATGGATCAAAGAAACTGTATTAAGTATTGTGTAAAAAATGAAATTAAATGTGTAAGGACATTTGAAATGTTGACTGTGGCGTTTAGTGAGTCTACTATGAGCAGAACACAGGTTAATTGTGGTACAACCGGCTTAAGGAAGGCCGAGAAGATGTCAATGACGGTGCTCGTCCTGGTCGCAAGGTCGTATGATCGTATCTTGAAGTTATGCGCCGTTTGCGCGAAGTAATTCGTCAGAAACGTACAGAATTGTGGAAAAACCAATCATGGATTTTGCACCATGACAACGCACCAGCTCACACATCGATGCTTGTGCGTGAAGTTTTTACCAAAAACAAAACCGCAATCATGTCTCAGCCACTTTATTGACCGGACTTGGCCTCCGCTGACTTTTTCCTCTTCCCAAAACTGAAGACACCGATGAAAGGAAAGCGTTTTGCTACGATTGATAATAAAAAAGAAAAATCGAAACAGGAGCTGTTGCATAAGTGTATTATATCTGAGGAGGATTACTTTGAAGGGGACAAGATAGTTGATGAATAAATAAATAAATACTTTTTGAAAAAATTGAAAATAACGGTTATTTTTTGATCACACCTCTTACATAGGACGAATAGAAAATCAGACCTCCTAGTTTCAAACCCCTTCAATTGAGCCTAAGCTCTCCCCAGATCGCCATAGTGAATTAGAACCTGAGTTAGAGAGTTAGAGTATTACCGTAAACTGCTTTTAATTACGGACTAAATAGTAAATCTTTGGAAAAAATTCAGAAATGTTGTCATTTTCAATGGGTTACTTCAGTAATTGTTACGTGCAAACCTTTCCTATTGGATCGATTTCAAACTTAATCTGCTTTTGATTAAGCAGTGCCAACTCTGTCGCGCTTTCAACCGACACGTGAACAGGCGTGCTTAAACAGACGGATATTCATATATTTTTTAGTTATAACAAACGATATGAAAGTGTATTCTAGTACTAATCCTTAAAAATATAAATCAGGAACCTTCACGACAGTTCAGTTTCGACTATACCAGTCTTTTTTGCCAAAATGGACGAGGGTTTTCATGATAGAGGCATAATGAAATCACCTTCAAACTGGCAACAATTTATCGAACAAAACGATGCATAAGTATTTGACGCACATATATCGGATCATTGTAATTATGCTAAATGAAGCCTTCAATGTCATGCAAAAAAAAAATAATAATTTACATACTATACTAAACCTATATACTATAAGTTTACTATGCTATGGATTTAAAAATAACCTTCTAGTTCCGAAATATGTTTTCCAAAATCTCCTATCAAATATGTATATGATACCTGGAATTAAAATCCAAAGATGCACAAATCGGAAGAAATATACACAAATATACGATGGACCATTAAAAAACGAAAAAAAAAAAATTGGAAAAATAAATGGAAACCTCATTTTATTGTTTTTCTCAAAGCAGACCTTTTATCATATGCAGCGAACCTATACTAAGACGGCGATAAGGTGTGGTCTACCGCTCAGGTGAGAGCCTTGAGCGACCGCCCAATTTTAGCTGCGGAATTATTTGCACACCAGCATACAAAGTGATTATGATTGGCAAAAGATGTATATATAATTTACAAAAAAAAAAAATTCGATAGGATATTATTAGGTAACGGAAAAACAACAAAACAATTTATTTGTTATTTCTTACTTATGAGTATCTAGAAATTTTAATATTATCCACTTCAATGGTTCAAATCTTACACTGTACATGGTTGCCAGTTGTAAAGTTTGAAAATGCAACATTCTCTCCAGGATCTGTATCTGTATTACGGAATGTTCCTCCCACTGTGCTTAGCATAATGGTTCATTTGATTGAGTTCAAGTACTCCCTCCAAACCACCGGCGTGTTTGCTCTACCATCAACTGGGCATTATGACAATAAACTCAAAACAAGAGAGTCTCTGGCAAACGAGTGAACGGCAGTGGTTTAAAAGTATCCAGTAGCGCATTTCATGTATTCTAATGCTATCTACAAGGCCTTATTATTCAGCTGCGAGAAATTGGTATTGTATTTGTATTTGGATTATGAGAAAACAAGGTTTTTATTATTTCACAACCTCTTTCTATAAAACGAATCACTCAATTCCTTCATTAAACAGACGAACAACTACTCGTGTTCTACTTAGTAATTCGAATAGATTTCCGTTTGAAATAACTTTAATTTTTATTGAGTAGCGTTATAGCCGAGTTTTTCAGAATATCGGTTTTTCCAAAAATACGAATTTCGGCCAACAAAAATACTGGATAAACCGCATTTTCTGGATTTTGCTATAAGCAAACTTAAAAGTAAAAACATTTTAAGCCTGTTGACTGTATTCGACGCCTATATCCCATGCTAAGGCCACTTAACCAAACCCATCTAAAGGTTATCGCAGATAGCTAGGGAATACATTACCAAAAGGTTCAACACTATTAGGTGGATGCCACACACTTTGATGTTCGCTTATGTATGTATGTAGATGAGCCAGAATTGCAGACGGCGAGGAAGACAAAATATTACATATATTATAAATTATTTAATATGTAGCAATTACATATATTATTATACATTAATTTTAGATGCACAACCAAATTCCAGCTGTTTGCCAATAGATGGCGACAGCTATGACTGTTAGTTGATACTGCCGCCATAACCCAAACGCCATGAGCTAAGCTTAGACATATGATAAACATACCGCTTCGACACAATAGTGGTTTTCTTTTGACGTCATATACTTTTGGTTGTTTGAATATGTATAATTTTGTGTCAAATAATCGTCATATGCAGGATATATTAATTTTCTTCCTTCAATCGAAGAAAACGGCGGCTGAAGTTCATCGAGAGCTTCAAAACGTTTACGGAGATGCTGCTTTAAGTGAAACAACGAGTCGAGATTCGTTTCGTCGTTTAAAAGACAGTGTTGATGTTGACGACCGTTCGCGTGAAGGAAGACGAAAAACCTTCGAAGATACTGAATTGACGGCATTTCTTAATGAGGTTCCGTGTTAAACGCTGGTAGAACTTGCTTCAGTATTAGGAGTTACCCGTCAAGCAATTTCCACGCGATTTAATGCGTTAGGAATGATTCAAAAGCAAGGAACTTGGCTTCCTTGTGAATTGAAGCCAGTTGACGTTGAGCGTTGTTCATTCATCTGCGAACAACTACTTCAGCGACAAAAAAAAGGGGGGACTTTCTTCATCGTATTATAGCGGGTAATGAAAACCTAATTCAATACAGCAATCCAATCCAAAGAAAAACAATCGTCGCCTTGCTTTGTATTTGGTGGGACCAGGTCGGTGATATTTATTACGAGCTGTTGAAAGCTAGCGAAACCATCACTGGGGATCGGTATAGACTCCAATTAATGCGATGAAGCCAAGCTCTGAGCGAGAAAAGCCTACAATAAGCGGAGAGGAACAAAAAGAAATTCTTCAGCCTGACAACGCTCGGCCTCACGTGGCCAAGCCCGTTAAAACCTACCTGGAAACGCTGAAATGGGAAGTCTTACCCCACCCGCCATATTCTCCAGATATTGCGCCGTCCGATTGTTCACTTGTTCAGTTCGATGGCACACAGTCTGGCTGACAGTTTTACAGTGACGGATTTCGAGCTATATTGAATTAGATACTATTCCCTCTTTTCACGACGTTAAAACTTCCATCAAACTTCATTCATGGTAATCACTTGGTGTCAAGTCCAGACTATTATATGAATGTCTAAAAACCACCAAAGCAAAGTGTGTGGCCTGCTTCTGGGCTATCGGTCCAACTGTTGACAGTACAAATCCGAATTAAGAGTTTGGCGCTATAGGTAGAGCCAAACTCCTTACCAATTCAACCACCGCAATATAACCATGATCGTTTTCGCTTGGCGTTATCGTAAGTGACTCACTTTTCATCATCATCCACCATCCGTTTCATAAATGGGTCGATTTTCTTGCGATTCAGGGGCATTTTGTCCATAAGATGTTTTTGCGTTAATTCCTGTGGTTTAAAATTGACTTCTTGTGTAATGTTTAGCTCCAGCGCGTTCGAGGCAGTGCTTACCTCACAATCGATTTTGAGTTGACCTTCAGAACTTACGCCAGGCTAACATTTTCGCTTTGTCGAAGAAAAACTGTGAAATATTTTGCATTTTCTCTCTGCTATTGCCCAACTTTGACCAGCGCCCAAATAATACTCAGTCAAGCAATCACAAAACTATCTGAATATTTTCTTGAAATCTTATCTAACGCCACCTAGCGTAATCCAATGGTACGCACATAATGCAGGAGTCATCTATTGGATAAATAACGGATTTCTTTTCAATATATATCAGATAATTATTCGGAAAAATTCTATGGTTCTGTAATACAATTCCATTTCACAAATTACAAATATATAATCGAATATATTACAACATAAAACATGTCGTTTCGAATTCAGTGTTGGAAACCGACACAAAAAAAGTTGCCAATGCTGCTTAAAAACATTATGTTCTGGTTGAAAAATTTTGCTTCAAAGTTCGCGATCTTTTGTTTTATATGGAATTTTACCGTGTTATGTTAGCCTGTAGACTATGGGTCTGTGATATGTGATACGCAAATTTATATCAGTACGACAGAAGCCATCCAAAATTCATTAATGACAGCGTGAATTTATGCTTTTTGGTTTGAGATGTTTTTATTGGATTCAAAGTTTTGCCCAGCCTTCTCATACCAACGGGCAGATATTATTTCGTCAGCCAATATTATTGGCTATTATTTCTAATGTCTGTATTATAATTCCTTTTCTGTCATTCCTGGTCTTAGAATGTCTGCTGGCTTCAATTCGTGGTATCTAATTGATTTCTCTGTAGGAATTGATAAAATTCAGTTGTTGAGGTAATTAGTCGCTGTGATTTCTACAATATATTCACTCGTAATTTAAGTTTACAATCATAGAGAGGATGTGGTGGATTTTTGTACAAATATATAATACATCTATCTTTTTTTTTATATAGAGCTATTACTTTGTAAATATTACACATTTATGATGTTAGTAGATTTATCATCAAGTAATTGGTATCATTGTGGCGATTATTTTAGTACCAACGGTTGCTCCAAAAAATTCCAATTAGTATCCTTTTTTCTATTCTGTTAATGCATCAGGACTGGGTTCATGATATGAGCGCGATCCGTTATGGAGAAGTATGTTTTCACGTAACACACGTAGAACATTTTTTAAAAACTTTGATAATAAACGCAAATTTTCATTTACCGCAAACTGCGGGAAGAGCCAATTTTATGTGGAAACATTACGTCAACTAAAACTGACCGTTTTTTCATGACAGGATTTTAAAAGTATACATCTACAAACATCTGCTACGATCTCTCCTTGCACCAGACATTCAGAAAGAAGCAAATGGTAACGCCTAGTATACATATGTACCTTCTTCCCTGTCTTAAACTAGAAGGTTTTCTATCAAGCATTCTAAATGTTGGTAGACTGAATTCTTACCTTCCTTTAAGGATTGTCAAGAATTGTTGATCAAGATACGAGGCGTGTTTAAAAAATAAGGTGAATTTTCAAATTTCGCAGGCTACGTACGAGGTGTGTTCAAAAAGAAAAGGTGATTTTCAAATTTCGCAGGCTACGTACATTCGACTTTCGATTATTATTATTTTTTTATGTTGGTACACTCGTCTCGAAGATATGTTGACGGTTTTATCCATAAAGCATGTTTAGTTTGTTCGTGAGAGGCATAAATAAGACAAGTGTTTTGCGCGTTCGGGAATTTTCTGCTACCGAAAAAAATGGATTAACGACGTTGCATCAAATTTTGTGCAAAAAATGGAATTAAGTACTCAAAAATACTTGAAATGTTGACAATGGCATACGGTGAGAGTACTTTGAGACAAAAAAGAGACAAGTGGTACAAACTTTTCGCAGAAGGTCGAAAAGATGTGAATGACGACACCCGCTCCGGACAACCCAGCACATCAACAACCGATGAAATTGTTGAGAAAGTGAAGAAAATTGTTATGGAGAATCGTTGAATCACAATTAGAGAAGTTGCTGAGGATGTCGGCATATCGGTTGGCTCATGCCATGCAATCTTTTCGGAAATTTTGGGCATGAACCGTGTGGCAGCGAAGTTCGTTGCAAAATTGATGAATTTTGACCAAAAACAACGTCGCATGAGCATCGCTCCGGAATTGTTGAATAACGTCAACGATGATCCAGATTTGCTTAAAAGGGTCATAACTGGTGACGAATCATGGGTATATGGTTATGACACCGAAATGACACAAAATGGAAGAGTCCAGGAGAGCCAAGACCAAAAAAAGCACGCCAAGTTCGATCAAATGTCAATGTTTTTATCACTGTTTTCTTCGATTACCATGGCGTAGTGAATCAGGAGTTCTTACCACAAAGTCGTACGGTAAATACGCCACGCCGTTTGCGTGAAGCAATACGAAAAAACGCCCAGAATTGCAGAAAAAAAATGCATGGCTTTTGCATCATGATAATGCACCTGCTCACTCTTCTTTGGTTGTGAGAGATTATTTAGCCAAAAACAACATCGATATCATGCCTCAGCTACCGTATTCACCAGATTTGGCTCCCTTCGACTTTTTCCTGTCCCAAGATCGAAGAGACCAATGAAAGAACGGAGTTCTGCGACGATTGAGGAGATAAATTCCGAATCGCCGAACACGCAAAACACTTGTATTATTTATGCCTCTCACAAACAAACTAAACACCTCGTATGTTGGATTTATTAGAATGTCTTTTTTGGGGTAGGCCTTGCGAATTCCAGCCCTGGGTAACACACACATAACCAAGCGAATGCAACGACTTTACATTCATTATAATAAAACAGAAACGAACGAAAATGAAAATAAAAATAACAACAAAACACACAAAAGAATTATATAAACAAAGGAACATATGTGGAAAAGACAAATCAAAACATAATGCGACCATGACGACAGTGTTGAAGCTGACAATAATCATGGCGATAATGATGTTGCTGTTGGCGAAGACCACTGAGTAGAACGCGACGACTGCACTAAAACACAACAATGTCCATCAACACCAAAAGGGAACAGTAGCAGTACCGCAAACAACAGACAACAACTTCACTTATGTGTATCAACCCCAATTCAAGAAGCAGCAGATCTTTTCTCATTAACTTTTAAGTATTCGCAAGAAAATAGCAGATCAAAAGTTTGCGATGCGTCCCTGATGCTAATGCTAGACACAGAGGCTTCTCTAACTGCGGACAGACAGGTCCCACAATCGTTGATAGTACTAGAAAAGCGACCAACAACAAAGTACGGATACATATTGATTATCTGTCTTTCGAGTTCGGCTAAAGCGGTTGTTAGACCCAGTGTTGCCATCACCTAAAGCAAATATTACTTAGCAGTCTTTCAGAAACTGTCTAAAATTGCACTTGGAATTAGATACTAAAAAGTAGGTTTATTTAAGTTTATTTCAAACATCTTTTCAGGTAAATCTCAGTATATACATATATACGAGTATAAATTAATATTAATAATGTGTCTTCTATATCGTTTCGATGCCTAAAATGTTCACAGAAATCGCGATTTCTATTACACAGATCTCTGGATTCAATTTACTCAGACGAATACTTTCTTTCTTTTGTGCAGGGTGTCCGTCGGAAAGGTATACTACTTTGTTCTGCCACCACTTTGGTAAACATTAATCTTGACAGTTCATGTTTGGCAGTCGTGAAGTAGAGACGTAGCAAATGTATCATTGAAAAATATTCGATAAACCAACGTGTTTTAATGCTTAAAACATTTTATCACAATCAAACATCGATTACTGTGATGATGAGAAAGTTACGTGAAATTTTTGGGAGAAGCAACGTGCCAACAAGACGCACTATTTATCGTGTAGTAAATGATTTCGAAAGAGGGTCTGCAGCTGATAAGAGTCAAGCATGGGCCACAACGTTCTACAAGATCGGCGGCTGAAATCATTACTGTTGCTCAAGAAACAATCCATCAACCTCAATTCGACGCCGTGCTCAGGAGCTCGGTCTTCAAAGAACAACTTTGGCCACAATTTTGCACAAGGATTTGCATTCGTTTCCATTTAAGATTTAGTTGACACAGGAGCTTCTTCCACAAGACTATTTACGCCGCCGTACATATGCCAATACCATGTTACAGCTCGCCCATGACAATCCCGATTTTCATGAAAAAATCATAATGAGTGGCAACGCACATTTTCATTTGAATGGATATGTGAATAAACTCGGTTCTGGGCAATGAGAAACCCTCAAATTATTCATCAGTCACCTTTGCATCCATTAAAAGTGACAGCCCGGTGTGCAATTTGGTCAGGAGGAATCATTGGACCCTTCTTCTTTGAAAATGTAAACGGCGTAACGGTAACTGTCAATGGGGAGCGATATCGTGATATGATTAAAAACTTTTTAACGCCACAACTGCATGCTTTGGGCTTGATTAACATGTGGTATCAACAAGACGGTGCCACATCGCATACAGCTAGAATTACAATGGAATTACTGAGAGACCTCTTTCCACAATAAGTTATTTCAAGAAATGGTGATGTTGATTAGCCCCCATGGTCGCCTGATTTGACTGCTCCGGACTTCTTTTTTTTTGGGATATCTGAAAAGCAAGGTTTATGCAAACAAACCAGAAACACTTGAACAACTCAGACAAAATAATCGTGATTAAATTAATGAAATATCGAGCGAAATGTGTGAGAATGTAATGAAAAATGTGCTCAAAAGGGCTCGCATTTGTGAGGCTAACAGTGGCGGACATTTATCTGATATCGTATTCCATACATAATGCCAACATTAAATAAAACATTTATCAATGTAAGATCCATTCTCTTTCATTTAATCAAAAATTACAAACAAACAAAGTAGTATACCTTCCCGACGGACACCCTGTATTTTCTTTTCTCTCGGCACAAGTAATACTCTGATTTGCTCCATAGCATTAATCGGCAGTTTAGTGTTATTGTGTGCAAACATTGATTACTGTTCGACGCTGAAAAGTATGTTTTTTCCAAATTCTTTGAACTCACTTCGTGAAAACGATGTAAGTATTTTTTTTTTCGTGTGTAATTTGTTGTTTATTTGCAACATTTTTGTAGCAAGTATTCTATATGGCACCTAACCGTCTTTTTAACTTCGAAATTTTACATTTTTTGAATTCCTATGATACTGATGGATGTCAAAGTGTCAGAAATCAGTTGGAGAACATACAACCATCAAAACATATCTCTTTCTGTAAGAGAAGTTTATATTGCGAACAAAAAATTGAAAAAAAAACTGAATGAATTAGAAAAAAATTTAATGAAATGAAAAAATTTAATAAAATTGAATTCATTGTCAAATTTAATATTTTGTTACTTTTTACATATTAATTTTACGAAATAGTTAGAAAACAATTTAAATAATGAAAATTTAATTTCATTAGAAAAATGTGCTTAGCTTCCAAATTAGGTCAGTTCAATTTTGAAATTCGATAAAGTTTACATGTAAGTTTCCACGGATAAGTATTTCCTGGAAAAGTGTTATGACATCTATAAAGTACGAGTATGTAGAGTTCGGAATGACGACTACCATTCGAGAAAATAGAAATTTTTGCCAGGAAGTAGAATTTCAATTTACATACTATATTTTCCAAGCACGCATAATATTGATAGGAATCAACCGTACTTTAATTACAAAAGTTCATTACAAAAAGCTAATTCTAATACAGTTACACTCAAATTTCATTGTTGATTTATGTAACGAAATATTGCGGACGACTGTCTGCAAATTGTCATTGCTCCTACTACGTCATCAGTTCATCAAATCAAATACACTTGTTTTGCGGTTTTCGAACAAAGAACATGTCTCAAATTCTGTGTTACAAATGGAATTTCGTTTACCGAATCGTTGAAAATTTTACACAATGCATATGAGTGCTGCAGTGCATTCGCTGTCTCTCGGTCACCATCGTCTCCAACTAAAGTTAACATCAACAAATTGAAAGAAATGATGATTGCAAGTCCTCATTGAAGTTTAAGGAAGATAGCGGCTGAACTTTTCGTGTTTCATGACGCAATTCGTTCCATCGTACACGACTGTTTGGAAATGGAAGTGCGTTGCCGCTTGATGGTGTATAAATCCTTGAAGACACCCTAGAACGAGTCAATTCCGACCGAACTTTCGTGAAACCCATTAAAACTGGTGATGGATTTGCAAACCAGTAAACGAGCTTCGGAATTGCGCCAACCAACTGAGCTGACACGGAAAAAAATACGTCAACGCTGGTCAAAAGTCAAGGTATTGTTGACTGTTTCGTTTGATTATTGTGGTTTGATATACTCGGAATTCTTTCCAGAATGTCAAATGGCAAATAAAGAACATTACCCGAGAGTTATGCGAAAGAATGTGTAGAAAGAAAACAAATGGATTTTGCATGACTATGATGCACCATGTCACAAAACATATTCAGCTAACCCCGGCCAACCTTTTCTCTTTTCAAAATTCAAACTGTCACTTCGAGGAACTCGCTTCCACCCGATAGAAGACATAAAAGAGATCTGACTATTACTATATTATTATCGGATCATTGATTGGATTATTTGGTGACGATTATATCATTTGTTGGCACAAGTGTATTATTTCGGAAGGGGCCACAAATTTCAAAGCGATACAATAAAATTAAATGTATAAAAAATACTTTGCGTTGTGTTGACCAATGCTCGGTACTCTTTGCACAGAATGTATACGTATGTATAGGTATATCAACTTGATATTATTCTTATAACAGCCTGATAAACCCATCGCAAAGCTAAAATTTGGAAGCGTGAATAAAAAAAAAAAACTTTTTTCGTGTAACATTAGTAAAGTGCAACGTTGTTACCTACTATAGGTATATTGCACGACTTTGCATCGCCATGGCCGCGCTTCACAATAACAAACTATACATTATTTTCCGGCTACTTCAAAAATTGTATAAAAATTTATTAGGGGCTTTCTGTGTTTGTTGACACTTAACTTAGCAACTGTGTCCACAAACAGAAAGTTGATAATGAAAGGTGATTTTAAACAAAGTCTGTCTTCAGACCTATTTCTCATAATATTACTCATAAAAAAATTTAATCGAACATATTTTTGTACTTCTATCTCCAAATACACTGCAATTTGACATCAAGAATACACTTTTAACCTACACCAGCGTTCAGTCATTTTAAGATTTCTTGACGCTGAACAAATTCTTAACAGATTATAGCGGTGGATTAGATTTCCCTCCTTAGACCCAAACATAAAAACAAAATTAATACTTCAACGTTCGTAGAAAATCAAAATCTTCGTCAAGTGCTATTAATACTACGTACTATTCAACAATACTACAATATAAGGTGTAATAAAAAGAAATCCATTCTGTCTGTCATTCTTGATATCATATTTATAATAGATTGATAAATAACTTGCAAAGTTTCAGCTTAAATGCGTGAATTAAAAAAAAAAACAATTTTTTCATGCAGCATTCGCGAAGTAAACTGAATTAGCCTGGTGTATTGCGCGGTTTCGTACCGGCGGGAGCTCTCTTCACAATAACACACTATGCATTATTTTTAAGTAGTCCTAAAATTGCAGAAATCTACATTAGCATCCTCCCGGGGCTCTGATCGAAAATAGTGTAATTTTTTGCCTTCATTGGCGCATATCATGATTGATAGTGAGTTAAAAAAATTTGTATTTCATAAGTGTGCAATTATTTCAAAATTGTTTGTATTCTCGATATTTTGCAAAGTGGCAGCTAAGTCGCTAAACAAAATGCTGAAATCAACTGATTCGAAAAAGAAATTAGCACTATTTCCATAATATTAATGAGTTTAATCTGGGTTTAAACGGTTTTAATAAATTAAAGAAATATAGGGTGATTTTTTAAGATTTAAGTTTTTCAGATTGGCTACACTGGTTGGTAATGGTGTCCAAACGTCATCTGTCAAAGTGAAAAGTGTACAGTATACTTTGCCATTTCATCATGGAATGATGGCTAATTCTTGGTAAATGGGCCTTACAAAAGCTCAATGAAAACCCGCTTTTTTATCGAAAAATTGTGTTCAGCGATGAGGTTCATTTCTTCCTGAACGGATACGTTCAGCGGATACACAAGCAAAATTTTCGCATCTGGGGTGATGAATTACCGATGCATCCAGAAAAAACAACAGTCTGGTATGGTTTATGGGCCAGTGGCATCATCGGTCCATTTTTCTTCAAAGACAACCGTGGTAGAAACGTTACCGTCAACGGCGAACGATATCGAGCCATGATATGCGATGTTTTTCGCCCCAATTGGTTGAATTGAACTTGGTTGACATGTGGTTTCATCAGGACGGTGCAACATGCCACACTGCTCGTGAAACAATGGATATACATATTGAGGGATGAATTTGGTTAGCAGCTCATCTCTCGATTTGGCCCTTGCGATTTAACGCCTCTTGATTATTTTTTTTTTTTTTGGGTTTATGTCTATGTGGACAAACCGAACACTATTGAAGCCTTACAGGATAACATAACACGCGTTATTCGTGGAATGCATGCCGAAATGCTCAAAAAAGTGACGAAAAATTGGACCTTCCGAATGGACATTTTGAGACGGAGCCGCGAACAACATTTACATGAAATTATCTTTAAAAGTTAAATGGCAAAGACCAATTTATCGATTCCAATAAAAATTGTATAGGTAATATATGATGCAAATTTAAGTGTTTTATTCGATTTAAAAAAAAAAAAAAAACTACTATTTAAAAATCACCCTATATGACAAGCTATGAAAGTTATTAGTAAATTCTTTACTCCTCATGTACTGCAGATATTTTTCCGATAGTACCTTATATGCAGGTCCCCGATAAATTGTTTTTTCTTCTAACCTGAATGATGGTTTCTTTAAAAAAAATTACTTTCGAATAACCAGTTTCGCTTCACTTCGCTTTTCCGCTTCGGGTAACCAATTTTTGAAAAATTACGGAAATGTGTTAAGAGTAGATTTATATCGATCAAATAAAAATGTAAAACTCTTACAATTAACCGGGAATTGGGTCTGTCTTGAAATAATTTGCTATTGCCGGTAGTTCGGCAATAATTTCCATTCGTTAGATCATGCAAACTTTGCCTTGCACCTACCAGGTGCATAACTTTATGTTGCCCTTTGATCTTGAAAATCACAATATATTCGACTTGAAAATTATTTTCATATCCAAATTGTCCATATTTGATGTGTGTCAGTAAGTGCACTTAATGTTTGAAGTGATAAATTAGAAATTGTAGTTTTCTTAAGAAAATTAATGTTGGCGTTGCGAAAATTAAGACTTTAAAACTGTTGACACTTGGAAAATATCCTAAATATCCACTAATTAAAAAAAAAATAAGTAGAATAAGATAAAAGATAAAAATAGGAAAATCTGGCTTATCGACATGATAACTCTAAAGTGGGGCGACTATGTAATATGAAATTTCTGCAAGTACTTATTTGCGGTATTTCCAATAGAAAATAAATCTATAAAACTGGGGAGTCACTCATTCATTCGTGCATTCACTAAATATAAAATGTTGAGCCAAACAAGTTTAAAATTCCAAATTCATAAATTCATCATAGTTGGTGCAACACAGAAACAACGATATTTTATGTTATTTGGAAA
>JAHXMU010000395.1:576127-628345 GCA_019455685.1 Philornis downsi
AAATAGCTTTCTAAAGGAACTTGGGTAAACTTGGGAACTTTTCTAAAACAATAAAATATTTTATCCAGGAATAACCTATGTAATGATATAAATGGAGACATCAAACTGTGGACAATATTTCAAAAGTGCCACACGTCTAATTTGTGTAATTTGGGTTCCAAAATATGGGTATGAGATAGAACGAATTTTAGCTTTAAATATTTTGCATTTACTTAAGCTAATTTCAATATCTCATATGAAAATTTAGTATCTAGTCAATCTAATCTAAATCTAAATCTAATCTGTCCAAGAAAATATAAATATTTCGAAGCTTACTCAAATCAACGTAACGGAGAAAAAAATGTAAGTTGGCAAAGTTTAGGGTTAGGACACGATGATATATTGATCCATTGCAATTGTCCAAAAGAAGAGGAAATTGACGCTACGGGGTAAAAGAAATAGAGGAAAAGAATTTGCGTGAGATAAAGTAAATTGTGACGGTATATTTGTACAGAGCGGATTATCTAATGCATATTCTTATCGTTTTAACTAGTCACGGATGCAGTTGTCACGGCTTAGGTACTTTATCGGAATACTGACGACGGGGATGAGGAGGAAATTGAGAATGTTGAACATCTTCCGTATAAGTCCCCCTTTCACCTACAGCAAAAAATGGAGAGAAAGTTTCATGAACTATCTGCGAATGTTCTCTTCTGTTAATATTCTTCATATTCTATGGAATCTTGTCTTGAAATACAGTAAAGTCTGAAGATGTTAGTCTCTAGTCTACCAAAAGTTTACAAGCTTTCTACCATAATCCGCAGTCTACAAGGCCACGGAGGATTAGAGTATCCAAATAATCGATATTTCCGTTTTCCGAAAATTCTAATTTCGGCCATACAACTTTCAAAAAAGTAGGTAAATCGCGTATTTACACATATTGATTATACAAAACCTTTTCATTGAACTAAACCTAAACCAAAATTAGAACAATTTACAATAAATGAGCCAAACATTTCTGTGTAAACGTCTTCTAAGTATTAAAATTGACAGAGCAGATACAACGTTTTAAAAGAAGTGTATAATTGCATGAAGCCTGGTAGCAAATTTGAACAGATTTTGAAAACGGATACATTCAAGCCTAGAATCGGATCAAAATTTTATCACGTTGGCAAGAGGCTTTGAAAAATACAGTTTTAAATCGCTGACAGAAAAAGTGAATGAGTATAATGACTTCAAATGTCCTAATTCAATCGTAAAATTTTCTTATAGTTGAGTTTGCTTCCGTATTTCGTGAGTTAAAGTTAGTTTCGATTGGCTCTAACATGGCAAATAATACATCGATGCATGTAATTGTTAGAATGGAATATCAACGGAATTATTTTTAAATAACCACGCACACAATTACGACGCGAATTGGCGTAGTGTCTTCCCTATACATCAAATTAGACGCAACTCGCGGTGGTTAATTAACTAATAAAATAAAGCAAAATATGAAAAGTCGCCGTACTAACCCATTATTTTTCCTCCTACATTATTTGTAGTCTCGTCCTATTTAAGCGGCACAAAATCGTATTGTTCACTATTTTACAATAACCACGTCCACAAAAATATGGGGAACTTTAAAAAATTGTGTAAATTGGACAGTTCTTCGAAAAAAGAAACTACTGAACCTCATTCCAAGACTCATTTATCCGGATTATGTTTTCCAGGACAGTTCTAAATGTAAATTTTCTCCCTAAGATATTTTCATATAGAACATATTTCTTTCTTGGAAAACTCGTTCGCGTGAACGAGCCAATTTAGACCCCACATTCATAAAACGCATTATAATTGGTGATGAGACATGGGTTTGTGAGTTTGACATGCAACGAAATTCGAAATAGAGCCTGCCAACTGCTTCAAACCCGAAAATATCACGCCAAAGTCGGTTAACAGTTAAGGAAATCTTGACTGTTTTCAAAAAAGAAAAATCGTGGCGAGAACTAAAAATGCGTTTGAAAATGATTTTGATGATTGGATTTTCTTTTGGCGTAAATTCATTATTTTCTAAACCGAATAAATTGAAGGCGGTGCAACAAATTTGAATGAATAATAAATATTTTGCGTTTTATTGACTTTTTTTTTAAAGAACGTATGGTAAGTTTGCTACAAAATACATTTTTCATGAATGGTGTTCAGTGTTGGGTGAATAAAAGAGTTTTCCTTTACTGAACAATTGTGCTTTTTAAGACGGTCGTCGATACCCTTTTCAAATGGCGAACTGTCAACAAAGCTTATTTCTCTGGCTTGGGAAGGCTTGATCCTGATTGGCAATCATAATAGAAGCCATCGCTCTGCTCTTCGGAAATTTTAATCGAATTAAATAAGACGCACACATGTCTCCAACCATAAATCTATGGAAGGCGTCAGTGTTATCTTTCTGGCTATGATGCACCCGTCCAGATGTTGCACAATGAATTGCATAAAAATTATAAATTTTGCGTCCTTCATACAAGTACAAGTAAATGCATAGAGCTTGGAAACGGCTTTATGAGCAATTCTCTCCTTTACATCCTGGTTGAACTGAAAAACTACCCATGCAACATTGTCGAAAAATGGCTGCCAGCCAGAATATTTTGTGTATTAAAGCCGAATTATGTAAACGTAGGAGAGCTAGCACTGGTAGATGGTACTTGGCTTCCGGATTGTTTGCTGGCTACAGCGCAGGCCCACAAATATAAAGGGATTCATTAAGGTATTTGCATTTGCCACAACACACGAAACTCACAAATCGGTAAAACAGCAGGCGAAGAATGGAAGGATACCGAAAATAACGGGAGTGAAAGGGAAATATTTTTCTTGAATGGTTGAATAAATGCCGATAGTAAAGCAAAATGTGGCAGACATAGGAGAAGAAAGGAGAAAAACAATAAATATCAAGAATATTAATGCAGACCATATTATCTAGATACTAGACATACCTCGGGCATGTTGTCGACGATGAATGGTGCTGGAAAGCGGCAAATATTTTGGAGATATCCCTATTTAATTATAAGCATATTTCACTTTTCTAGTTTGCATATAACATTTTCAAACATTTTCAATTGGACCCCGGTCGAGCTTCGAGTCAATCGCTCTGACGTTGTAAAACCACCACTATTGGCAGAATCAATTGGCGAAGGATATCACCAAAAGAGGACGTAAACAGACGGGGCTGTGCAGAAAACGGGAACAAACACTAGAAAATATTCGTTGTAAAAGGAGTGGCGCAGCGTCATTTATAATGGCGAAAATTCCTCTCTACTCTATTTCGAGTAGCTAATTTTTTCTGGAAGTTCTAAAACTGCTTCAAATCATTTTTTCTTTTTTTTTTTTTTTTGGTTTGGTTTCCTGTTGTTCACTATTTACCGGCTGTGGTTGTTGTACTTATTTCGATTCTTCTGCACTAACCACCTTTTTGGCGTTTCATTTTCAGACAATAAAAGTGTGCACGTACATATCTACAATAGTAGATATACTATTTTCTTAATCCAATTGGATACCTTGTGTACATTTATTGGTATCGATTCAATCTCAAACTCAGCCACTTTGCACTTTTGACTTCATTGTTTCTTAACAACGACACAAACATTCTTCAGTCGTAACACAATTATTGCCAATATTACTTTATTCGGCATTTATTAGAAATTTTTTTTTTTAGAAATATAAAAAAATGTGTTTTCTTCATTCACCGCTGATTCCAAAACTACGATCCGCTCACAACGTCCATACACGGCGTTTCACAAAACAAAACTGAATCAAAAATAATTTGCAGAAGACAGGGTTGCATTAAATTTCAACTATATGTATGTTCAAAAAAATTACAACACAGTGTTGGTTGCTTGCAGGGAAATAGCATATAGAGCAATCAAGTCTCTCTGGATAAAAATCACAGAACTAGTAAAGGTGGGAATACACGACATGTATTTTACATATCGCATGTCACTTTTACATACCAAAAAATTATGCATGCCGTGTGGCCCATGTCTAACATGCCATATGCAATACATACGTAAATTTTTGAAATAGAGCGTGCTCTATTTTCGTATGTAAACCGCATCGCAGTCAGCTGTTTTATTGTAAACAACAAAGCGTCAAGTGTTCAACGACTACAAAAAAATAAAATAAAATAAAAATAATTTAAAATGAATAGACAAAACGCAAAAGTAAGTAATTTATTAACAACATAAATAAAAGTATTAATGAAAAAAATAAAAATGGGTTTTTGTATCATAACAACATCAGCTGTTAATGACAATGTTATGTGGTTTACACATGTACGTTTGGACACAAAAAATTGAACGCCGCGTTTTTTCATAATTTTGACAGACATACGAAAAACAGACGGGTCAAAAAAGTGACATGCGATATGTAAAATACATGTCGTGTATTCCCACCTTAATGGGTTACTCTCAGCGCTGTAATCACTCTTCGGATAAAAATTGCTATTCACATTTGAAGTGAAAATAACAAATTTTGCAAAGTAATATATAACGAAATGAAAATGTCGTTATTGTTTTGTTTTAAATAATACAAAGTTTTTGCTCTCGTTTTAACAAATCGCGAATAAATGTTGTTGTTATTCTTCGCTGCTTTGTTCAGGGTTAGCTAAATAGCTAATAGAAAGCGTAATAATTTACCATTTTTGAACGTCGTATGTAATGTTATTCATTCACTATTGATCAGCTTACTATAACCTCCAAAAATAGTAACTAAAAGATAAAAAGTTATGGATTTATTGTGTAATGAGGGTAACGAAGAGAGCAAGTAACTTTGTTTGCAGAGAAAAATAATTGGTCTGTGCGTTTGCTTTGTCTTTGGTATTACCAGTAGAACAGCTCGGTGTTTTGTGCAATAAATTCTTAAAATGGCTGATACACTAACAGATTAGACTCCATATAAGAAAATTGACAAATATTCATAATGAAAAAATATTTATATAAAGAAAAAAGCCAATATGAAGTTAAACAGAATATAGGAAAATATGGAAATAAACTTGTAAAACCAAAATTTACGAAATTAAATATGTGTAAATTGATGCAATATATTTTTTAGTAAAAAAATAAACTCTTCATAGTTACATATGGTTGAAGAATCATGCATGAATTTCGCTATTAATAATTAATGTAATTTTTGTATACATAATTTACTTATTTATATATTTAATATTGTCTTTTGTCTTTGATATTCAATGTATAATATTCACATATATATAGCAATCTTTTGCCTCTGTGGATTATTAATGAAATAAAACCGCATCTATAATAAAAATTACAACTTTTAAGGTTTTCTGTATTTTAAAAAACACGATAAAATTTCAGAAGAAAATTTAAAATATATTGAACGAGTTTATATGAAAGCAAATTACATACATTTATATGAAGAAATAAGCAGATGGTATGAGTAATGAATTTTTGAGACACGGGATTTTAATTTCAAAGTGAACAAAGCTAAACGATCGTTGTAATTTTTTAAAATTTTTCATTTTTCTTTGCAAAAAAGCAAATTACAAAATGTTTAATCATCTAATTTTTTTATAAAATTGTTCATGTTCCCCTGGCGGCAAAGTTTTTGCGCTAAAATAAAGTCTCTTGTTGTTTTTAATCTGTGCATTTATGGTGCCTAGTACTCGATGATATATCTTTCTCGATAAAGAAAAATATACACATATGGGCGAAAAAATAAGTACACCTGCTTATTTTTGCTTTATGTTTAATTTTATTTACTTCAACACAAAGTAAACAGGACAATTCTTTTTTATTTAACTAACTTTAATATGGTAATGCCTTTAAAAGTAAAAAAACATAACTGAGGATTTCCCGTTGTTTTCATTGTGAGTTAGTTTTGTTCAGTTGTGAAGGAAGGAGGGAAAAATTGTTTTAAGACTAAGAGAAATTTAAAGGCTAGATTGGCGTTTGCAAGAAGTCATTCCAATTCTTGCGGAGGAGATGGTGAAAAAAATGACGAAACATTCGAAACATTCCACATCTCGTGGTATGGCGTCAGTCCGATACATCGAATTACCGACACAATGACCAGATTCCACTACAAAGATATCTTGGAAAATACGATGTTTAACTATGCTGTGGAAAGTATGCCTCTTAGATAGAGGTTCCAGCAGGATAACGCAGAAAATTATAATTTTTTTTTGCTTATTTTAACTAAATTTATATATTATTTTGCCCGATATTTTTTGATTAATTTCTTACTTTTTGAAAAATACTAAATTTATTTTTGTTTTTTGTTATTGTTTTAGTATTTATTTTATTTCTAATGTTATAACAAAAGAAATTAGTGTTTGGTTTTTCTTTTAATTTAAATACATTTTCGTTACAGGCCTTTAAAAAATATAGGGTGTACTTATTATTTCGACCATATGTGTACATTTAATATTACGCTATGTTGAGGATGTGGCTGGTACTAGGATGATTTTTCATGTTCGTAAAATATGAAGCATTTCTTTCACCAGGTACTGGTTTGTTTTCGATACAAACATGTAATTACACGTGCTATTTTATTAAAAAAAATTTTAATTTTGTATTGAAATTGTGATACAAAACCAGAACAGAAATTTCATTGAAGTGAATTGACTTGCATACACCTTCACCCTTTTGTGTTGGTGTAAAAGTGTGCTGGGAGCCAGAAGGGGCAGTTGTCTGCGAAGAGAACTTCCATTATTTTTTTCATATTTTTTCAAGAGTTTCATATGAAATGTGGCTAATGTTAGCAAACAAATAAATGGCGACTTGAAAATAGTCGTTGTCGTCTTCAAGCCAATGAAGGCGGGTAGATCGACAGCGTTCGGTTGTTCGTAAAAAGAGTTGTCGGCCTTTCGATGCATGCTATATATCGGTAGTTTGAACCGTATCGCTGGTAGGGTGAAATTCATATAAAAAAAATGGTCGCGAAATTTGAAGGTAAATGTTTGCATCAGGCAATATTGTTTTTTTGCGAGAAAACTTGTCCCATATAACCAACTGTGTGTAATCCATTGTTTATTGGCAAAAAAAAAGAAACAATAGTGTTAGGCTGGCATATAAAATCATCGAGAAGAATCTCTACAGTATCAGCCTCAAAAGATTGGCTTCTAATAGGCTACCAAAGATCAAAGATTTTGTTACAATAAAATATTGTAACAAATAATGATTTTGCATTGACAGAAGTGTGGAAATTACTTAATTTTGAGACTATATCGATCGAATACACGAAGTCGGCAATTGGATTGTTCGAAATTAGAAAATACACGGAATTATTTTAGTTCACCTGTAGTCTAAATAATCTCTAAGAAAAAACCGTCAGAATGATAATTCGTCACATCTGGCAGCTCTGCTTTAATAAACATCATTTCGTTTCTCTACATTTTGTTGTTGTTGTGTTCTGGTTCATCCGCATTTCTGACTAATTGCAGTAATCAGGATCGAAGAATCCGTAATACGATGTTCAGAATTGTGTTAATTATTTTGATAATTCAACAAACACGTGCAAGGGATAATTGCACAAAGCTGTTATCGGAATTGGCCGATAAGGAGGGACACTTTGCGTACTGTGCTACAATGAAGTCCGTACCCGTGACAATGTGCGAAGAATGTGAGGATGTTTTCACTAGTATGTCCATTGCATATGAGACATTGACAAGTGTGGAGAATTGCACCTCTAAGTATTTCGATAAAGACCGAGTCAATTTAGTTGCCTCCACTCACGAAGCATTAAAGAGGCTATGGACAAAGGCATATTGTGACGGTTAGCTTAGATAATTTCTAGATTCATATGAACAAATTTATAAAGCTGATATTTATTTTTCAAGATTGTGCTGACAAAAACAAGACTGAAGATTTCAACAAGAAATTGGATGCGTTCAATGATTGCGTGTTAGAAAACAACACAGATCCATGTAAACGTTGTGCAGTCAATTATCTAGACTTGAACACATTTTATATAGGTTTAGATGAGCACAACAATGGCAAGGTGTGCTTTGATCTACAAGACTCGGTAAGTTTTTTTAAATGCTGGACATTTTTGTGGCTTCAATGTTATTCTCGAAATATTTATTTGTTTGTGGCCTGTGTAATGCCACACCAACATTTTTAGCCGTTTTTTGACAGCTTAAATCCAAAAAGTTATTACTATTCTCCAACTTTATTATTGGGAATACCAAAAAACTAAGCATTTTTAAATAATGCAACAAAAACACTGCATGAAGATTACGTAAATATGTTTGTAATTAATAAAGACTTTTAGGTGTAGCTTTGCATTATTTATGCTCCAACTCTGTTATACAGTTGCAGTCAAAATAATAGTAGTGGCTTTATAAATATGTTGTTTTGTTTCGTAGCCTCGCTGTATTTACATTTCTTGCCTAGTTTTTTTCCATTTCATAGCTTAATGTAAGCACAAAAAAAAAAACTAACCGTTATGTTTGCATTCCATAGTTCTTGTTGTTTTTACAATGACTAAATTCAAAGAACAGGTTTTTGGCAGTCAAAATAATAGTAGTGCTGACAGAAGTCAACGAACTTTGCAAGTAAACACATTCTTTTTTTGCAAGCTTTGTATATTGAGTTTAAAAATAAATATTTTTTTTAGAAGAAGTATAATTCTGATCCATAAGGTGTTAAGATTTGGTTTAAAATGGGGCGTGGCGTGCATTGTACACTAGAAAAACGATTGCTGATAAGGAAGCTGATTTCGGAGGGAAAATCTTATAAAGTGGAAAATATTATAGGTTGCTCACCGACAATGGTACGCAATGCAATAAAGTACACTCCCGTTAGTGAGACACGTGGCCGTCCGCCAGTATTATCAAAAAAAGTGTTTCGCGTATAGTAAGGTACTCAAAACAAAATCCCTTTGCTACCACTACGGAAATAAAAGGCAAACTTTGTGTGGAAGCGAGCGTGGAAACTATCCGCAGACGTCTTAGAGATGCAAGTTTGATAGCGCGAAGTCCAAGAAAAGTGCCACTGTTGACGAAAAAATATGTTATAAAGCGACTAAAATTTGCTAAGGAGCATCTAAATTGGACCCCTGAAAAATGGAGGAATATTTTGTGGACTGACGAGTCTAAAATTGTTCTTTACTGCGGGAAAGGCTCACGAACCTACGTAAGACGGCCTCCTAATTCAGAATATAATCCTAAATTTACGCTGAAAACGGTTAAACATGGAGGATCTAGTGTTATGATATGGACATGCTTTTCATACATAGGAGTTGGACCCATATAATCGATCAAAGACATCATGGATCGCCATCTATACGCAAAAATATTACAGGAAGTGATGCTGCCATATGCGGCGGATGAAATGCCTTTGATATGGACCTTTCAGCAGGACAATGATCCTAAGCACACAAGCCGTCTAGCAAAACAGTGGTTTGCAGAAAATAATATACGCGTATTAGAATGGCCAGCCCAGTCCCCAGATCTCAATCCCATTGAGAATTTGTGGTGTGACGTAAAGGCTGTGATCGCGCAAAGAAACCCCACAAACAACAGCACATTGTGGGAGGTTGTGATGCGTGGATGTCCATTCCCGCAGGAAGATGCCAATATTTAGTAAACTCTATGTCACGACGCTGTGAGGCGGTAATTGTCAACAAAGGGTTTGCCACAAAATACTAATTAAGATGCTTACCCTTCGTAATATACATTTAGCCCACGTAACAATTTATTTTAGTTTGTACTAACAATTAAATGAATATCACTACTATTATTTTGACCGGTTATATTTGAAAGAATTTGAATACTTTTATAGTTTTGTAACTATCTTGAATTTTTTTTTTTTATTTATTTCCTAGAATTTATAAAAGGACCTATTTAAAAAAAATAAACTTAAAAATTTACAAAATTATTTTGAAACCTTTTTACTTCTTTAAAATTTGCGCAATACCCACTACTATTATTTTGACTGCAGCTGTATGTTATTGCATATTCTTACTTATATATGTATATTTATTGTACCTTTCATATTAATAGCTTTACAATTTTTTTACAAAAATTTTTTACAAAATCTAATACACATTTTCCCAAAATGCTTAATAACCGTATAAAAACGGAATAAATGAATAAATAGGTAGTGACGATTATCAGTAAACATTTTTATGTATTAATACCAAAAATTATTTTAAAATATTAGATTTATAACAAATAGATTCTGCTTGAATTGGTTGGGGGGAGAACACAAACCATAAAAAACCTTTCCAAAACTCTACCAGAATAACGTTCTATGACGACTTGAAAGTTTCTATCCCGGTTGGTTAAACTTAATAATTGCAAAAACCATTAAAAGGAGCATCCAAAAAAGTATCGGTTTGATACTCTCGAACACAACACGAGCCATATATGTATCTTAGGATCCTGAGAAACACGTATTAAGGCAATGCAATTGAAATATACCTGTAGGGTAATAAAATAGCATGTTTCAAAGTATATTTAATGTTAACCGGTAAAATATCACTAAGATTCTGAAGTTTTCTCAAAGCGAAATTAATTTTTGAACATATTCGAACAATTTGATTGGAAAATTTTGAAACAATGAAGGCTTGGAGCTAACGACTGTATTTCGTATAATAATGTCATGCTCAACCATGTTTTTTTCGCGCCCAAGTTGGAAAATTGAAGATTTTATATTGTCAATATTAATAAAAAGGAGAATGGATCTAATATTGATAAATGCTTTATTTAATGTCGGCAATTATGTATGGAATACAATATCAGATAAATGTCCGCCACTGTTTGCCTCACAAATGCGAGCCCTTTTGAGCACATTTTTCATTACATTCTCACACATTTCACGCGGTTTTTTTATTAATTTCATCACGAATATTTTGTTTGAGTTGCTCAAGCGTTTCTGGTTGTTTGCATAAACCTTGCTTTTCAGATATCTCCACAAAAAGAAGTCCGAAGCAGTCAAATCAGGTGACCGTGGAGACCAATCAACATCACCATTTCTTGAAATAACTTGTTGTGGAAAAAGGTCTCGCAGTAATTTCGTTGTAATCCTGGCTTTATGCGATGTGGCACCGTCTTGTTGATACCACATATTAATCAAGCCCAACCCAGCAGTTATGGCGTTAAAAAGTTTTCAATTATACCACGATATCGCTCCCCATTGACAGTTACCGTTACGCCAATTTCAGTTTCAAAGAAGTAAGGTCCAATGATTCCTCCTGACCAAATTGCACACCAGACTGTTACTTTTAATGGTGCAAAGGTGGCTGATGAATAATTTGAGGGGTTTCCATTGCCCAGAACCGACTATTCTGTTTATTCACATGTCCATTTAAATGAAAATGTACCTCGTCCCTCATTATGATTTTTTCATGAAAATCAGGGTTGTCATGGGCGAGTTGTTACATCCTTTTGGCAAATGTACGGCGGCGTAAATGGTCTTGTGGAAGAAGCTCTTGTGTCAACTGAATCTTAAATGGAAACAAATGCAAATCCTTGTGCAAAATTGTGGCCAAATTTGTTCTTTGAAGACCAAGCTCCTGAGCACTGCGTCGAATTGAGGTTGATGGATTGTTTTGAACACTTGAGCATCAGTAATGTTTTTAGCCAATCTTGCAGTACGTTGTGGTTCATGCTTGACCCTATCAGCTACAGAACCTCTTTCTTCGAAATCATTTACTACACGATAAATAGTGTGTCTTGTTGGCACGTTGTTTCTCCCAAAAAATTCACGTAACTTTCTCATCATCACATTAATCGCTGATTGATTTTGACAAAATGTTTTAACGATTAAAACATGTTGGTTTATCGAATATTTTTACATAATTATCTCTACTTCACGGCTGCCAAATATGAACTGTCAAGACTAATGTTTACCAAAATGGCGGTAAAACAAAGTAGTATACCTTCCCGACGGACTCCCTGCATTTTCATTCAGGCCCAAAAACAAATTCGATCTATATCTCTATCAAGAGTAGAAATAGAATTGTTAACGGAACGTGTATTACTGGATATGAACAGCTGCATATCACCTGCACAAATAATAAGACACGAATTCAAACCACATAATTTAATATCATTTAAATACAAAAATCGTCTACTATTATCGGTGAGGCTAATCATAAGGAAAGTAGTATTCTGATGTCGGTGTGATAACATATATCTTTCCTTTAACAGAATTTTTACAAAGGACAGGTGGTATGGATATATTCCGGTAGTAAGTGCTGTTAGGCCAGACGCGTCTTTTTTTTCTTACAGGTATCTCCATAGCTGTCTACCAGTCCTACGGGAAATGACAAGTTGTTATAAACTAATTAATTAAATAAAGTATATGACTACGAATAGATGGTAACATCAATTTGATACATTTGATAGGGATTGCATCGGACCCAACAGCATTTGACTCGATTCTGTATATTGGAAATTTATTAAAAGTTTAAACTATTCTCCCTATTGTCTAAGAGTTGAATGCAAGATTGGGGTGTCGTACTAGAAGACACAGATGTAAAATACGTATTTATTGGTTAAGATCAATATCATAGATTTCATTATTACAGTTGTTAGCTCCGCTGGCCTTAATGCGCCTTTAAAAGTCAGACGTGTTGTTTAAACTGCCAAATATCCCAAGTAATCCCTTGTTTTATTTAACCTTTTTTTTTACATCAGGGTGGTCTAAATACTAAACATTATGAAAACATTATGAATGGCAGCTCAGATACATGGATAATGTGAATTTGTATAACTGTAATGCAAAGTTAATGCGATGGCAGTTTATGTTTATTGCCCCTTTTGTAATTTTTTTTCAATTGGGACAAATGTATCTAATGTCCTGGAATGTCCCGGGCTATATCTGCAATAGAAATGATCATCCTAATGTTGGAGAAGGCAGAGGTGAATTTATGTTTTAAAGGAAATTAAGCATAAAGTTGTGTTTTGGGAAATTTGTATGGTGTCGCTGAATGTATATTTGTGGAAATGTTATTGGACATTGTTTACATGTACCGTGGCGACCTGATATTGTAGTGCAATATTTTCCTGAGGATATTCAAATTACTTGCCAATTCCAATCCAATGGTGAGAAACATTCGTATGCTTTTATATCTTCAAACTATGTCTATTTCAACGTCGAATTATATCGCTTTTGATCTTAGTTGCCTGCATGACGTTTGTCAACTTGTGATTTTTCTGTTATATATATAGTAAGTTCCAACATTGATGTGCAATCGCATATTTTGTGTAATAATTTACGTGTCGTTTATTTCATTGTCCCTGTAGGCGAAAACGTAATTTTTGTATTAGTGATGCTTGGTTTAAAGCACCAGAAATAAGATATCACTTATCTATTGGAGACCTTGCATATCAAGTATATTTATTTGTCGGATCCATATAATATTACTTCAATCTTTCCGTAATATTACTTCAAATAAACTGTTTGAAGCATTTGCCAAAATCGAATCCAAAGCAGTAGAATCTGATAAATTTACGTTTATATATCTCAGAATTGTATTGTCCTTTATTTCTAATCATGTTTTTCACCTTGTCTATAGTATATTATTAATTTCGAAACATCCATCATGGTTGAAAGTAGGCAAAGTGATTCCTATTTGCAAAAAGAATTATAAAGAAAATATTAGGCCCATTTTTGTCGTACCAATTCTTTTTAAAATGGTAGAGTATCTAATGGAATCTCAGACTCAAATATTCAAATAGGTTTTCTTCGATTTACGACTGTCAGTCAGGCTTCAGAAAAAAATCCTAGTACCACGTCATTATGTAAAAAAAAACTAAGTGAAGGCAGACGAGATTGGTGCCCATATTGGCAAATTGTACTATAAGTATGGATTCTTTAAAATGGATTGCTTGTTAATGAGATCGTATCTGCCTGGTAGACGTCAGTATACTACTTGTAATGGTCAAGGTTCTGGCCTGTTTACTGTATCTGGTGGTGTTCCACAAGGCTCTGTGTTAGGCGCAGTAATGTTTATTATTTACATTATTGACTTGTTGAAATTGTTGGAAACGGTTTACTTTTTGTCTTTGCTGATGATTACAACTCATTTTTAAATGTAGTTTGTGTTGAATATGATTTGAATTAATTAAAGGTAACCGGTATTGATCAATGTGACCATTTCTACTGAAAAATGCAACCCTGCATTCTGCAGGAATTCTCTGTTCTCCTTTTTGTACAATATTCAAATAGTTTTTTAGTCTCTAATAAACGTTCTTATAAGAAACATCGTGTGTTCGTGTTTTACGTTTTTTGATTTGTACCAAAACGGGATCCATCGGCTCCAACAGGTTATGGGCCCAGGACGATATTGAAAAACTTTATTAGAGAGCTGTTGCGAAAATGAATTCCTTATATCAAATTGATAAATTAGATGAAAATAATTATGACGCGTGGAGTATACAGATGCGAAGTGTGCTGATTCACTCGAATCTGTGGAATATTGTAAGCGGACGGACAACTAGGGAGAGTGCCGAGAATGTTACCGAGTGGGATCAACTGGATGAGAAGGCATTGGCTGCAATAACCCTCAGTGTGAAGGCCTCTCAGTTGAATCACTTAAAGTTGTGTAAGAGGTCGGAGGAAACTTGGAACAAGCTGAAGGACATACACCTTCCAAGTGGCCCGGTGCGAAAAATTTCGCTTTATAAGAAGTTGTTAAACTCCCACATGTCGGAAAGTGAGGACATGACATGCTTCTTGAATGATTTTTCTAGTTCAGTGGATAAATTGGCAGAAGTTGGAATCCAGCTCCAGGATGAATTGATTACAATCATCTTATTGTCAAGCTTGCCGAAAAGTTATGAGCAGTTTGTAGTAGCTATGGAGACAAGAGATTCGTTGCCATTATTCCAAATTCTGAAGGTGAAGCTCCTAGAGGAAGCAGAAAGAAAAAATCAAGATTGTGCAAGAAACACAAACGGAGAATCTCGCGCATACATGGCAAGGGACAAGAATAACAGTATTGCAAATAACGGTACAAAGGAGAATAACAAAAAGAGGAACCAAAATTTCAAGTGTTTTAAGTGTGGAAAGCGCGGTCACTATGCTGCAAATTGTTATAATCATGCGGATAAACCCAAAGTAGAGGGAAAACACAAACGAGAGCAGCAGTATACAGTGCTGGCAGCGGTGGACGGAAACGTAATCAACAAATCGACGTGGTGTTTGGACAGCGGCGCGACTGCGCATATGTGTTGCGACAAGAAGAGTTTTGTCAATATGAAGAAACACAGCGAGAATATTTTTCTGGCAGGGGAAAATTGCATAACTGCAGAAGGAATGGGAGAAGTGAAAGTTGAAGTTGACAATTGCAAAATAGTCCTACGAAAAGTTTTGTTTGTACCGAAAATGAACGGAAATTTTATGTCTGTGGGCAGATTATGTGAAAACGGCTATAAAGTGACATTTGATGAAAACTATGCACGAATAATGGACAAGGACAATATCGTTATGTTTAAAGCAACCAGGAAAAATAACTTATTTTTGATTGAGAGCAAATATGTGCAGTGTTTAAGTGCCGTAAATGGAAATACAATTAAGTGGCACGAACGTTACGGTCACTTGAATTATCGTAGTTTGGAAGAATTAGCGAATAAGAATATGGTCATTGGAATGAAAAATGTAAAATTTTCAAGGAACGATCCGTGTAAAGTATGTATGAAGGCAAAAATTCATGTGAAACCATTCAAGACCAGTGAAACGCGTTCGGAGAACATTCTTGATAAAATTCACACAGATGTGTGCGGTCCATTTAACACGAAATCACTCGGCGGTGCCCAATATTTTTTATTATTCATAGACGATAAATCGAGACGTATTTTTGTGTATTTCCTAAAACGTAAAGATGAAGTTTTCGATAATTTTAAAATTTTTAAGGAAATGATCGAACGACAAACGTCCAGAAAATTAAAAGTTTTAAGAAGCGATAACGGTGGCGAATTTGTAAATACTCAATTTAATCATTATTTGGTGGAAAACGGTATTATACGGGAATTGACAGTACCACATACACCTCAACAAAACGGTGTTGCCGAACGAGCTAATCGGACAATTATGGAAATGTCACGAGCTATGTTACTCCAATCCGGATTGGGTGAATCGTTGTGGGCAGAAGCTGTCGCCACAGCTGTTTATATACGGAACAGGTCACCTACGAAAATTATTGGAGAATGTACGCCTTTTGAAATATTTACTGGCAAGAAACCATCAGTGGCACATTTTAAAATCTTCGGATCAACTGCAATTGGGTTGGATAAAACAGCGGGAAAGAAGCTCCAACCTAAGGGAATCGAATACAAAATGGTAGGATACTCTTTAACATCTAAGGCCTATCGACTATATGATGAGAAAAAACGTGTGGTAGTGGAAAAACGAGATGTCATGTTTATGGAACCATTAACACAGGGGGTTGTAGAGGCTGTAAATATAACTGATTTTTTAGTCAACGCTGATGGTAATTATGTTGTCGAATGAATCTATTAACATACCTTCAGTGGAAATCTCAAGCGACGTCAATTAATCCAATAACATACCTTCAGAGGAAATCTCAAGCGACGACGAAGATTTTCTTGGCTTTGATAACGATAAAGAAACCTGTAATGCTAATAGAGAGGAATTTCGTGCCTGTACGGGGAATATGGAAAATTCGAATAAGGAGCGAGTCGTTGAAACGGTTGTTGATAGACGAAGTATGAAGCCTACTGGTAGACCTGGCCGACCTAGAAAAGCCCGAAATGTGTTAAATGCAATGAAGAACAACGTCGATGTGTTAGAGGCGGAAAACAGCAAATTTTCATCAGAGTGGCAGAAATCAATGCAAATTGAATATAATGCCCTTGTTGCAAATAGAACGTGGTCATTGATGAAGCTTTCAAAGGGTCAAAGAGCTATTGGTTCGAAATGGGTATTCACCGTAAAATGTGACAAAAACGGTGAGATTGAGAAATTTAAATCGCGTTTAGTCGCACAGGGCTGTAGTCAACAGCTCGGTTTAAATTATACGGAAACATTCTCTCCAGTCATCAGATATGAAACAATTCGTATGATGTTTGCCCTTGCGGCGGAAATGAAGATGTACCTACATCAAATGAATGTTTGTACAGCATACCTTAATAGTGAATTAACCGAAGAGATATATATGAAACAGCCACAGAAATTTGATTTGGATAAGAAAAATCCTGATTACGTTTTGAAATTGAATAAGGCAATTTATGGACTGAAACAATCGGGTCGAGAGTGGAACTCTAAATTGGATGAAGTTCTTCGAATGATAGGTTTATCTCCTTGTATTAATGAACCATGTTTATACCAAATGTCATATAAGGATAAATTATGTTTGGTAGCAGTCTATGTTGATGATTTGATTATTGGATGCCAAGACAAAGAAATATTGATGCAGATTAAAAGACAGATTTCCGAAAAATTTGAATGTGTTGATAAAGGTTCAATCAACTTATTCTTAGGCATGTAAGTGGAGAGGGATGGCGAACTTGGTGCTATAACTGTATGCCAATCGCAGTATATTGAAGATATGTTAAAGAAGCACAAAATGCAAAATTGTCGTTCTGCATCAACACCTTTAGATGCAGGTTTTCAAATCACTTGTAATAGTGGCGAATGTATGAGTGTAGATCCTATCGAATATCAGTCATCCATTGGTGCTCTAATGCATTTGGCAAACTGTATGCGACCAGACATTCTACATTCGGCTGCAAAACTGGCTCAACGTAATATGAAACCCCACAAGGAACACGAAACTGGGATTAAGCATGTTTTGCGATATTTGGCGACAATGATTGACTTGAAGTTGGTTTACAAATATACTGGTAAAATGGTAGAGGGATATGCTGATGCAGATTGGGGCAGTAATACTCTGGATCGCAAGTCCTACTCTGGTTATTCGTTCTTCCTGGGGGCAGTGTTTTTTTGTGGTCTTCGAAGAAACAAAATTGTGTGGCCCTCAGTACAACAGAAGCTGAATATATTGCTATGACAACGGCTGCAAAGGAAGCGGCGTATTTGAGAAGCTTACTTAGTGAACCTGGACTACATGGTCAACAACAACCCATAGTAATATATGGCGATAATTTAAGCGCACAACAACTGGCGAAAAATCCTATATACCTTGCACGTAGTAAACACATAGACATCAGATACCATTACGTTAGAGAGTTAGTTCGGAATAAGACAATTGAAATGAAATATTTACCTACTAACGAGATGGTAGCTGATATCTTGACCAAAAATTTGTCTAAATTGAAACATGAAAAATTTGTGAAAGATTTGGGTTTAATGTGGAAAATTACTGTTCAGAGAAATGATCGCATTGAGGAGGAGTGTTGAATATGATTTGAATTAATTAAATGTAACCGGTATTGAGCAATGTGACCATTTCTACTGAAATATGCAACCCTGCATTCTGCAGGAATTCTCTGTTCTCCTTTTTGTACAATATTCAAATAGTTTTTTAGTCTCTAATAAACGTTCTTATAAGAAACATCGTGTGTTCGTGTTTTACGTTTTTTGATTTGTACCAAAACGGGATCCATCGGCTCTAACAGTTTGGAGTTTGCTGATTTATTACAAAATGTGACTGACTTCACAACACAACGCTCTCTAATTGAATGAATTTAAATAGACTGATAATGACAATTGGAGCATTTCCATTCTTTAAATGACAGTAATATCGAATTTGTTGAATGCATAAAATGTTAGACAGAAATTTAAGCTTTGAACCCCACGTCTAAGGTTAATTTTACATTAAGAAAATTGTATAATTTAGATTTATACTTTTTAAAGCGTATGAAGACAAATGTAGTTCAAACTATAATTATGCCTATACGAGTATTTCTATATGGCTCAGAAATATTTTCGCGAACAATAGGTTGCGTTATGAGAAAAATTCGTCTGGTGTTTAAAAAAGACGTGCGTTTTATATACAATGTAAAAATTAGAGAACGGGTGATGCAATATGTATGATATTTTTTGGGATGTTCATTTAAAGTGCAGGCGTTGATTTATGAGATTAAACACTTTCAATTCGTAAGATCAATTAGAAAGCCTCAGCTTCGAATTCTCAAACTAACGCTCATGTCAGAAAGATGTTTTTATGCTCGCTTATCACGAGGGTACATCAATCTACCATTTTCACTAGGAACTTTCAGTATTTCACACAATTGTTTGATTTCCGAAATTCTCTTTTTATTTGAAAATAATGGTTAGTAGCTAATTCAATCCTGAATAATGCTTTGAGAGTATTAATCCTATTTAATTGATAAATACAGGGTGTCCGTCGGGAAGGTATACTACTTTGATTTGCCGCCATTTTGGTAAACATTAGTCTTGACAGTTCATATTTGGAAGTCGTGAAGTAAAAACGTGGCAACTTTATTATGGAAATATATTTGATAAACCAACGTGTTTTAATCGTTAAAACATTTTATCAAAATCAATCATCGATTACTATGATGATGTAAAAGTTACGTGAAATATTTGGGAGAAGCAACGTGCCAACAAGACGCACTATTTATCGTGTAGTAAATGATTTCGAAGAAAGAGGGTCTATAGCTGGTAGGGCCAAGCATGGACCACAACGTACTGCAATATCGGCTGAAATCATTACTGCTGCACATTTTCATTTAAATGGATATGTGAATAAACAGAATAGTCAGTTTTGGGCAATGAAAACCCCTCAAATTATTCATCAGTCACCTTTGCACCCATTAAAAGTGACAGTCTCGTGTGCAATTTGGTCAGGAGGAATCATTGGACTTTACTTCTTTGAAACTAAAATTGGCGTAACGGTAACTGTCAATGGGGAGCAATATCGTGATATGATTGAAAACTTTTTAACGCCATAACTGCATGGTTTGGGTTTGATTAACATGTGGTATCAACAAGACGATGCCACATCGCATAAAGCCAGGATTACAATGAAATTAATTTAATTTAATTTTATTTATTTTTTTTTTTTTTTTAATTTAATGTTTATTAAGTCTATGAACATAGATTCTTACAGACTGGATAAAGGAATATATTTCATAACTTTGTAAATACTTAAAGAATATTATTTAACATAAACCTCAAAATATTCTTGGAAAAACTAAGATCTAAGTTACAATCCTGAGAAATATCATTATATAATTTCAAAATCCTTAAAATAGGCGCATTAGCAGCATAATTACTCCGAACAGTATTTATGTAAAAAGTATCACAAATTCTAAGACTTCTTTGTGGTACATTAAAGTGAATTTTACTAAGTAGTGCAGGACAATCAACACCACCAGAAACAATATCAGATAAAAAAAAGCATTAACAAGATTTTTCTTCTATTTTCTAAAGTTTTTAATCCAATCAAAAGACATCGCGCACCATAAGGTGGAAGAACAGTGTCAAAGTTCAGTGAGCGTAAAGCAAACCTAGTAAAAGATTTCTGCACTCTTTCAAGCCTTACTTTGTGCACTTCGTAAAAGGGATTCCATATAACTGATGCATATTCTAACCTTGAACGAACAAGACTAGTGAATAGAACCTTAAGAGTATATGGATCCTTGAAAGAGGACCCATTACGCCTTATAAAAGCTAACATTGCATAGGCTTTTGGGATAATAAAGTCAAGGTGGGATCGAAAAGAAAAACATGAGTCAAATACTACTCCAAGATCCTTAAACTGAGAAACAGACATAAGAGTGTTGTTCGAAATATTGTAGGAAGAAGAAGGGACACAACGAGTGGTCTTAGAACAGGACATGAAAACACATTTTTTCAGATTGAGAAAAAGATAATTATTCTTACACCAATCATAGAGTTTATCAAATTCACTTTGAAGGACCACAACATCAGATGCATTACTGACTTTCAAGAAGATTTTGAGATCATCAGCATAAAGCAGACACTTACAAGACACAAACAAAGATGTTATATCATTGATAAAAATGACAAATAACAAAGGACCCAAAATACTTCCTTGAGGAACACCAGAAGTAGCAAGGAAAAAGAAAGACTTGACATTATCAACAGCAACAGCACATTGTCGATTGTGTAAATATGATTTAAGCCATTTCAGAAAACTGGGATGAAAACCCAACAATTCACACTTTTTAATTAACAGGGAATGCGATATTTTGTCAAACGCTTTTGAAAAGTCAGTATAAATAACATCAACTTGACAGCCTTGCTGAAACGCTTCTATGCAATATTCAGAAAATAACAATAAATTTGTAATGGTTGAACGACCCGAAACAAAACCATGCTGGTAGGGTGAAATTAAATTTTTTATTGCAAAGTAAAGTTTGTCTTTAACAATCGACTCAAAAAGTTTCGAAATAACATTCAATTTAGAGATAGGCTTGTAATTGGCTACATTGTTTTTAAAACCAGACTTATAAATTGGAGTTATAATAGCCACCTTCCAACAATCAAGAAAAACACCAGAATGCAATGAACTATTAAAAATTAACATTAGAGGATAAGCCAAATTATCCGCACAGGCTTTAATAAAAAATCCACAAAATCCATCGTCATCAAGATGCGTCGACATTTTAAGCCCCCGAATACCTTTTAAAACATCATCTGTGGTTACAGAAAAAGATCCAAACTCTAACACATGATCCATATTGTCAGCAACCTGAGGAACATGATTATTAAACAATTCATAATTTGATTTAAAAAAAGCCGCAAAAAGATTTTCCGTACTTATAGCATCATCAGATAAATAAATTACTGCGAGACCTTTTTCCACAACAAGTTATTTCAAGATGGTGATGTTGATTGGTCTCCACGGTCGCCTGATTTGACTGTTCCAAACCAGAAACGCTTCAGCAACTCAAACACAATATTCGTGATGAAATTAATGAAATGCCGCGTGAAATGTATGAGAATGTAATGAAAAATGTGCTCAAAAGGGTTCGCATTTGTGAGGCTAACAGAGGTGGACATTTATCTGATACTGTATTCCATACATAATTGCCGATATTAAATAAAACATTTATCAATATAAAATCCATTCTCCTTCATTTAATCAAAAATTATAAACAAAGTAGTATACCTTCCCGACGGACACCTTGTACTTGTTTGTTTTTAATATTGCACTTACTATTACTATTAAATAAGAATCACTCAAAAATTGTTGTTTAGTTATCCAAGTGAATTTCATAACAAATAATTTACTATTATATTTAAATTTTTATATTGTAATAATATTAACCACACATGGCCATATGAGTATAATTCGGTTATTAATTATATAAATAAATAAAAAAAAACAAAAACAAACAAAATGTGTGTGCGCAGGTATAAATCTACAGCACTCGCTTGAATACTCAAGTGTTTTCACTTAATTTGAGCTATTAGATTTTGTTTGTCTTTCTAAATAACAAACGTAAAGTTTCCTTGCGTGCCATGAATGAACTATCGGAAAGATTTTCAAGTCCTGTGAGCTGACACGTGTTTTGTTTTTTGATTCACCCAACGACGATTCACAGGGCCGGAATAATATACAGAAGCGGGTTTCGTCTCTGTAGCGAAAACTGAGACGATTATAGCGGCCACAAAGTACGCTAGTTCAAGTAATCTCTTGCCTACTCTCCAAAATTACATCAAATGTTATCCCTTGATTTTCTATCGTAATAATTGATAATTTAGAAACACTTCTGTTTGTAGTCTTGTAAAAGTTTCATTTTGTCGTACGAACATGTAGAAAGGGTATCCACCAGATCAAGAATTCATAAATATCGGAAAAATACTTTTATTCTTAAAATACAAACGGCATATAGTTGAGCCCAATTGAATACTTGTTGTAAAATCGCAGCATTTATTTGAGAAATATACTATGGTAAATTTGGCTAAATCAGTTTTAGAAGCAAATATTGTTATCCCGAGATTAGGACGTATGCAGCAATCTCTCAATTACGCGTTCGATCGTAAATGATCCTTCTTTTCTCTCGTCGTCTCCTGAGTCCAGATATCTGGATGTAAATTTGTGGTAAAATAGGGGTGAGCATAGTTCAAGTAATTTTGTGTGAGGTTAGCAATGTATGTATATTCTTTTCGGGTATCGGTGTGTAGCGAAATCCGTGGTTTTACCAACTTCGAACGTTACAGTTTTTATAACGGATTGATTGTTAACAAATTGTAAGAAAATTATTCAATTCCACACTCAATGTGGGGCTCTGGAGCCGGAAACATAATACGCAAATCTTTCACAAGAAACTGCAACATGTGATTCTTAGGGGAGCCTACCTCCCAGGCCACGCCTTTCCAGTCTCCTGAGAATGTGCAGATGATTAAGCAAGGATTGCTTCCACGCACCTACATCTCATAAAATACGTGCATTATCCTGAAATCTTCCCCAGCAATCTCCAATGTTATAGCTATCTGAATTTTGCCAAACGTTTTCAAAACATCGCCTTCTTCCAGAGCTTCTTATCACAAATAATGGGACGAACGCGCTGAGTGTCAGTTATTGTATGTACATGTCAACTTGTTTCAAATTTAAAACAAAAAAAAAACTTACCCCGTATGAATATCGCCTTCACTGAAAATATCAACAATTATGTGTGAAAACTTCCAATTATATCATCAGGAAGGGGGAACTTAGATGGCTTAAAAATACCATTGGCCCACATCACCCCCTCCTCCAACATTTTCAAATTTGCAGTACTAAGGGATTTTGGATAGATAGAATTATCTTTTTTCACGCTTATACAGGCAAGGAAGTGCGTTTTAGTCTACACGTGCATCGTCTCAGCGCTCGACCAGGGTTCATCTGCCGTTGAATGAAGTCCAATGCCTTTGGACAACATCCTAGCATGCTTCGTTTTCCTCGCCTTTTTAAATGGCCTTCTGGAAATTTGTTGTCATAACCTGGTTATTCCACGACGTAGGACATGGATTCTCTTACCAGGCAATAATAAAGATAGGAAGCTCTCCTGTTTACTTTTTATACTAACGAAAAAGTGAGTACTTAGTGGTCGCAGTGCCATGATTCTAGATTGTCCACCACAATGTACAAGAGCAGGAATACTTCTCGGGCACTCTCCAGTGCTTCAAGAAAGGAGCATTCACATTCACCAGGATGATATCAATAACAGTATCCCTAGATGTGTTCATATGTTCAGCGGTATCCCCACTGAATATATGAGCCGCCCGCCTTACACAAGGTTTTGACAGTATTTCAAAAGACTTGACCTTCCAACGCAAACTTAGTCGCTCTCTTCTGCGCCGACCATCGAGTTCCTTGTCTATCGAGTCGGGTCCATCCGCGCAATATGACCCAGTCAAAGCGGTGTGTATTGATGTACTTGACTACGTTGATGCCGTGAAAAATCTAATAGTGAGTAGAGGCATTAATGATGGTCTTGGTTTTACGCTTAGTTCACATTCTACGATTAATGAGTAACTAACTCACTCAACAAATTAGCATCTCATTCTCAGCGAATGCAGTTCATAAGTAGGGCGGATTACTCATGGATCAGGAATTATGAGTAGAGAGAGAATTGAGCTAGCACCGTTTCTTACCACCCATGAGTCGTGAGTATCAGTGTGTACTGATGATCTACAGCCGGCGAGTAATGTGCAACGTCTAGTTTCTCATGGTCACAGTAGCAAGAAATGAGAGGAGTCGTCTACTCACTATTCGTCAATATTTTTAAGAATTTTAAAGTAAATGTAACATACATTTTTGGATAGATTAAAAATGACTAACTGGGAAGAACCCGTTGTATCAAAATCATTCAATTTATAAACGTTCAGTTGTAAATAACGCTTGATATTTCTTATTTTCTTTATTTATAGATGAATCGTACTCGCAACAAATGGTCAAAAGAATTAAAATGCTGTCGCCGCGAATTTAAGATGACCTTATTTGTTGTTGCTCTATGTATTGTATCGTGTTTACCATTGCTGTTTTACAGCGGAACGTATTTGGTGACCAAGCATCAACAAAGAAACCATCAAGTTTTAAATGATGAAGGTATGAGAATAATATATTTAGGTAAAAGTCGGCAATTAAATATAAACTCATATTTTGATATTTGATTATGGTAGAGAAAACGGTGAATATTTTTGAAAACATTTGAGGAAGAGTACATTTGGTTTTTATTACGTAATAGAAAATATATTATGTTGTAACCACTTTTTGCTGCTAAGGCATACAAAATTGAATTCATTGGAAAAAGTATTTATACACTTCAAATGTTATTGAAAGAAAATAATTATTTTGTACCACATAAAAATTATTAGTAACTTGTGGGATATACTTTGCGCTTAAGAGCTTCCGAGAGTCGTTTTTGGCATTGATTTAAGAAATTTGGAAGTTTTCTCTTCGATAATTTTATTCCATTCATCCGTAATAAAGTTTTTTTTTGCATTGTCGATGTCATAGCATGTTCGCGGATTTTATGCTCTAGTAAATTCCACAAAGTTTCTGTGGGGGTTCAGATCCTGTCATTATTTTGTTAGAACCAAAAGTCTTCTCGCAGCTTCATTTGTTGTGCATTTTGATGTAAATTTTGTTGTAGAAAGTTTAAATAACTACACAGATTGACAGTGGATTCTGTAAATGCCAACTTCCCGACTCCTTTAATTGGCATCCACCGCTACACCATAATGCCACTTCCACCGTGTTTTAATGTCTTTATTTAATGCAGTTCCATTCTTCCGTCAAACTAATTTTTATGCTAAACATGCAAAATTTGCTCTTTTCCATTTTTATGTGCACGTTGACAAATTCAATAATAGTATATTGTTGTGTAGGTTAATTGGCCTCAACTTCATACGAGTATATAGCGGTGGATACCATAGATTAGTTTATCTTGTTTATGGATGGTATAGTTCCTCTGGAATTATTCATCATTTAGATCCTTAGCCCTTATGTCAGCGCACACGAAAACATCACAACTATTCACAGCTTTAAACCCATCAAAATAATTTTTCTTTCGATCAACGATATGCCTATGAAAATTTTCATCTGAACCAATATAATTCGAAACTTCGGCAACTTTATTAATTAGCGATATCGAATGGACTATTTTTTCTGCTTTATTTATTTTATTGGATCGGTCACGTAGTGAGCCTAACAATAAGTAGTTGAATCTTAGATCTAATTGTCGACGAGTATGTATCTTTTCCGCTTTGTTTTTTTTTTTTTAGCTGTACGCTTTTTTATTTATATGGTCATCTGAGATCGCCAGGGATTAGTTTGATATACAAAAGCTCACGGCAGCTTCTGGGTTAGCAACTCCAATGGTGTAATTTAGCGCAATATTCGTACAAATGATCTCACAGTTTTATTAACCCAGGGGGTTTGAGTTACGCACATGTCCCTCATCATTGATTTAAACTACATGAGTAATGCCTCAGACTCATGTATTACTCTTCGTAGTGTGGACTATGTGAGTGATGGGGCCAAGTCCCGAACATCTGGTAGCACGAAAAGTGAATTGACCTGGCCGCAAAGCGAGCAATGCGAATGACGAGGCCATGACCCGATCACTTGATAGGTGAATCAATCCCGTGAGGATGTTGACTCATGTGTTACTCCTAGTAGTGCGGATAACGTGAGTGACGAGGCCAGGGCCCGGACATGTGGTCTCAGGTGGATTATGTCGAAGCATTGCAGTGTTGAGATATAAATGACAATGCACTTTCGGCAGTGGTCATATTCTTTTTCCCTTTTATGGGATTGCAAAATCACTTCTTCGGAGTCTGGGAGGTGCATAAGGGTAAGCAAGGTTTCTAGCTAGAGCATTACGGTGATTTTCTATTCTGGTCATATGTTTTGCTTTGATCTTTTCTATATCCTCTTGCACATATGGTATATTCAGGTCCCTATGTATGTATATTACAGTTTCTCATGCACCAAGAAACTTCCGTAATGTCTCGTAACATCTTTGATTGTACCCTTTGGACTTTATGCACATTGCTGCGGCTGGCTCTGCCCCAGAGTTGAGCACCGTAACACCATATGGGTTTAATTATTCCCGTGTAGATCAAAACCTTACAATTTAGGCTAAGTCCAGAGTACTTATTAAGCAACCAGTGAGATGTTGGCTAATTTTCAAGTTCATCTGCGTCTTTTTAGCCTCGATGCGCCTTTTGCAGGTTAGTTAGTCTTTTGTCTAGGTGGACGCCTAGGTAAATAAGGTCTGAGCTTAGAGGAATGACGATATTATTGAGCCTTAGAGTTGAGGTTTATTGTAAATGTTACTTGTCCACATTTACTTTAGTTTATTCTTATTCTTCAGTCAATGAGCCATTTCTCAATGTGTTTGGGATGAATTTGGAAGGTGTTTGCTGCCTAGTTTTGGTCCTTGTGACAGTACATTTTTGCAGTATCGTTTGTGAAAGTTGATGTGAGGATTTTAGGGTCAACCGAAATATCACCTGTAAAGATAAGATATAATAAAGGGTCAAGGACACTCCCTTGAAGAACGCCTGCCAATATAAGGTAATTATCCGTATAGTAGCCACCATACTTTACACTAAATTTTCTATCGTCCTAATTTTGAACATAAGACCATCATGCCAAACTATCGAAAGCTTGAGCAACGTCTAGAAATACGGTACAGCAATATTCCCTGCGTTCAAATGAATGCCTTATTGTGCTAGTCAATAGATTAACCTGTTCTATTGTGTTGTGCCCTTCCCTAAATCCAAACTGGTGATCGGGAATTATATTATTCGAGGAGAGAAAAGGTTTGATCTTGAGCAGAACGATTTTTTCGAAGATTGGAAATACCCGAAAGTAAGCTTATTGGTCTATAGGAGGAAGGTAACGTTTTATCCTTTCCTGGTTTCAATATCAATTTTTCCATGCTTGTGGGAAATATTATATGTCAGTAATTGTATTAAATATTTTCACCAGATGTTCTAATGCAATAAAGGGCAATTCTAAGAGCATTTTCGGTGTAATTAAGTCGATGCACCGCACCTTATTCGTCTTAAGATTCTTAATTAGGTCTAGCATCCCGCCCGCATATGTGTGTAGGTTAACCAACGCGGTCTGTACGGGGTCATCACGGGGAACAAAATTGTTCATTTGGCCGTTTGGGCGAAAAACTCGTTCCAAATCTTTAGCAAAAACCGTTGCCTTTTCCTCATCTGATATGACCCAGCCTCCGTGTTCCTTTCGTAGCGGAAATCACAACGGGAGTGGTAGCGCTTCCTAGCACTTTCCATAGTGCATTGACAGTATGGGATAAGCATTTGACATAATTGGAGGTGTTCCGTACATCTGCTTTTTCCCGTGCAAACTTTAATTTAAATACTGCTGCCCCCAGTCTTAAGTTTTAAGTTTGGTGATCTTTCCTGCCATCCCTTCTACATCTTCTTTTATTGGCTAGTAAGTCCTCTATTTTCGAATTTGTGTATACTCGTCGTTGGCGCCTCAGGAGACGTTGCGTGGTATCCCGCTTCTTTCAGAGTGGTACAGAATTCTGAAAGTGTATTATCGATGTCCGCATTGTTTTCAATAATCCAAGGAAGGTTATACGTTCTTCCTCTTCTGATACTTCTGATGCTATTCTATAAAACTCGATACCGAGCATTGGCTTTAGTGAGTTTAAAAAATTTTCCCAAGTTTTCTGCTTTGCCTTCAAAAATTCATGTTTTACCTTAGCACATGCTCGTCTACAATTGCTTTTATGTCTTGAAAAAATGTTCCAGGCATTCACTTCAGCATGATTAGTATTGCTATGTATGTATTAAACCATGTTAGTGATTTTTTTTTTTTTGGTTTGGTTGTCTGAGATATGGTTTTATTGGCAGCTTTGGGTATTATTCTTTTAAGCTGTTTATGTTCACAAATTCCTCAAAATGGGGCATGATGGCGTTAACTTTATATTGAAAGGCTTGCTTTCCCAACCATAAATCTGGGATTAAATAACCAAAGATTTTAATGCATATTTATTAATGTCGAAACTCGGAATATTCCATTGAACAATACTAGTGTTGAAACCGACAGCCATATTAAATTGAATAATAAAAATAACTTGCAAAGTTATTAGTATTATTTAATGTGGCAATATTCTTTTAAATGTTTCAGGTGTCGTTAATATTTCCAAGTTTGTATATTTTTTATAGAGTTTACGAATTGAACTTTCTGATGGAGATTTCATATTGGATGAAGTTGCATTAGGACTGTATTTTTCTTGAGACATTGCTGTTCACTATTTTGGGATTTAGTGTTAGGTATGTTAAAGATATTAAAGATTATCTTAAAGATATTATTAAAGTTTTTTTTCTCGTACTGAGCACCAGCGACCTGACTATATCTTGTTGATAGATTTGTGTTCAATACAACTGGGATATATCGCAGAATAGGAAACGTAGTCCTCTGCCTATTTGGAACATATCGTATGAGAAAATCACTTTGGGTTCTGACATTGAAGATTCTGGAAGCGCAGATGCAACTAAATAACGTGGCAGATGGCGATCGTGAATTAAAGCCAGATTTATTTGCTGCTTCTACTGTCTCCACACACTGTCCTTTATTTTTCGATTTTTTATTCCTCCCGCTCGACGGATCTAGTTAATTAAACCTTTTCCTTATCCGGTACTTAACGCCGTACGTAGTAAAGAAAGTTATTTTACTTTAAATTTGGTAAAAAAACGACTTAATTCCGCGGAACAAAAATTAGACAACAGATTTTTTAGATTAGACAACAGCAAGAGTTTACAGCGATGAGAAGACACGATGCTTACTTTACAATTGTCTGTTAACGCATTATTTTCAGATATGTACAGATTTCTGTGCTCTTTTTGTTTTTTTTCGCTGATTTTAGAAGAATATTCTTTCAGTTCGTAAGACGTTTGGGCAGGATAGAACAAGCGGATTGAAAGTTTTTAATGATATACTATATTATACTAGCCGACCCGGCAAACGTTGCTTTGCCTTCAAATTTTATTTTTATTGGAAATGTTTCATTAGCAGGAGCAGAAATAATTGCTTTTTAATTTGTGGTTTGTATAGGAGGTACCACTCCCCAGAGTGCACTTAAGATATGTACACCAAACCGATGTACCAAATTTTGTTCAAATACCGTAAACAGGAGCAGAAATATTGGATATTTAATTTATGGTTTGTATGGGAGGTACCACGCCCCATTGTCCAATCCCGCCCATATTTGCAGTAGCACTTAAGATATGTACACCAAACCTACGCACCAAATTTTGTTCAAATACCGTAAGCAGGAGCAGAAATAATTGATTTTTAATTTTTTGCTTGTATGGGAGGTACCACGCCCCTTTGTCCAATTGGACCGAATTGTAAATCTAAACCATCCCGGGCACCACCCAGACGCATATACAAAAATTTATGCAAAGCGGTCTAGCCGTTTAGGGGGAGTTCACTGACAACGCCCGTACAGTAGAATTATATATATAAAAATAGAAGAGTGACCTCTAAAAATAAACTCAGCAATTTTCCCCCAAAGATTTCCTTCGTTATGCAGTTTTAGAATATTTCCTGTTCTATCAGTGACAATTTCTGTTAGTTTAGGACTCATCTCGATTTCTACTTCGGAGCAATCTGTCATCGAGTGAAGTCAATTAAATTCAAATCAGTTTATTGTTATGGTATTTAGTAATGGGGCTTTACACACTTTTACGTTGTAAAATGTCCGTGGGGTGACTTGTATGTGCGTTGCCACATTACATTTCTTGAAAAATGTGAATTGAATAAAATTACAATTACATTATATTAATATCATTCATTGTACTTCATAACCACTCTGTAATCCTACTGCGTCAAATATTTGAAGTAAGCTCTGACATTGTGTCGATCGAAATTGTGAAACGATTTTTTGTCGTTTCTTTGGCCAAGTTATGCTTTTGTAGGTAGTAATCCTTAGCCCGAAAAAAAACAATTTTCAGCTTATTCAATAAATTCAAATCAACAGAAAACATAACTGAAATAAAATGAACTGTCCCACAACTCGATGTTATTAAATTGGTAAACAAAATTTTTTATTTGTGAATAATTTGTTAAAAATTAGGCAATAAAGTGTGTGTCAGGTTGTAAATTTACGCGGGTGTTCATCATTTTATTCATATTTTTTTAAATTTAGACAAATTTTCGCTCAAAATTAAAATACCAATAGCCCATTTTGTCTTTTTCATGAATTATTATTATTTTTTTTTTATACTACTAACAGAAAAATGGTCTCAATGGTTGTTTTTGCCTAGATTGCCATAATGTTTTGTTTTGCTTTAATTTTTTAAACTTTAGCTTCACACAGTACAGTAAATCTATAGGCAAAACAGCATGTAGGTCAGAATAAATCTCTTCTATTATATTCCACGTATAGACATCAGTGAAGAAATTTTATATACTTATCGTAAAACTGGGTGCATTGTGACGCTTTTTGGTAGAATGCAGAACATGTCTGAGGAATGTATCTTTTTAAATTAAAATGTACAAAAGTATAGTTGTTTTGAGATTTTTCCTATTGGCGCACTACTTTAAGATTTCGCTAACTTTGAAGATTTCCCTTTTGTCCCCACAGTGTTAATATTTATCGAGAAACCAGGCAAACAGTTATTGGATACTTACGTTCTATGAATAAAAGAAGTTCAAATTGGAGTATTTTATTAAAACTGCTGCGTTACTGTTTTTGCTACCCACTGCAAATAATGAGAAAACCTAGTGGAAAGCTAACGAAAAACAATTCTGCGGTCTTCCATATTCAGCAAAACTAATATTTTACATTAAATTTATTTCCAGATCCTTTATTTAGTTCGCCCGCGCAGTCATCTGTAGCCACCATGAATGTACAGGCCAATCAGTCCCAATCATCGCAGACAAGTGGAGATACTCACCAACAAGCTTCCACGTCCACTAAAACAACAAAACCAGTTAAACCTGCCAAAGGATTCAATAAATTGGGGGAATCCGATGAAAGTTCAGATGACGATAACTTGGCCACCAAGGATAAAATGCAGTGAACACACAATTTTTATTGATTTTAAGTATTTTTTTTTTTAGCATTTTGCTTTAATATGCATTTCATATTTACATATACGAAATCAAAATATTTGTAACAATAAATATTGGCTGTTATATTTAAACTCAATCCTTCATTGCAAGTAATCACGAAATGTAGAACGACTTGGTTGTCGGCTATAACCCCTCCATAGTGACCTGTAAAGAAATACTGAAACATAGGAAATACACATAAATCTCCTACAAACTGATAGTCGAACGAATTTTCAAGTCCGTTAAATTACACTGTATGTTGAAGGTGTCAAAAGAGCTGTGAGCAATTATTGTATAATGCAATTATCAGCAATAGCAACATTGGTAAGCCGGGCTGGTTATCAACTGCGACATCTTGTAGCACTTAATCAGTATTAAATTGTTATACAATTTCCAACCATAACCAATTACACATTCGATCCGATTGTACACCCTTGGATAAAAAAAATGAACAAGTTCATGCAATCTCTTCTTTTAACTAAACAATTTTAATATTGATCTAAACGATAAATAGAGTTGGTGCATATAGAAATGTAAAAAATAAATCGGTAATTTATAAGCAGTTCTTTTGTATACGGTATTTTGTAAATTAAACATTTTTGTTGGTTCCGATCGGCATAGATTTAATTCAAGTGGAGCAGAATTTTAGTGTAAAAAGTTGTAAATGTTTCCACTTCTTCAAATCATATTAAAAAGACCAGAAAAAACTATGTGGCAGTTGTCTCTCGATAAGCTGAAAACCTTGTGTACTCGCTTGGGTACGATGGGATAGGATACAATTTGTCTTGGATATTAAATATCACATGACAAAAAGCTTGAAAATCCTACTGCTGCTACCACCTATTGTTTTACTGTCATTTTTTCAGAGAGAGACCAAAGAAGATATTGATGACGTATATTTGTTGCGCGATGATATTCCAAAGGAATGTGCTTGATGATGTAAAAACTCATTGAACTGCGAAAGCCAAGAATATTTACCAGTTTTATTTTCAAAAATGTCAAAACTATTAATTTCATTCCCAATGTGGAGTAAAAAAAAAACATGATACAAGTATGTAAATGGGAGGAACTAACTTCTTCAAGCATTCACATTTGATATGAATTCCCGAGCTGGAAGGCAAAACTCCTCCCGAAGATTTTGAATAAGTTCTGGATGCTGAAGTTGTTTGTGTGGTCACCGGGGGAAAAAACGAAATATGTTTTCCAACGCAATAATTTTCATTTCAGTGTATAGTGCTCTTAGAATTTTTTTTTTGGATGAAGATATTTGTATGCATTAGCTTTTGTTACCACTTTGTTTGACACCACTTTCTAACATTTTATAAATTTGTATTCATTCAAAAATTGGATGATGGTCAACGATTGTAAACATTTATTTCAGTTCAGGTAACCCTCAAAAGCAAAACCAACATTTAGGTTCAAAAGTTATCCTTGATCTCTTAGGAAATGTGTAGGTATGCCGAATGTGTTCGTAAAGCGAAACCATGACAGCGCTGTAACCGTTGATTAAAAGCTTCATGGTATATAACTTCAATACATAGAATTCGAAATTAGTTGGAGAACACAATTCTGAGATGGGAGGAGTCGAAATGCACGATCGGGCCATACACACAAAACCTAATTTGGGTGTCGAAATTGGTTTTTTCTTACGTCAATTATAAGATCGAATGTTACAAATGTTTAGAATTTTTATATACATACATGGGCGCCTTGTTTATATTCTAATGAGAAATTTACTCATTTTATCTCATTCTCATTCAATATATAATTGTTGCAAGATCTGAAGATAACCACTCTAAAGAATGTCACAATAGAACACGGTGTGTCATGTGGCACTTTTATCACACCCGATCGCAGAGTTATATCTCAAACGCTATTTGTTAAGAAGAATTTTAGTCAACACAACAAAATTGACTTGAATGAAAAAGAATGTCAATCAAGGACAAAATCACTTGACAGTAATAAGTCACCAGTTAATTTTAGTGAACAGTGTTAGTAAACCGCCAAGTTAAAGGTGGGCCAGTAATTATAATACGATTGTGGTCGCTTGGGTATAGCTCAGCACATTTCCTGATATTTGATATGAAGATTTTAGGTTTTACAATGGATTGGGATGGTTACTGTCCTGTAACGACGACACATGAATATTTCCAATCAATTTATGTGTGCTTGTGTTATTTTATGCATATAACTTTTGGAAAATGTTAACATTTACGCTGTTCTTTATCTGGATATTTTCGAAAAACATGTACATCTACTGACGTTAGTGTTGTTTTGTCGGTGCCGGCCTGGTTTTGCATCACATAATTTTTTGGCCGAACTTTGCGAATCAATCCGGATGAATGAATGAAGATATAAGAAAAATAATACGGAAAAATGTACTGAATATTCCACATCCACTTATCAAATTTACTTTATTTTGCTGATGCTTTATGGACAATGTTGTGCGTTAGGCTCACTCAACGCGATCTATAGTTTAACGACGATTTCTTATGTCAGTTTGAGAAGTATTTACTATGCTTGTCGAAGTATTCGTCAGACACATCGAGATGATCTGTCACTCAAATAATAATAGGTGGCCCTATCGGGGATTGAGCCCACGATCACGCGATTGAAAGCTGCGCGTACTAAGCACCGCGCCAACTTTCTGAATTTCTTTGTTTAGAAATTATATGTATAGACGGATCACGGAAGATACGGAGCTAAGAATACGAGTATATGTATGTATTAAATTGGTCATTTGTATGGGAGGTGTGGTTGCTTGGTCGATGCTTCTTTCTCAAGTTTTAATGAGAATTGCAAATCAACATAACAAATAAAAATCCTACGTTTTTGCAGATTACTGATGTGCGATTTAGAGAAGATTGAATTTCGGAAAATCGATTAAACACTCTGTTACTACATTTTTGGAATTACCAAATGAAGTAAACCTTCATTCCTTCGGGTAAGGTATAAAATAAACATGCCCTTTTATTCATGTTCATAATAGTAAGCGGACAAAGTTAAACAATATTTCCAAAAGAAATTTATTTCATGGCCGCCGGCGTGAAATCCTGCTAGTCTATTAGTTTAAATTGTGTACCTTAATTGATCACATTTCCCGCTTTAAAGAACGGAAAGACGTTCTTGAAAGAACGTAAAGATTATTTCAGAGTGAAACCATTATTGGTTTTTCCAAGAGGAAATGATATTTTTGTTCAACTAAACATAAAGAAAATAGGAAAACGTAAATTTTGTAAATAAATAATATTGATTTTTATTTATTTTTCTTAAATTGTATCATAACACACTTTTATTTTAGTTAAAATTACACATTTTCATTAATACTAAGGAGACGCTACGGGTTTCTCTTAAATAACTTACTTTTTTCTTCCAACTAAAATAAAGGGAAAAATGTTTGTGGAACTTATGGAACACCAGTATTCATAAACGTGTGAAAGGTACTGCTAGTGCTGCAAATTTGTTAGAAACGACGAAAATAAGCTCGATGTTACACTCTCAGCATGAAACAACCAGGATAACAGAGACGTTCATGCTTTTGTGAATTAACAGAATCGATCAGAAACTGAAAAAGGTAAAGCGAAATCGATCGAAATAGTAATTGCAGATTTATAACGCTTCCGAACGAATTCTGTGAAAGAAGCAATAATACAGGGTGGGCCATATGAGTGTTGGCGATTTAATTCTTCAATTTCGAGGTAACGCGCGGCGCGGGGTGGCGGGGGGATATGTTGTTCGCTGCGCCGCTTCCTGGAAATTTAGTCGCCATGGAGCCGTACACGGGAGTGCAGCGTGCATTTTGTGTCCGAGCGTATTACGAAAACAATAAATCAGTGATTACTGCACGACGTTTGTATCGGCATGAACACGCTTTACACGATTTAAGTGAAGTCCCAAGCGCCAATGTGATACGAAAATGGATCAGAATGTTCGAAACAACCGGCTCAACAGTACCAATTACGGTTCGTGGTCGCCCAGTTTCTGCAAGATCAGCCGCCATTGTGGAGCGTGTTCGTGTTTTAGTTCAGCGAAATCCGCAACAGTCAACACGTAAGAGAAGTCAGTCTTTGGATGCCAAAAGAACAACTTTACGACGAATTTTGAAACGTGATTTGCATTTGAAGGCTTATAAGATTCAGATAGTCCAGAATTAAAACCCGATGATGCCAATAACAGACTTAACTTTGTCAATTTGATGCTAGAGCGGTTCAACAATTTCAACAACGTGATTTTTAGTGATGAGGCCAATTTTCACCTTAATGGCCATGTGAACAAGCAAAATTGTCGGTTCTGGTCCGAGACTAATCCCCGACGCTTGCATGAACGTCCACTTCACAGTCCTAAGCTTGTCATGTGGGCTGGGATAACGTCAACCGGTATTATTGGACCATACTTTTTTGAGGACGAAAGGGGGCATGCGATGACGGTTAGAGCGAACAATTATTACAACATGCTAGCAGACTTTTTGGTGCCAGCTTTGCAAGAACTTCAAGGCAATACCTCGAGGATGTGGTTTCAACAGGATGGGGCCACATATCATACGGCTAGGGTATCCATAGAGCTGCTGAAAAATGTTTTTCCTGGAAAACTCATTTCGAAAAGGGGGGATATTGAATGGCCCCCACGTAGCCCCGATCTCTCACCATGCGATTATTTTCTATGGGGCTACCTCAAATCGGTAGTCTACGAGAATAATCCGACCAATTAAGAGCAGTTGAAGAGGAACATTATTCAGGAAAGTAACAAAATACCGAGAACAACTTTTCAACGAGTTTTCCAAAATTTGCGACTTCGGTTCCAAGAGTATCAAGCAGCCGAGGGAAGCCATTTGGACAACATTATTCTCAAGTCTTAAAAATTCCTATGCTTCTACTTTTTAAAAATACAAATATATTTTTTTTATGTTTCGTAGTTTTTTTTTAATTGAATATTTAAACCGCCAACACCCTTATGGCTCACCCTGTATATAAACACGATATTAATCATGCTCTCATCGCATATTTGGTCTGTAATATCATCTTTCAATTTTTATATGACATTCACAAACAATGAACCCAATCCGTGCATTTAACATTATAAATGCCAACAGATTTGCTTCGGGATTTTTAAGACTGGTATTGGACCTTGAACAAATTACCGTCCTCATACAAATTCAGGATATAGCCACCGTATTTTGCAGCCATTCTGGAATGTAAAAGCCTAATCGAAGCTATTATAATTAACGTATCCATCGCCTTCCAACTAAGAAGCATGTAATACAAAAAAAAAGTATATGTTAGGCGGCTAACACGATCTTTAGACCTTTAAAAGAAATGGATATGCGAATGATAAACAAACTATAACCGAGAATGAACCTGGCATATGGCTATAGCCCACATTAATGGATCATAAAATCTCGTAAATGACATCAGTTTGCAAATTCTTATTGGGAAATGAACAAATAGCTGCAATACACTTAGGACTGCAATGAAATGGAACATATTCCGCGTTTTTAAGCGGTCTGTACAAAAATATCAGCTAATACAAAAATTGAGGTAAGAAAAAAAAAAAACACAATTTTTTGCCTCCAATAAGGCTTATTTCCATTTCCTAACTCACCCCGTGGGTAATGTATATAGGACAGTTGCACATTATCCTAGGGCTAATTATCACCGTCGTGGACGGTCTCCCATCATCATGAAAAATATGCAAAGGCGTTATTAGCTCTTCAAGGCAGTCTGCAGCAATGTGAGGGTTACTCTTTCCATGAGTGGATTAAATGCATTTCGATTTAGGGGATTTGGCAAATATTTTTAAATTACTGACATTGGTTATATTTTTAGAAATTTCATTGAAATAGCGACTTATCAAACCACTTATAGTTAATTAAGTATTTTAAATTGTTTTTTGACTATTTGCCTATTTCTAAGCAGTATGTAAAAGATTATAAAATGAATACAAATATATATTTTTTTAAAAGTGTCGGTACGACACTTTTTTAGACAAAATAGACATCACGGGATTTATTGCAAAGACAATGAATGTGTTCGGGGTTTGATCCTCGCATTACGTTAAAAATTTTGGTCAACATAACTGACATATGTATAGAGTTTATTATTCTTAATGTAATTGAATAATTCCTGTGAAATGGTGGTGTTTGTTAGGTTAAGAATTCAACCCGTCAAAAAGATAAATGTAATGATGAAAATATTGATGCTTTAAACCAAAATGTGGATGAAAACATTCCGTTAGACGTCATTCCTAGGAATTTGTGTATCCTTACGACAGCACATAGAATACATTTTTTACATTTGAAGGCTCACCTGACCCAAGATCATTTATTGCGTAGAGATTTTGCGAATTATGCTTTAGAGCAACTTCAAACAGATCCATAATTTCATGAAAAAATCATCTTTATCAAAGTTAATTATCACAGGCTGCTATCGTTACTAATATCAATATATTCATTTACATTTCTTTGAGCGGCGACCACATCGTTGTGCTGACGAACGAAACACTTCGGGTAGTTGAGCAATCAAGTCTGGAAAAAGCTATTCAAAGCGACGTTCAGTATCGTTATGAAGCAGTGCATACGCTATAGCAAGATTAAAAATAAAACACTGATTGCGAGAAGCTCTCATATATTCTATTAAAGGACAAGGGAATTTATTTTTTGTAATAAGCAAGTTATTTTAACAGTAAGAAGTTTTTGAGGGTAAAGAAAATATTCCCAAATATTAACGGTTTGCTTTTAACTTATAGCATATAAAATGTGTAACTGGACCACATTTTTGAAAATGATAATACATTATTGGTTAGAAACATTACAGAAATATGATTATTAACATTTTATAGCATAATTGAATGATTTCGACTTGTGACGATATGTGGTTTCAGCAATATGGTTCATCGTGACGTACATCTCGTAAACTGATTAATTTATTGCGAAGTTACAAATCAGACGAAAAAATAAACAAATGCAGATCGTTTATATATCAATTTGTCAGTATTACTAATTTTTTGATAGAGATAGAAATTGCAAAGAAAACTTATATCATATAAAAATAATTTAGACTTAGTTGAACTAAACTGGACAAAATTATTTCAATTAAATGAACATAGAGGAATGGTCCTCCAAAGTCATTAAATTTTAAGGGATCTTTTCAACCAGAAACGTTTGAAGTGGCTGAAAGTGTGATCCTTCGTCGACATTAAAAATTAGCAATATCCATTTCTTAAAGCAATGAGATATTGCAAAATATAGCTCTACAAACAAAATCATAATTCTGATAACACTACCAGTATTATATACAAGTTGTCAAAAAGATATAAGATTTCTCTAACATATTTTTTCTAAAAAGATCGTTTAAAAGATCGGGATTGCTCAATAATAAACAAACCAAGAGCAGTTTTTATGTATTAGTCACCAAAGAATTTATTCCTTCGTAAATTTGCGGCCCTTAGAGGAGAATTATGAATCGATTATTCGTATATTAGGTAGAATAATAAAAAACCGGAGCCGAAAATCGATCCACTGATAGTTTTAACCCACCGATTACCGATTTCTTGAAAATTAATATTTTTAAACAATCGGTGCAAAAAAAACATTCTGTAAAAATTACGTTGTACTTTAAAAAATAAGTTGTAGGTTTGTCTTGGAAAAATACTTTTTTATTAAATTGTTGAAGAACAATTCTGAAATAAGTTAAAATGAAATTATATTCGTTACCTTTATTAATCTGTTTTTCCGATTAAAGAATTGAATATTTCTGCTTTATTTATTTTTTAACAATTTTGGTTTACCTGATGCAAATAAAGCTCTATTATTGCCACGCTACTTCTGTTTTTTTTTTCAAACATTTTTAGTATACTTTATTATGAGAAATACCTATTTTGCAAAAATACCTCATATTGTAATTCTGTTGGCATTTTAAATCTCAATTTATGAAAAATTGTATATCTTTCGGAGTTGATGTGTAATGGAAATTAATTACTTAGTTATAAAAAAGTATATGTGAGGACAACAAAACGAAATCTGTATGTGCGACTTGCAAAAATCAAGCAGACATAAACGGAAACAGATATCGGCCGTCACACAACGCATAAACCACATCGTTCATTGTAAACGTTGAAGAACTTAAAATACTAAACAAAAAAGTCCAAAATAATAGATTTATATTGCAGAGAATTAGAATTCAAGAGACTTGTCTCTCATGAAAACAATACCAAATTACAATATTCCGTCGCAAGAGCTTAAATATTAATAGTATATAAGTATAATATATATAATAGTACATATATAATAGCATATAAGTATTATAGTGTATGAGTTTCAGTCTGTGATAGTAAGTTTTTAAAACATATTTTTCAATAGATCAATAGAAAACAAAAGTCCATTGCAATTATATTGCTAATTTGCAAAGCAAAATGGAAGACCCCAAAGTTAAAACTGTTTAATAAAACGACTTTTATATGGTAAACTAATACTATGTATACCCCGCAGAATATATATCATCATTCGAGAGTATTGACGTCGTATGTATCATGAGCTGTATGAGCATTGACGTAATCAAGCGCATCAAAATACAACGATTACGTTGACTGCGTCATGTTGTGCCGATAAACCCAAGTGCTCCAGCACGGAAAGTTTTCGACAACGAAGCGCAAAAGACCGAAGGGCTTGAGATTATTTTCTATCTGCGGCTTATTATGGATAAGAATGTCTATTCTAGCCGCCACCTAAGTAAGTAAATAAATAGACTAAAATCATAAGCGCAACTTCAATGCCGATACTACGTCAACTTTAAATATTAATCTTATATTTACTGAAACGCAAATAAATAAATAATAATAAAAAAAAATAAATAAATAAATTTATATTTTTGAAAAATCTTTGTTCAAATATATCTGCATGGGCAATTCAAATGAAACAATTAAAAAGCGTTAATCGCCGTTAAAATAGGACAGACATTTTCTTAAAAAATTATGTTTTTAAAACAAACGAAAACATTGTTTGCTAACATTGTAATACTAACTTAGACATTAATAGAAAATGTTTAAGACAATTTTCAAGTAAAAAAGGAAACATTTACTGTGAAATGTAACGGTTTACGCGTCAGGAAATACTCACTGACTGTCGTAACGGACAAAATAGCAGCGTACAGACAGTATAGTACATTTAAATCCTCGAAAACTTACACAAAATGTTTCCATGTTTTCCTTAAGTAAGCACTTAATTCAGCTGTCAGCAAAAATACTAAAATTACGTGCTGTAGAGCTTTGTCAAGTATGAAGTTGTAATCAAATGTCTTTACAAAAAATTCTAAAATTTATCAAAAAAGAAAGTTATTTGAGGGACATAATAACTTCATAATGGGCTGTATATTGGATATCATGGAAATTCAAGTCAAAACATTCGACTCTTAGAAAATTATAAATGTGAAAAATGTACAGAAAACAAGAATCCCCTATTTTTCTATTCCAAAAAATTTCTCTGATATACGTGTAAAAATGTATCGGATAAAATCGATGTTCATCTTTTTTTGTTATTTATTTAATACTTTCTCCATTTAGCAATGATATTGTTGTTTTTAATTTTTCGATATTGGTATAGCATTCGCCGAGTTTCCACTTTATTTACCGATAGAATAATTATTTTCATTCGAACAAATATAACTAAATACACTTATTCTTGTTATGAAGAACGATAATTACGTATAATAATTAACAAATGCGTTATTTATTGTTGCACTATTAGAAGATGGCTGATTTAAAAAATTAAGCTGTATTTCCACACATTTAATTGAAGTTCATACTATTTTCACAGAATCCTGTACAAAATTAATAAAAAAAAAAAAAAAAAAAAATAGATAAATTTTTCCAGCGTTGGGCCATCTCTACATAATATCGTGGACCATGATGCACCGTTGAGTGAATCTAAAAATAGAGTGCGTGTAAGCGCAGCTCTCCCAGCTAACCCATATCTCATTCATGGGATGCAATGAAATTTGTTATGTATCGACCCAAAATCAGATAATTGGACACGTCAAAATCTACCCGATCACACATATAACATACCTGCATACGAGGTGTGTTCAAAAAATAAGGTGAATTTTCAAATTTCGCGGGCTACGTACATTCGGCTTTCGATTATTATTTTTTTATGTTGGTACACTCGTCTCGAAGATATGTTGCCGGTTTTATCCATATAGCGTGTTTAGTTTGTTTGTGGGAGGCATAAATAAGACAAGTGTTTTGCGTGTTCGGCGATTTTCTGCTATCAAAAAAATTGATCAAAGAAGTTGCATCAAATTTTCTGTAAAAATGGAATTAAGTGCTCAGAAACACTTGAAATGTTGACAGTGGCATACGGTGAGAGTACTCTGAGTCAAAAGAATGTTTACAAGTGGTACAAGCGTTTTACAGAAGCTTGAGAAGATGTGAATAACGACGCTCGCTCTGGACGCCCCAGCACATCAACAACCGATGAAAATGTTGAGAAAGTGGAGAAAATTGTTATGGAGAATCGTCGAATCACATTTAGAGAAGTTGCTGAGGATGTCGGCATATCGGTTGGCTCATACCGTGCATTTTTTTCTGAAATTTTGGGCATGAAGCGTATAGCAGCGAAGTTCTTTCCAAAATTGCTGAATTCTGACCAAAAACAACGTCGCATAAACATCGCTCAGGAATTGTTGAATGACGCCAACGATGATCCAGATTTACTTAAAGGGGTCATAACGAAACCAAAGCCCAATCGTAATAATGGAAGAGTCCAGGAGGGCCAAGACCAAAAAAACACGCCAAGTTCGCTCAAATGTCAAGGTTTTGCTCACTATTTTCTTCGATTACCATGGCGTAGTGCATCAGGAGGTCGTACGGTAAATAAGGAGTATTACCTTGAAGTTATGCGCCGTTTGTGTAAAGCAATACGAAAAAAAAAACGCAATACGAATTGTGGAAAAAAGTCATGGCTTTTGCATTATGATAATGCACCTGCTCACTCATCTTTGCTTGTGAGAGATTATTTGGCCAAAAACAACATATTTATCATGCCTCAGCTACAGTATTCACCAGATTTGGCCCCCTGCGACTTTTTCCTGTTCCCAAAATTGAAGAGACCTATGAAAGGACTGAGGAGATAAAAACCGAATCGCTGAGAAAGCTCAAGGACATATCAAAAAGTGCATATTAAAACTGCTTCGAGGATTGGAAAAAACGCTGGCACAAGTGTATTTTATCTGAGGGGGACTACTTTGAATCAGATAAAATAGAAGTTGATGAATAAATAAATATTTTTTGACAAGAATGAAAATTTACTCTTACTTTTTTAACACACCTCGTACCTCGTTTTAAAGTGAATATGTGATAAAATTGTCGAAAAACCAAAGAAAATACCTACTTTTCTAGAGATATTTTCAGTCGTTTTATGAACTATCTAAAAAATAGGATAAAGTAAAGTTCCTTGTAGAAAATCCTAATCCTCATGTCTTATTTTGCCCAATATAATTATAGAACATTTTCCGAGTTCAAGTGATTCGGCTTTTATCGTGCTTCCAAAATTCATGTGAACATAGATTATAAGCTTTTCTAGTTGTTACGAACGAAATCATAAGCTTGCTATAGTATAATATATTGCTGTTATATACAAAAATTATAAAATCCAAGTTTAATTACGTCAAAACAAAAAATGGGGGGAGATTTGATGCTCTTTTTTTCTCAGGCCATGTACGAAGAGAATGCAACATTAAGAGTTACTCTCTTTCTCTCTCTCTCTCTGTCATCGATGAATTTCTATATCAATCATATAAAGGTATCACCACTTTGTCACGTCTAGACCTCACACGCTGCTCCGTCCCTTTTCAACGATTGGATAAAAATAGAAGTAGTGGCATCAGATAAACGAAATTTGGTCCATAGTCTTACTGGAACTTTCAACAAAGTGTTATGTTATTATATATTATTATTATTATATTATTATATATTATTATTATATTATTATATAACAAAGTATTTATTACTACACTTGAGTAAGAAAATTGGACAGAATCGGACCGTGCCCTTGTATCTCTCATACTGAGGGATCTGTTTAATTGTAAATAATTAAGTTAACGCGCCTATACTCTACACTTGAGAACAACATTTGGACGGAACTGGAACACGCATTCTGGTACCTTCCATACAAACCTACCTATGGGTCCCGAAATTTCGTCACACTATACACCATACTGGATGATCTCAGTTTGATTATATGATTATCATACATATACCATATGAAAGAATCTAACTGTATCGAGATTCAATCACACTGCAACAGCTTATTAGATGATTCAGTTTTGCCCAAAGTTTACACCGCTTGATACATTTCTAATTTTCCCTTAAAGTACGAAAAATCGGATCATACCTTCAGGTATCTCGAATATAAACGATTTTGACCAAACTTCATACTGAATGTATTTATCATATCCTCTTAATTGCGATATTTAGACGCAATCAAGCCTCAAAAGTAGTGCAATTAGCAAAAATTTTTACTTGAATTAACACGTTATTAGTTTCCAGCTAAATCTAAATTTTATATTTCATATGCGTTTACTCGTACGTAGGTTAAACATAGTTGCTCTATAATTTGCGAAAATAACGCAATGAAAACAAATTATAAATTCACAAAAAACTTTGTTGTTTCATTCCACTGATCCGAGAACTTAACAGAAAGTGTTCAAACAGAATCGAGTTATAGCATAAACATGTTATGCATCCCTGTGAAGTATCCTGGTAAGAAGGGATAACAGAAGAAATCTTCATCAATTCTACTTGTAACGGGTTGCGGCCTCTATGCATTTCCGATGCGTAATTGGTAAACAACGATCGTTACCCATCCCGCCCGAAGATGGCACCGTTATGTAATTCAATATTGCCATTTGAAAGGTCTCGGTCCAACCAATATTAAAACCGAGCTAGATTCTACTCTGGGCAGACTCCTCCTTCGTTTACGACTCTAAAATATTGGGCAAGACGAACACCGTAGTGTTGCACCAATTAACGTGCCTACGCCAGACACGGTTATAAAAATCGACAAAATGGTGTTGGATGATCGTCGGCTGAAGGTGCGTAGACTAACTGAAATGATAGGCATTTCAAAAAGTGCTATACATCGTATTATGACTGAAGATTTAAAAATAAAAAGGCTGTGCGCAAGATGAGTGCTGCGCTTGCTTCCAATAAAGCAGAAAACAGCGTCTTGAAACTGTTTCAGTAGAGTGTTTGGCGATGTTTCATCGCAATAAAGCCGAATTTTTCCGTCGATTAATAACATTAACATAGATGAGACATGGGTCCACCTCACCGCACCTGAGACAAAGGAACAGTCAAAGCAGCGGAATGAAATGGAAGAATCGTGTCCGAAGAAGGTGAAGACGGTTTCATCTGCATGCGAGGTCATGGCGTCCGTTTTTTGGAATGCTCATGACATTATTTTTATTGATTATCTTCGGAAAGAGAAAACCATAAAAAATATTATGCTAATTAATTGGACATATTGGCTGATACCATATTTTACTTTTTATAACATCCGACATTTTTTCCACAAGGAATATCGGTAATCCACACATAAGCGAAACTTGCCAGATAGAAATTGCTAATGGTACAAAAATATAACGCGATCAAAACACCGTTTACCAGTGGTGCTTCTAATTTCATTATATTCCAGTATTTCTTGATGGTAATAACGGAAATTGAAAAAATCTCTGAAAAATGAAACTTTTGAAAATATTTCATCACATGCATGATTAGTTTATTTTGTACTAAAAATTTATTTGACTCTTGTATTTGCAATATTTAACAGGTCTATATCGCAAGATAAGGGTTACAAATTATAAAAGCTTTTACAAATTTGGAAAGGAGAACATGATTTTTGTTTCAGAAAATTTTGTAACGTATTACTAGCGTTTGATTTCCAAGGATAAAGTACTTTGCTAATTCCAATTTTGTACACTTTTTCGGTAGTTTTGCCAAAATTATTTTCCCAAATTGATTAATTGTTAAAAATCGTAATGTAATACTGAAGAGCCCTGTATATTTGTCGGGCAAATAAATAAGGGTGAATAAATTTCCAATCGAAAAAAGAAGTACATCAAAACTCAAGGGAAAATTAAGGGAAATTGATATTTGTGGTTATAGTATAATATTTATTTGTGTATAAATAACCTTTGTACAAAGGATTTGTGAAGCGATATATGCATATATGTAGGATGGAGCCGAAAGTGCTCTGCTTATTATGTAACAATTAGCATGAAGCTGTAGAGCTCATATTATCGTACAACTTAACGATTCGAAAGTTAAAAATAGGATGGGGAAAGTGCCGGTTGTTCTGACATCAAGCGATGTGGGCTGTTTGCATCTATTTCTCTTAAAAAGTTAACATAAAAAAGAAGTAAAACAGATATGAACAAGAGATCATACAAATTATGGGTACAGCTACTATCGAACATAAAAACATTTGAAATTAAACAAGCCCACTGCATAGTATAGAGACAATAACACCAGTTGTTTGTGCCTTCCAATCAACAAACTTTCAAAATCTGCGGTACAACTAGGAAAAGAAAACGCATAAGAAAAAAAAACCCTATCAACTGTGTGACAAATTGTCTCTGGTATATGTGCGAATTGATTGTTTAAACTTACACCAGCTAAAGAATTAGGCTATTACAATTATATCAAAAATATATCATAAATACCAAAATAATTAAAGACTTTATTGAGCGTATGCGATGAGGCACAAAGAGTTTCCTTTCCTACAAATGAACACGGTGCATTTTCGATGGACAGTAGGGCTTTATTAATGAAAACAGTATAACATTAGTATATGAGTGGAAGTTTGTTCGATAACGATCCAAAAGGCAATGAATGCAATATTTACAGCAGAACACAACTAAAACGATGCTCGGCCTTTAAGCATAATAAACTATATTCGTTACAAACTGACAGATTGTAAATAATACACCCACACAGTTGCACTAACATAGGCACTAAAACATTTTTTTTTTTTCATAGTATACAGTGGAGAACAACTTTAAAATATAATGGACGCTATTTTTGGCCCCAATGGCTTAGCTTACGTTTCCTATATTATACGGATCCACAAAAAGTCGATTTCAAAAGCAAAAAACGATATTTTCAAATATATGCAAATTCGATTTCTCGATTTTTCAAATACACGAAAAGTCAAATAAAAGCCAACTGTTTGACTTGAATATATGTATACTCGTATATACAAATCCAGGAGTATATATTTGAATATACATATAGATATATATGTGTATATATTAAAAAATAAATATATATTTTCAAATATAAATATACACATTTGTGTAAACAGCTCAGCACTATCAACGCCTCCGTTATTCCAATATTCCAGCTTACAGTCGTTTAAAAGTAAAACGAGTAGAAGTGGGAGTAAGTTGATGACAGTTGAGTAAGAGAAGTCGGTTGTTTGTCGGTCGAAAATATCAGTTGTTATACGTTATTCTATTTTTCATACTTTAATCATTAAATAAATAACTATTGAATATTAAATTAAATGCCGTGTTTGCATTTATACCATCCTCCTTTCTTACATTTATATACGAGGTGTGATAAAAAAAAGGTTTTTTTTTCAAATTTTTGTTATATATGTTGACAATATCAGTCATTTTGGATTGTCAGTTTGTTTTTGAAAGACAAAAATTCAAAAAAAATGGATCAAAGAAACTGTATTAAATTTTGTGTACAAAATTAAATTAAATGTGCAAGGACATTTGAAATGTTGACTGTGGCGTTTGGTGAGTCTACTACCACACAATTGTGGTATAACCGGTTTAAGGAAGGTCAAGAAGATGTCAATGACGATGCTCGTCCTGGTCGCCCGAGCACGTCAAGTTCGGTCAAATGTGAAGGTTTTGCTCACTGTTTTCTTCGATTGCAATGGTACCACGCCATCATGAATTCTGGCCACGTACGGTCAATAAGGAATACTACCTTGAAGTTATGCGCCCTTTGCGCGAAGCAATTCGTCAGAAACACACAGAATTGTGAAAAACCCAATCATAGATTTTGCACCATGATAACGCACCAGCTCACACATCGATGCTTGTGCCTGAGTTTTTGGCCAAAAACAAAACTGCAATTATGCCTCAACCACCGTATTCGCCGGACTTGGCCCCCGCTGACTTTTTCCTCTCCCCAAAACTGAAGACACCGATGAAAGGAAAGCGTTTGAAAGGAGCTGTTGGCGATACCAAAAAGCGCGTTTCAGGAGTATTTCAAGGATTGGAAAAAACGCTGGCATATGTGTATTATATCTGAGAGGGATTACTTTGAAGGGGGATAGTTATTGATGAATAAATAAATGCTTTTTGAAAAAAATTTTAAATAACGGTTTTTTTATCACTCCTCGTATCTTATTACAATACTTAATTGCATAGCAAACATTATTACGGTAAACTTTTGATCTGGCAATATCTTAGGATGCTAGAGAAGTTCGTTCTTGTCAATTTCTTGCAATTTGTACAGTGGTATTATTAAAATAAAAGTATTACTTTGTATAAATTCTTGACTTTATTAAAACGCTGCTACCGTTTGTCTCTCATCTCCTTTGCTTTGTTTGTTTATTTTTTCGCACAAAACTGCACTAGGAACAAAAACATGGCATGGGGACCGATCCCTTGAACACTTTGTCTCGACTATTAATTAGGCGAGAAGTAGGTGGATGTCTCTCGAGCCAGCATGAAATACAAAAAAAAAGTATGATGACTTTTAAAGCAAAGTGGGAGATGAACTTATGAACTGATATGACATTTTCATTAGCGGTCTTCTAGATTAGTTTTTGATTGGAAAGGCGGAAAAAAACGCTGCTTGTCAAATTCTATTCCGTTTATGACCATGATCCCTTCAATTGGGAGGCATCTTAAGTTATGAGAAATAAAGTCCATGGGTATTGTGTCGTAAATATACTCGTATATTAACGTTAACTCGCTTCTAGTGGCAGTTAAAACGGACAAAATATTTCGCATTTAAATCATATATAAATTAAAAGCTTAAAAATGGTATGGTTTATCCCAGCAGTAAACATTATATACAAAAATGGAAGACACATCTGATAGCGAGTAGTTGCAGGTAGTAAGAACGTAGAAGTTAACCACATGGTGACTTTGGAACACTTACTTTAGGAACATCACAATTAATGCAACATTAGTGGGACTGTCAGCGATGTCATCAATGTAACACAAACAACTCCATTAATATTACAGTTATAAAATATATTGAATTACTTTATTATAGCGCATTTGCGAAAGAACACAACTGGTTTAAATTTTCGGGGCATTCGAAAAAATGAAATTCATGAAAACCGTTTCATTTTCGAAATGTTAATGAATTTGAGTTATATAAATATATGTTGTACAGAGAGAGAGTTACACTGCGCCTATCAAATTTATAAACATAATTTTATCTTTCACGTTCTTCATTTGTTCAATACTATTATCATAAAATGCAATTTTACTTTAAATTAACACATTGCTATTGAAATGCCAGTGGGACAAATGGATTGAATTGCCCAGTTTGTTATCCAATATTAATACTGCCTGCTTTTTCGAAAACGTTAATAAAAACCAATATTTGCAAAAACATCAAAGCACAGAATTTATTACATCTATTAGGTAATGAAAGGTCTGCTGTAGTAACCATTTTAGATCTTAGCTAGGTGTTTGCTGGCACTATCGCACCGCTTAACAAATTTTACACTTGTTGTTGTTAGACTCTCTTACTTGTCCTTCAAGCAGATTTAAAAATTTTTCCGAACGTTTCCAATATTTTGTTATGGCTATGGAACGAATAACATTTTAGCGTAACTTAGGCTTTTGCATTGCGCTCTAGTGATATTGTTGCGTGTTTTCGTACTATTGATATACGACATTTATCTGCGAACAAATGTTTGTGCATCGGGCCACTACACGTTACAATGATGCTGGTTGGTAGTAAAAAAATGCCATGGATGTGGACATCCAACAACAGCAACATTCCCAGAAATGGTTCGAAAGTGAAGGCCAGAAGTGAACGTAAACCACCACAAAGTGCAACTCAATTGGCGGAAATGTTCAATTTGTCTGCTCGTAGCGTAAATAGTGCAAGTTTTAACATATGCACAAAAGACAGTTCGCCTGGAAAGAGCATACATATTAAAAAACCTTGCACGAAAAATGTGTACGCTTCAGCAATATGTGTACAAAAAAAAAATAATCGTGCGTGGTTGGAGTACAAATCGAAAAATGGTTTTGTCTTCCGAATTGATTTGCGAAAGCAAACGCCTGCATCAAGACCTGGTAAATGCCACAGAACACTCACCACTCACTTTCATTGAACAGGAAGTAAAGATAAATCATCAAATCTATCGTTAAAGAATTAAACGATGCTTTGTTACCTTGGACACCCAAACAGTTCGGTAGAAACCAATGGTCTTTTAGCAAAACTCGGTAAATTCTCATACATCCCGTGAGGATTTAAATAAAAAAAAAATAAAATAAAATTAACAAAGTTACAGCATTTTTAATTGCAAGCGATTTGGTTACTGGTTAGTCAATAAATACAACGTACTGTCTATGGAGGCACTTAAAAAGGTTAAAAGAGTTTTTATTTTGCAGAATGAGGGAAATCGGACTATGCTACAGCAACGCGTTGCCTAAAAGCCTATGCCTAAAAGTTAATGAAAACGGAAGAAATAAACATAGGAATTCTAATTTTGTGGTTATTTTTTTCTTCACAAGACTTATAGTAACTCCGAAAATAGTTAACATTTATTACGCTTTCTTGCTCTCAACTATAAATTTCTGGGCATCAAAATTTGGACAACGTTAAAAAAAAAAGTAATAATAATCGGAAGCGGTTTTACAGCAGGCATTATCATAACACATTTTGGCATTTTATTAAGTAAAGTATTTCTGGCAGAAATATGTTCCAAATGGGCCAACATTGCCAACAATGACAATTATTTGATAACCGCGTTTTAGAGGATGAAGACGTAGATGAGCCTTAAATGAAGCTGTTAAAATTAATAGACCAAAGATAGTACAAACTATCTTCAGAATAGAATAGATATACAGATGGGTTATCTTTTTCTATTCGCAAATCTACTATTTCCCGCAAATCACCTACTTCTAGTTCGTCGATGCCTAATGTGCCGAAAATTTTATATCTACCGCAAATGGACATGGACATGAAATCTAAAAAAATAAAACATATTCTAAAACTGTACTATGTAAATACAAAATATGAGTGCGGAAACCAAACATGGAATTTGTAAAATTAATGAAGTTATTGTAATTTCATGTATTAAATGGCATTAACATTGAAAAAGAATAGTATTATAGTAAAAATGTTTCATTTACTCTCGCACTCTTTGAACATTGGAAAAGAGTACTGGGAAAATGAAATGCCTGGAAGCCCCTTTTCCTTGCAATAGGGATGTTTTTGCAATCCGTTCCCTAAACACTTTCTCGATTGTTTAACGTACATTTTAATAAAAACCTTAGTCTGAAAACAGAGCATTTATTCGGTGAATTAAGTAGACAATAACGATTACAAATGACATTTATGGATGAATTGGATTGTCCCACTCTTTGCTTTGTATGACACTTTACTTACATCCTTAACTCGCCCTTTGAACGCAATATCGCCATATACTAAATAATTGCATATACAATGGTATGAAGAAGGTTCTTCTCTCGTCGGGTTTGATTTGAATTTGTACAAAATAGTATGGTTTCCCTGAGTATTTCAGTGATATAACGTTTATCTCTCTCTTATAGCCTCTTTCACACAACGGCAGTCTTGACGAAAATGAACTGCAAACTTAGGATTTTTGCAAAATATTTTCAAGTCTGAAAGACATAAAACATTAGACATTAGAACAAAACAAACAATTTACGATAAATATGGGCATAAGTAAGCAACATCCTCGTTGGCGTTTGTGAGCAAAAATTATGCATATGACGGAGAATATTTTTATCTTCAGCAGGAAATGTGAGACACAAAAGTAGCTGGTAATAGCTACTGGAATGATTCTATACATCATATAGATTATAAACACTTTAAGGAAAGAAGTTCGTGAAGTCTATATATATGAATACAAAACATTGTATGAAGTTAGACATATTGGATGAGTATGAAATGTTCGCTTGCTTTTAAAATTGAAGCATACCAATGAACTTCATTTGGAAACTATTTAGTAATTTCAATATATGTGTATATATTTGTTTTTTTTTTTTTGTTTTTTTTTTTTTTTTT
>JAHXMU010000395.1:628445-826300 GCA_019455685.1 Philornis downsi
TTTTTTTTTTTTTTTTTTTTTTTTTTTTTTTTTTTTTTTTTGTTTTTGTTTATCACTTTTCAATTCACTTTAACTTCAACACTTTTCTTTGATTCGTTTAAATTTTTTCTCCAACCAACTACAATATGTTTTTGTAGCATGGTTTACGATTCTGTTGCAATAACGTAAAAGTTCGTTTACTTTGTTGAGGTATATGTGAGGAGAAGAGTAAGGTATAATAACGTCTCTTGGATACTATGTCAGTCTCTTTGTTTCGTTTTCTTTGATACAAAAAAGTGGTCTCCAATTTTTCTCTGTGTATAGCATTGCAATAAAAAGTTCTCTTTTTCAAATTTATTTTTTTCTTTGAATATATATTTTAGTTTTCATTTTTGTAATTCTTAAATGTTCTATAATTATTGTAGGAAAGAACTAAATAAAAGTTAAATACTAAAATTAAATTTTGTTAATCTTTTGCTTTCTTTTTCACACTCCTCTTTCATTTTTTCTTTTCATTTAGTTTCTTTTGCTTTTTTTTTGGTAAAAATCAAATAGATCTGTGTGCCCATTAAAATATCTTTTCGATTTCAATGCACTTTTTTCAGAATTGAGAATTTAAATTTTTTCAAATATTTTATGAATTTTCTTGATCTTTTAATTTTTAAGTAAAATACAAATCACTAATTATTGTTGTGGTGTCCAATGTAGGTGGTGGGGTGGTATTGATAGGGCGGAAGGAGCGCGTGAAATGTGTGCCACGAGAAACATAATTGGATATATTTTTATTACTCCACTTTTGTCCGATTTTAAATTTAGACAATTAGATTTATGAAAAAAAGAACGTATTTTATTTTTTAAATTAAACGAACACTCTTACGCTTAGCGACGACTTCCCCGCGTGTAGCGTCCACTATTACGATCATTTCCACCCCCACTGCGCATATTACGATCTCGGTCTACACCTCCACCTCCGACACGCGAAGAACCGCCCGCACTACCACCACCACGGTGATGATGAAAGTCATTACCACGGCCTGGACGATCTCGGGACCGATTTGCATTAGTATTGTTCATTTCACTATTACGATTAATACGATACGTCGTATTCCCGCCAGTGGCACTACAGGTAGTTCCAGCAGCCGCTGCAGCAGTGCCACTATTACCATTGGTCCCGGCTGCGCCAGGTGGAAAGCCCGGTGGCAAAGCACCAGTTGGCAGACCAGCGTGCTTCCATGCAGCAAAGTCTTCAAATGATGGTGCACTCTTATCATAGCCTGGTGGAGGTGGACGTGCTGGTTGTGGAGGTGGATAATCAGGGAGCGGTGGCCCATCGTAGTATCGTCCCGGCGGAGGCAATTCATAAATGGAAGCGGGTAAACCAGGAGGTGGTACTGCCGTACCGCCTGGTGTAGGAGGTGGTATCTGACCAAATGGTGGTACAAATGGTAATGGCGGCAGTTGGCCATGCATTGTTCGCATATAATCCACTAAATACGCTTCAGCCGCGGCAGTCGGTGTCATGTATCGCTCCCAAGGAGGTAGCGCAGCATCACCGCCACCGGCCCTGGAGGGACCACCACCACCTGATCCGACACCAGGCCCAGGTCTAAAAGGGGAGCCACCTCTTTTGTAGCCACCAGCAGGGTGTCCCATATAGGGCAATTTATAGGTACGATGAGAAGCCCCGAACCTTTTATGGCGCATTGGACCGACTCCATCGCGATTACGGTCATGCGGACCTCCAGTTCGATATTGGTTAACACGTCCACCTCCTCCTCCTCTCGAAGATAGGCTCTTAGGCGGCTTATAAACCATTCGTATCCCCTTTTCTCTCATCATTTTAGCAGTACCCTTCGATTTTCGCAATATTGGGGTCAATTCGACTTTTTCATCTTCCGGAAATAGGCGACACAATTCAGCTGCCACTTTAGGTTCAATTTCCTGCCCATCACGTCCAATTTTCACTGGTTTACCTTCATTCCATGAATTGTATAAATGTGATGTGCAATTGAATGATAGTTCTTTTCGGCAAATCCAATCAATTTCGATAACGCCACTCAGTGCTTTAGCCGATATGCTGGAAGGAAGAACCCAGTCTGGTTGCTGTATGTCACGGCTTGAAGGTGCACTCATGCGAGCGAAACCAGCAAATTTTCCTGTAATAATCAGAAATGGTAAGTAAATAACTTACAAAATTATTCTCTGAAGCTTAATTATTAAAACGATATGGAAATCTGAAATAACTCCCAAATATTCGAAAATCAATTTTCAAATTAAGAAAGGGCAACAAATCAGATCTAATTTATGTAATTTAGAAAATCTAATTTACTAAACGCTGTCGGTATTCAGTCATTTGTTCCAGCACAAACACATTCATTGAGTGACTGTTCAGACATGCTAGACATTGACGTTGGTATTATTTGTGGCTGGGCTTGTAGGAACAAAATTCGTGTGAATGTAGGAAAAACTAAATGTAATGTATTTCAGAATGGTCATGGTGCATTACATTTTAGTTCAAAATAATATTGATGTTAAATGGAAGTTTACAGCGCACAACGCAAGTGTCTGCTCAAAAGCCAATAAACGTTCAATAAATTACCTTAAATAGCTTCGAAATAATATTGCCCGTTTGAGTAAGATGCAATCTAGCGCATGCTATCTTAATGCCTCCCATCATGCAAAATACTGAAGTATGTAATGGGACTTCTGTGGCTAACATATAAATAAAATTGGTTCTTGCTCTCACAGGGCCTTAAATATGTTTACGGAAATCGGAGCCGAATTAATTAATCTGGTTACACACGACTATTTCTTAGATGATCTTTTTACCATTAAATTTAACATGCGTTGCATATATTATTTCGTTTGCGCTATGATATACAGAAAGCCAGAATATCTTTTTTATCTTTTGGAATGCTAATAGAAATTCACGGTTATGCTTTGAGCGCTTTAACAGCAACATTCGAATGCATTGGTATTATAACCGATTATCAAAGCGAACCAATTATTTCTCAGCAAATCTCCCGGTATTTAATCGTTCATTAATAAGATTTTTCTCTAATTCTAATCTATAAAACAAATATTCATATTTTCTTATTACTGAAAACTTTTTCATTATTTTTTAATGATTTAAAAAATATCCGTTAGGCATCTCGTTCATTGATTAATAAAATAATTGAATAATAAAATCTGATGATGCTGGAAGTACGGCAAATCTTTTTGCGGATTTTTTTAAATCAAACTATGAATTGTTTGATAATCATGTTCCTCAGGTTGCTGACAATATGGATCATGTGTTAGATTTTAGATCTTTTTCTGTAACCACAGATGATGTTTTACAAGGTATTCGGGGGCTTAAAATGTCGACGCGTCTTGATGACGATGGATTTTGTGGATTTTTTATTAAAGCCTGTGCGGATAATTTGGCTTATCCTCTAATGTTAATTTTTAATAGTTAATTGCATTCTGGTGTTTTTCTTGATTGTTGGAAGGTGGCTATTATAACTCCAATTTATAAGTCTGGTTTGGCTACAGGCCTATCTTTAAATTGAATGTTATTTCGAAACTTTTTGAGTCGATTGTTAAAGACAAACTTTACTTTGCAATAAAAAATTTAATTTCACCCTACCAGCATGGTTTTGTTTCGGGTCGTTCAACCATTACAAATTTATTGTTATTTTCTGAATATTGCATAGAAGCGTTTCAGCAAGGCTGTCAAGTTGATGTTATTTATACTGACTTTTCAAAAGCGTTTGACAAAATATCGCATTCCCTGTTAATTAAAAAGTGTGAATTGTTGGGTTTTCATCCCAGTTTTCTGAAATGGCTTAAATCATATTTACACAATCGACAATGTGCTGTTGCTGTTGATAATGTCAAGTCTTTCTTTTTCCTTGCTACTTCTGGTGTTCCCCAAGGAAGTATTTTGGGTCCTTTGTTATTTGTCATTTTTATCAATGATATAACATCTTTGTTTGTGTCTTGTAAGTGTCTGCTTTATGCTGATGATCTCAAAATCTTCTTGAAAGTCAGTAATGCATCTGATGTTGTGGTCCTTCAAAGTGAATTTGATAAACTCTATGATTGGTGTAAGAATAATTGTCTTTTTCTCAATCTGAAAAAATGTGTTTTCATGTCCTGTTCTAAGACCACTCGTTGTGTCCCTTCTTCTTCCTACCATATTTCGAACAACACTCTTATGTCTGTTTCTCAGTTTAAGGATCTTGGAGTAGTATTTGACTCATGTTTTTCTTTTCGATCCCACCTTGACTTTATTATCCCAAAAGCCTATGCAATGTTAGCTTTTATAAGGCGTAATGGGTCCTCTTTCAAGGATCCATATACTCTTAAGGTTCTATTCACTAGTCTTGTTCGTTCAAGGTTAGAATATGCATCAGTTATATGGAATCCCTTTTATGAAGTGCACAAAGTAAGGCTTGAAAGAGTGCAGAAATCTTTTACTAGGTTTGCTTTACGCTCACTGAACTTTGACACTGTTCTTCCACCTTATGGTGTGCGATGTCTTTTGATTGGATTAAAAACTTTAGAAAATAGACGAAAAATCTTGTTAATGCTTTTTTTATCTGATATTGTTTCTGGTGGTGTTGATTGTCCTGCACTACTTAGTAAAATTCACTTTAATGTACCACAAAGAAGTCTTAGAATTTGTGATACTTTTTACATAAATACTGTTCGGAGTAATTATGCTGCTAATGCGCCTATTTTAAGGATTTTGAAATTATATAATGATATTTCTCAGGATTGTAACTTAGATCTTAGTTTTTCCAAAAATATTTTGAGGTTTATGTTAAATAATATTCTTTAAGTATTCTTTAAGTATTTAAAAAAAATTATGAAATATATTCCTTTATCTAGTCTGTAAGAATCTATGTTCATAGACTTAATAAACATTAAACAAAAAATAATAATAAAGAAATAAATAAATAAAATAAATTTTTAAAGATATGGGACTTAAGTGCATATGAACAAAAATATTGGCCTCTCTATGAACAAAAATATTTGCCTCTCCTATATCTGTGGTATTTGCTACATAGAACGTATCAGAACTGAAGAATTCGTCCTGATAGAATATCACTTATTTTAATATTAGTTCCCAAAATCCTCTTTAAGGTAATACCTTTATTTTATTTTATTATAATAATTTTTTTTTGTTAATATAGCGCTGAGAATTTGTTTATTCTCATTTCGTCTTAAGCACTACAGTGGTGTTCATTCGAAATCTATCTCAATGTATAATATGTAGTAATATCTCCAATAGTAACTGCAAACAATTTATAAAGCTCCCCTATATAAATATTTAAAGGAACTTACCGTCTATAAGGCATTAATGTTTTATTACAAATATCATAATAGGAATTATTTTTAACAGTTATTAATAATTTTTTGTTATATTTAGCAAAAATAAATTTATTTTTAACTTTTATTATTATTATTATTATTATTTATGGCGATTTCTGAGTTTTATAATAAAAATGAGGAATAATAATTAAGACTGAAAAATCTAAATCATGATTGAATTTTATTTAAAAAACTAAAAATAAAAAGATGATACTTATATTTGATTTTTAAAATTTTTATTTTTAACTAATTTTGTATAACTAATTTTCAATTTTTATTATAATTATATTACGAACTCAGATGGATTTTACTGCTATTTCCTTGCTTTTTAATTCATGTTATATAGTGAAGACCATCGTAACTGCATATCAGCATCTACTACCATGAAAATTAACGAAAATAGTCTCTGTAATAAAAAAAGGATTCAGCACAGTCTGTGGCCAGTTAATGTTAATGTTTGCCGATTTTAATGTTTACAATTTTATTAAAGATAATGGAGACCGTTTAGGAGGACCAATGCGTTAATAGTAAACATCTGCATGAATGCTAAAAAACCTACCCATGAGGCACTCACTAACAGTTTTGACATTCAATTCACTCAATTCACCTTCAATGAGAACCAATGAGTGAAAGCAAAATAGACTCGAGTTTGTTAAAGCATGAATTTCTTTGAATTCGTCAACTTGTAGCATTCACACAAACTATGATTCACACTCAGCACAACCCGAACTTATTGAATTCGTTTGCTTCGGTATGAATGTATGTTGTAAATAACAGCGTTGGCGCGAGTGAGGCCAGTACTTTTACGAAGTAGTGGTGAGATTCATTTTTTTTATTAAATGTATTCGAATTATAGAAAATCATTCACCTACCCGAATTATTCTATGAAATCTTACAAAAGAAAAAACATTTTTCCGTGATCCAATCGAGCTGAAACTTTGCAGGCAGACTCGTGGCGGTGACAAAAATGATCTATCAAATTGAAATTAGATTTAAAATTTTCGGTTTGTGGGCGGAGAAGGCGTGGCTAACGAGAGAAGTACTTGAAAAAATCTATGTTTTTGATTTCATATTGTGTGTTATATATAAAGTTTTTGTAGTCAAAAACTGGGTTTTTTAAGGGTTGTTTTTTTATTATTATTTTTCATATAAATACAATGTTTTCTATGACACTCCGTCCATTATCAATACTTCCAAATATGTCCCAACCCTTACTTTTTCCGCTTCGTAGAATTGTTTTATATTCTCCTCTTATTATCTTTTCTTTTATTTGTCCAAATTGTAAACTTTCAACTGGCGACGATAGTTCTGCCAACATCGATTCATTTGATTTATCCTTCATAGAATTTCTTATAATTAGGCTCTAGTCTATAAAGTTTCACAACAATACACCTTACCTCCATTCTTAAATAATGTAATACAATTAGAAATTAATTATAAAAATATTAATATAATGCAAGCACGTGTTTGAACCGAACAGGCAGTTTTGGTTGTAATAAGTCAGTATTGTTTTGTTATATGCGAAAGTAAACGCATAAAAGAAAGTTCACACGACTATGAATAATAATGACTCAGTGGTCTCATTGCAAGTGGCCCTTATCTTTGTCGTTCGCTCTGTTATTGAATGTGAGTGAGTTCGAGTTCGATCGTGTTAAGGGACGAATAAATACAATCTTCGTCTTCGCGAAGCACAACCAAGTACAACACAACTTCAGTGACTGAATTCATTATCATTCATACAAAGGTCTTTCTAATTCAATAATCATTCATGAATTCAAATGCGAATTCATTGTGCGAATGGACTCATGCAGACGTTTAGTTAATAGTAAGTATTTTTTAAGTGGTTATCTGTTACCTGTGAAGTTAGACGGGAAAAATACATTTGGGTCGAATGGTTAATAAATTTTTGCTATCAAAGAGAAATAATTTTTACAATTTTTTTGCCAACATTGACATCTAAACGTTCATATTTACGTTAGTTAGCGATATGTGCCAATTGTTATTAGTTGACTTTATGAAACATTTATTTACATAATCATTTTTTTTTCGCTTATACGTTTTTATAATTTAAGTTTGATTGAGTGGAATTTAACTTAGTTTGTGCACATCATGGTTTACTTCACAGTTCCAATATATAATTAAATAAAAAGAGTAAAGTAAATTCATTGGTAAATACTTGTAATATGGACTGGCCTCTATCATACGGCTATATACGTACACGTAAAATTATATAACTGTCCATACACGTTAAATTATAAGAGCCTTGTTCATAGCAGATGGTCTTGTAAGCAAATTTTCATGGTAAGAACGTCCTTCAAACCTTCAATAAATTATTAGGTATAATAAGTGCCTACTTTTATAAATATTATACTTTGTCGTTTGTTTTCCAAATTTTCAATTTCAATTGGAGTAGTATTTGTTTTAGGTATTTTTAATATACTTAGCAAGGGCTTTAAATTACAATATTGCTAACTAAGTGAAAACAAAACACAAATAATAATGAAAAATATAAGTACTGACATATTTATAAAGCCCATCGAAAAATTAAAATTTTTGTATATTTCGCGTATATACGAGTATTGACATTTTCATCCCAGTAACGTTTTAGTTAAAAATCGACCTTATAATCATTATTTGCACTCCTTCTTTTATATTGCCAAGTAAACAATTGGCAACCCTGCCTAATATAATCTTGACAAATCTTTTAATTTCCAAGAAAATATCTTAATTTCCCTTGTCAGATAGGGTACCAAATTTCATCGAAAAGCACACGAATACAGTACAAATTAACGTTACATGATTTGAAAGTGAAAAGTTAACATTTGGGAGCATTTTCGCATTTAGGTTATCATAATCGGTTTGCCTCCTTGAGTATATTTTCGTTATGTGTTGACTCAAAACGTATCAGTTGCATTTATAGGTAAAATCTGTATGAAAAATGGCAAGCTCTTTATCTTTTTCAGAACAAGCTATTTTCTTTTCAGAATGTTGTAAAATTTATGACAATAAAATTAAAAACATTTGAATAACCATCAGTTTTTTAAACACTCTAGAAAATAGAAAATAAAAATTATGAAATAAATATTTTTTTTAGATGTAAACTGAAACAAATAGAAATTTTGGAATAATCATATAATTAACTTACAAATCTTAAGAACCTAAGACGAAAGGGAGCTATTTACTTACGCATAACAGATTTCTATTTTCAGATAACTGACCTAGTATAGAACATACTAACAACGTTCGATGCCAAAATATTAAAACCGTCTAAAGCGAATGTATTTTTCTGTATGAAAGACGTTTTAAATCACATAGAAACTTTAATAAAGTGCCAAAAGTGATATATTTTAAAACAGCTCTTTCAAAGAATTAGAGAATATTTAAAAAATCGCTTAATGTTCTCCCTTTGGGATCAATAATAATAAATCAATAAATCAACAAAATATTTAGCCCACTATAACTGTTTTTGGTGTCACCTTTATATTTGTCAGATTTGTCGATTGTCGCAAAAAGCCCCTTAATTTGGATATCCTTACGTCATAGTCCATTAAACGGATGTCAGACAGCATTACTATGAATACTTACTCGAAGGTCGAAAGTCAGGAGCTGCTTGGGCAATTCTGTAAAGGGTTTTTAATATATTTCCAAGTGATATATCACTCAGAACGTCCATATTAGAAATCCCCTTATAAGAGATTTTTTTTTGTGAAATCTGTTTAGTTTATTTTGGACGTAGTTGAACCAACGTCATCAGCTCATTCATCTAAAAACGTAATAGACCTGTTTCCTTCATAAAACCATTAATAAAAATTCTTTCAGAATTTAACCATTTCTGGAAAGGTACACAAAGGGTTGGAGCGAAATGCCATTGTATTGAAATTTGTATTATGTTAAATTAAATGCTAAACTTTACATAAATTCAATATATTAATTCAAAAATAATTTTGTAAACTGATTTATGTCAAACATATCATTTAATAGACCCCCAGAAGGAGTTTGATCCCAAACCACAACTTAAGAAAACAACAATATTTTCGTTATGATCGGTGAAAAATCAATTTCGTCTTAAAATGCTTAGGGCCTAATACGTGTTCTAAATAAGTTACACTTATTCTCGTCTGAAATGATATATATATAGGTAGCTTTAGTATATGTAGTTCATTTGGAAATTGAAATCTCATTGTTGCAATGGTTTCAACTTTTTTAGAAATCGTCCCACTGGAAGCGGTGGTACATAACTCAGTTCTGTACAGAGCTATCTCAAACATGTTTGACCTTGTTTATAAATACATCGAATGTATGGATATGCCCAAGAATACTGAGACGGAGGTATACAACACGTATGTCATGCCTACGTACAGCTGGCTTAAAATTTGTCGTCCTGACATCGGGTCCATCATGAATCGTGGCATTCTCCATTTGATAATGACCAGAGGGGTACGGTACGCCACGATAACGACAAACTGAAGATAATAGCTTCTGTATGGTAAAGGAGGATGCACTCGCCACCGCCAAACTTATTAGTAGGAAACTCTTACCCGATAAATGATACAACTTGGCGACCTACCATCATACAACTGAGCTGGAATTAATGGCTCGATACCTAACGTATATAAAAAATGCGATAGTTTTTTCTGCACTTTGACCGAAAATTGCACTTTTGGTTTAGTTTATGCAGAAAACGGTTTGCCCTCTAACAAATTACGGGGTGAAAATGTTCCCCAGAAATTATTTAGTTTTCTATTTTAGTACGTTTTGCTTTGTTTTCTCCCAGAAGTTGAAAACACGTAACATTCAATCATCATCGATTATTGCTAGGGTCTTTCGAATATAAATTTGCGTTCGTAGGAAATGCAACATATTTTCTTGTTAAGTACGAGGACGGTCCCAAAACTGGCCGACTGTACTGACGTACAGTACAGTACAGTAGTTTGAAAACAAATATTTTAATGGAAAGCGGCAGCCTTATAAAACATATGTTTTATGTTTCAAGGCGCCACAAGGCGAACTTGAAAAAAATAAGTCATCGTTATGCAACTCAATATTGCCATTTCAAAGGTGTCAGTCCAATCAATATCAAAGCCGAGTTAGATTCTACTTTGGGAGAATTTGTTCCTTCATTTGCGACTGTAATATATTGGGTATCAGAGTTTGAAAGAGGACGTACGAGCTGCCAAGACGAATCCCATATTGTTCGACCAATTGAGGTGTCCACGCTAGACCCGGTCAAGAAAACCCACAAAATGGTATTGGATGATCGTCGGATGAAGATACGTCAGCTAACTGAAACTATAGGCATGCTATACATCCTATATTGATCGAAGATTTGAAGATGAGAAAGGGATACAATAGTTGCAAATAATTTTCAAAAGTGCAGCCTACCAGTGCCTGCACCTATCACCATAATCATATCTCAAAATTTTGTGGAAGCACATATGGAGTCTAGAAATGTTAGTCCGACTTGTTCCAGTATATAGTTCTAACCCGTAAATAAGTGGCATACCACCCAGTTTATTATTTACGTGAATTAGGAAGAATACGTTTAAAGTATATAGACGTTTTAAAATTACATTTCTTTTTGAGCAGATACGAGCAATGTGCCCTTTGAATTTCAGATGAGAGTCAATTTCAAATCCAAGGCAAGGAATTGATGAAGATGATTTTACAACAGTATTTTGCACAACAATGTTTAATGACAGGCGTAGAACTAGAGAGAAACGATTGAATATCATCGGCATATATACTAAGCGAAGAGTTCATTCAGGCATAAGAGAAGATCTAATAAAGAAGCATTTTTCAAGTGAGTGTGTATCTGATCCTTTATCACGGTTTCAAGAAATTTAGACAACGCTGGTAATATAGAAATGGGACGGAATTCATCACAATTATTGGCAGGCTTATCGTTTTCCCGAAGTGATATAATTTTAGCTAATTTCCATGCCTCCGGAAATTTGCACATAGTTATTATCCAGCTTATTAGGTTCGAAATATGGTCCTTTATAAAGGAAAATATTGAATGTTTGGGTGTTATAATTGACGATAAGCTCTCATTTGATTTGCATACTGATAGAGTAGTTTCGTGCGTAAATATGACCCTTCGGCGGTTATATAATTCCGATGTAATAATTGCGCTTCATGTTAAACGAAAACTAGTACATGGTTTAATAATGTCGCATATAAATTATTATATCGAAATATATGCCGGAACAGTTAAAAGCGATATAACGAAAATCCAGTTGTCCTTCAATCGTGCTATACGTTATCTGTTCTGTCTTCGTCGAATTGTACACGTGTCTCCATTTGTGATACCATTTCTAGATTGTTCTTTTAGTAATTTTGTAGTTATTCGTTCATTGCTTTTGTTTTTTATTTCAATTAAAAGTTAATTACCGCATCTTGCAAAATTATTTAAATTTACTCGATCAATTCGCACCAATCGATTATTCATAACACAAAATATTATATGAGCAGATCTTTTCAAGTAAGAGTAGACAGGCAGTTTAACAAACTTCCAAACACATTAAACATTTGTTCTTCATCATAAAACACTTACAAGAGTCTTCTTGCGTATTTCAATGATATTCCTCATCTATAATTATCCGCTTGATCCCTTTTTTTCTTTGATACTGCCGTCAGATAGTTTGCTGTCCATCTTTTTTTTATTTTAAACAGGGAAATGATTATCGCTAACCTTATTATTTTTTCTTTCTTTTTTAGCCATTACTTGTATAGCATCTCAATTACTTAGTTAATTAAATCTTAAAAAAGTTGCTTAAAGTTACTAATTTTTTACAATTTACTCTGTTATTAAATTTTTCGTTATATTATGGAGTAGCTGTAAATTCCAATTCTAGTTATAATTCCGTATTTCAGGACGAATAACATACAAAATGAAATATTATAATAAGTGAAGTAGATCGTCAGTCATATTGTAAATCATATTTTTCTGTTATTAAGCTACACAAACTTTTTTATAACATTAGTATTGTAAAGTTGTATAATGCATTTGTTATTGAATTATGGAAAAGATACGTTGTAATATTGTAATTTAATCAAATCGGTCTTAAGGCTTAAATTACAATCCTGAATAAATAAATTAAATTAAAATAAAGCAACTGTAAAACATTCTTGGCGCCAAGAAAACATCAATTAATACAACTTTGTACCAGTTAAATCGTGAAATCATTAACAACACAAACTTCAGCTTCTAATCTTCATTTTGCCTTTGTTTTGTTTCGCTATCAAAATCCCGCCAACAACAACTTGCCCGGTCTGCGACCAAAATGTAACAAAAAAAGGTAGCGTTAGCTGTTTTATGTGTGAATGCAGGATCCATCTTAAAAGTTGCTCAAAGTTATCTGATGATTAGTACGATTTATTGGTAAAAAAAATGGATTAATACGTTGGAAATGTGGGGCTTGTTCTGCATTCAGCAGTAGCACAGACGATAATGACCGCGTTTGGGATGGCCGCGTTAATAAATTGACGGATAATTAAAGAGGAAATAGATTCGTGCACTTCAAAATTAAAGGAAGACTTTGATAAAGAAAAAGGCAAATGCGACGGCGTTCACTCTAAGCTGCAAGATGACATTAGGCAAATGGACAGAGAAAATCAGAGGACTCGTCATCAACTCTGTATGACTGATATTTTAGTATCAGGGTTAGCCCACTAATGTGAATCATCTGACAATGGCGTTTAAGATACCGGATGTTCTTGGTGGAAATGTAATCACAGACAATAGCTCGTGTTGTTGACTTGAAAGTTATAAAAAAAACGTTGCTATTAAGGACATCGATTCGGGGATATACCATTAACGACAACTTGCCCCCACTTGCAAATAAAATAAAAAAATATTTGTCATCAATTGGTGAAAAATAAGAAAAGTAAAAACCGTAGAATGGTGCCATTAATAAATGTACGTAGCCGAATAGGAGAGATTGTCATTGACGTGATCACATAACGGACTTAATGTTGGTTACTTCAACCCAAAATCGTTAAACTCAAATTTTAATTCCACCAAATTTGATGAGCTTTACCAGAGCTCTCTTACTGTTGTTAGTATAACAGAAACCTGGTTTAAATCAAATACAAGTATTCCCGGATATAATATCTTTCGCAATGAGCGTCTGGATATTCGGGGTTGTGGCGCTGCACTATATGTGTCGTCTAATTTCAAGACTAGAGTTATTTCTAAAATCGATGATCCAGAGTTATGTGAAGCCCTTTTTCTACGTATGGCCCCAAATACCTCTGCTTTAGTTGTTGAGGTAGTTTATCTACCAAGTGTATGCTTTGGAAACTTACATAACAGATATTTGTTCTTCATATAATGACGTTATCATGGTTGGTCATAGTTGGACAATTACGATATTGCAATATCTCATAGATATAATTTGTCTGTATTGCATAATAACTTACCTATTCATTTTGATTTATACTGGAACTCTATATCATTAATTGATTGTTGGCAACACTTCAGCAATTACTAGAAGTAGCCAATTCTACTCCCCAGCGTTTAACTCTTGTCACGCCTTTATGCTTTTTCAATACAGATTCCAAGCTTCTAGTGAATAGCGCATTATGAAGTATCGTGACTATGACGCTATAAATTGTGATAACTTAATCTGTGATATTTTTGCAATTGACTTTTCTTATATATACATACGTACTATACTGGCAATACTGATGACCGGTTTAATAATATTTAAAAGTCTCTATTTTTGTTACATGTACCTGACAGATTTAAAACAATTAACACCAATTCTATGCGAGTGTTCAACAGTCCAGTTGTTCGTTAGACTATTAGAAACAGGGGTCTTGCAATGTTTTATCTTATTAATAATCCGCGGGACCTTTGGTCTCGCATAAAAATTCTTGATGCAATTAGCTGTGATTCTGATAACTGTGATGTAGATGTAAACCATGTAAACAACTTGTTTACCTCAACATCTAATTCTGCAACCATTTGATCAAAATATGTTGTTTACTTGACCACGCGATAACAGTTTGCAATTTAGAATGTTAGTGAGTTAGAAATCTCAAGTGCATTATTTAGAATTAAATCCAATGGCGTTGGTACGGATGAAATTCCAATCCGTTTAATTTAATGGATTTTTTTTTATTTATATTGTTTTTTTTTATTTATTCAGGTTTGTAATTTTAAGCCTTAAGGCCGAATTGATTAAATTACAATATTAATGAGATAGAGTTCCAGTATAAATCAAAATGAATAGGTAAGTTATTATGCAATACAGACAAATTATATCTATGAGATATTGCAATATCGTAATTGTCCAACTATGACCAACCATGATAACGTCATTATATGAAGAACAAATATCTGTTATGTAAGTTTCCAAAGCATACACTTGGTAGATAAACTACCTCAACAACTAAAGCAGAGGTATTTGGGGCCATACGTAGAAAAAGGGCTTCACATAACTCTGGATCATCGATTTTAGAAATAACTCTAGTCTTGAAATTAGACGACACATATAGTGCAGCGCCACAACCCCGAATATCCAGACGCTCATTGCGAAAGATATTATATCCGGGAATACTTGTATTTGATTTAAACCAGGTTTCTGTTATACTAACAACAGTAAGAGAGCTCTGGTAAAGCTCATCAAATTTGGTGGAATTAAAATTTGAGTTTAACGATTTTGGGTTGAAGTAACCAACATTAAGTCCGTTATGTGATCACGTCAATGACAATCTCTCCTATTCGGCTACGTACATTTATTAATGGCACCATTCTACGGTTTTTACTTTTCTTATTTTTCACCAATTGATGACAAATATTTTTTTATTTTATTTGCAAGTGGGGGCAAGTTGTCGTTAATGGTATATCCCCGAATCGATGTCCTTAATAGCAACGTTTTTTTTATAACTTTCAAGTCAACAACACGAGCTATTGTCTGTGATTACATTTCCACCAAGAACATCCGGTATCTTAAACGCCATTGTCAGATGATTCACATTAGTGGGCTAACCCTGATACTAAAATATCAGTCATACAGAGTTGATGACGAGTCCTCTGATTTTCTCTGTCCATTTGCCTAATGTCATCTTGCAGCTTAGAGTGAACGCCGTCGCATTTGCCTTTTTCTTTATCAAAGTCTTCCTTTAATTTTGAAGTGCACGAATCTATTTCCTCTTTAATTATCCGTCAATTTATTAACGCGGCCATCCCAAACGCGGTCATTATCGTCTGTGCTACTGCTGAATGCAGAACAAGCCCCACATTTCCAACGTATTAATCCATTTTTTTTACCAATAAATCGTACTAATCATCAGATAACTTTGAGCAACTTTTAAGATGGATCCTGCATTCACACATAAAACAGCTAACGCTACCTTTTTTTGTTACATTTTGGTCGCAGACCGGGCAAGTTGTTGTTGGCGGGATTTTGATAGCGAAACAAAACAAAGGCAAAATGAAGATTAGAAGCTGAAGTTTGTGTTGTTAATGATTTCACGATTTAACTGGTACAAAGTTGTATTAATTGATGTTTTCTTGGCGCCAAGAATGTTTTACAGTTGCTTTATTTTAATTTAATTTATTTATTCAGGATTGTAATTTAAGCCTTAAGACCGATTTGATTAAATTACAATATTACAACGTATCTTTTCCATAATTCAATAACAAATGCATTATACAACTTTACAATACTAATGTTATAAAAAAGTTTGTGTAGCTTAATAACAGAAAAATATGATTTACAATATGACTGACGATCTACTTCACTTATTATAATATTTCATTTTGTATGTTATTCGTCCTGAAATACGGAATTATAACTAGAATTGGAATTTACAGCTACTCCATAATATAACGAAAAATTTAATAACAGAGTAAATTGTAAAAAATTAGTAACTTTAAGCAACTTTTTTAAGATTTAATTAACTAAGTAATTGAGATGCTATACAAGTAATGGCTAAAAAAGAAAGAAAAAATAATAAGGTTAGCGATAATCATTTCCCTGTTTAAAATAAAAAAAAGATGGACAGCAAACTATCTGACGGCAGTATCAAAGAAAAAAAGGGATCAAGCGGATAATTATAGATGAGGAATATCATTGAAATACGCAAGAAGACTCTTGTAAGTGTTTTATGATGAAGAACAAATGTTTAATGTGTTTGGAAGTTTGTTAAACTGCCTGTCTACTCTTACTTGAAAAGATCTGCTCATATAATATTTTGTGTTATGAATAATCGATTGGTGCGAATTGATCGAGTAAATTTAAATAATTTTGCAAGATGCGGTAATTAACTTTTAATTGAAATAAAAAACAAAAGCAATGAACGAATAACTACAAAATTACTAAAAGAACAATCTAGAAATGGTATCACAAATGGAGACACGTGTACAATTCGACGAAGACGGAACAGATAACGTATAGCCCGATTGAAGGACAACTGGATTTTCGTTATATTGCTTTTAACTATACCGGCATATGTATATTTCGATACAATAATTTATATGCGATATTATTAAACCATGTACTAGTTTCCGCCGAAGGGTCATATTCCCGCGCGAAACTCCTCTATCAGTATGCAAACCAAATGAGAGCTTATCATCAATTATAACGCCCAAACATTCAGTATTGCGCACGAATTCAATAGCTACTCCATTGAGACAAATTCAATTCACATGGATGGGAAGCAAACAACATTGCTTTTGTCTTAGACGGATTCACTTTAAGTTTATTTGAGGACATCCACACAAAGAGACCTTGGAATACATCCTCAATATTTGGTTGAATAACGTCATTATTGTGATAACTTCCACTGAAAAGCAGCTGAACATCATTTAGGTACAAAATGAAAAGCATAGGTCCAAGTACTGAACCTTGCGGGACGCCACTTCTGACTGGCATTACGTTCGACGTCACACCATTAAGACACACGCATTGCATCCTATCACGTAAATATGAATACATAGGTTTGCATGCATTTCCTCCAACGCCATACAATTGCGAAAGCTTGTTTATTAGACTGACATAACCGACTCTATCAAAGGCTATTTCTAAATCTAGAGAGATTAAAATACTAAAATTGTGGTCGTTAACATTAGCTCTGGTAGATTCCGTTAGATCCGTCAGCAACATGGAAGTACCACGTCCCCACCTAAATCCACACTATCCATCATTTAACAGTTTATTTTTCTGGATGTATAGCGAAATTTGGTGTTTCAGAATGTATTCCACTACTACTACTAAATTTAAATACTTAAATTTTTGCAAAAACAGAAAATTTGCCAGCGATGTAAAGTTTACTACTCCAGCATTCTGTAGGGCTACCAGAGACCGTGCTGCAGTTCAGACATCCACTATTTAGATGGCCAATAGATGTAGCTCCCTCGGAATATTCTTTATTTAAAAACTTGAAAATTGGGACCATTTCATGTTTGGACAGATTAATTGACGATTTCATTACAATTATTTGAAATAAATTGCAAAGATTTTTTTTCAATTATCTTTACTATTGTCAATATTAATGATTAAGAGCAATTATTATATGATTTCATTACAATTGGGACGAGAGAAATACTTCGCGTAAACAAATGGTTTTCTGAACAAAATGTAACCAAAATTTTATGCAATTATCGCACCAATTGTACGTTACAATTGTTTCAAATAGTAGAAACAACTGCAATGAAATTTCAATGGAAATGAAATTTCCTCATGTATAGGAGGTGTAAGGTTAGACTTAATTCATCGCGATCACGTTTATTTATTATATCCAAAACAATTATTTATGTTAAGGCGGCTATATAGCGTGAATAGGGTTTCGCCAAGTTATGTTAAAAGGCTATTAGCTCTCGTTTTGCATATCGTATAGAAGTGGTATCTGACATTGCGATGGAATGCTTTCAAAGAATTAACAAATTATCCAATATTGCAATTAGAAATGGACACCGAATTCATATTTTCGTTTATACGGCAATCTTCAACCGTTTAGACAACAAAGATTGTCCGAATCGTTGTGCATAGCGAATATTGCAAATATTTTATCCAGATCACTAGAATTCAACAACTACCTTTACTGCAAATATCGCCCTCGATTTATGACAGCGTCTGTCTTTGCAAATTGTAGAACCAATTTGAATTCAAAGAATTTTACTTTTTGAATGTATATTTTCCGACAAATGTACCTTAACCATATTCTATGTCATACTCTTAATCAAATGCCTTAGTTTTTTGCCAGAAATTTACTCTATTTTTTAATTTGTATTCAACTCATACTTCGATTTTAAATGAAATAACTCGATGGTTTTCTTATACTTTATTATAGCAGTGAAGGTAAAATCCAGTTTAATTAAAAAAAAATCAATAGGCCGTATAGGCTTCCGGGTATTATAAAAACCAAATTTCCTTGCATTTCATACATAAAATAGAATCCCTGAATTGTATTATAGACTCACTCAAAGGGGCTTACAGTTTAACGACAATTACCGAATGTCAGTTTGAGACGCATTTACTAGACTTGTAGAAGTGTTCGTCAGATTCATCTAGGCGATCGTCGTTCAAACAACGATAGGTTGTTGTATCGGTATTGTGAATAGCATTGTATAACATGTGAATACAATTAAATGAAAATAATTTTCACTGGAAAAATGTATCGATATATTATATGGAATAGGGAAGATATTTTTCACGCACTCTTATTTGGCAACGATAAATCACTTACGGGACAAATTGTAGAATAGGAAAAAAATTGATTTTTTTTAGAAATGTTCTTTCTCTCTAATATTCTCACTATTTATTCAAACATAAATAATGTAGGGTTGTAGTTAAACGAAACTGGAAGAAACCACTACAATTCATATAAATTTTTTAAGAATCGTCTGAGTTGTGCCTGTAGTTGTAGTAGAAAATACAGCTTTTCCTTGAAGAAAAATTAGATAAGTCGATATATAATGCATGAAAAACATTTGTTTCTGATACACCCACACTGGCACATAGGCCACAATCCTCTATGAAAAAAAAAAGAGTTGCAATATTTTTCTAAACTTTATTCGATGCGGTTGTTTACTACAAATACTAGAAAGAAGAGAACATTTATCTTACAGCAAACTGGTACATTGGCCATGATACTGGGGACCACAATCTATTGTAGCAGATATGTAAGCTTCGGCTCGAACTTTTAATGGGGTTTCAACCAAGCACCTGTTTTTTATTGAATTAAGATCGATACCAAAAAATGATTTTTAATAATATTCACTTCATTACTTGCGATGGAAGCCAGATCCTCAAAAAAATTGAACTTAGTTACTAAAACAAAATGAATGTATATGTGATAATAGTATATAAATATATATATATATATATATATGTATATCATATATACCTGGTCCTGCCATATGTTCTGTTACACAATTTCCAGCGCTTATCGTTCAAAACTTCTTGCGGGAATAGAACCGTTAACTTTTTTTCAGAACACATGCACTGATTAGTGGAGAATACTAGTCAGTTTGGTTTCAGTTTGCAATCTATTAACATGGAGTGGGGCGTTAAAGAGAATCGAGTCGGCGTAATAGTGTTGCATAAGTGCGGAAAGAGTGCTGGCCAAATTTTCGAGTTGCTAAAACCACTAGGAATATCAAGAATGTTCGTTTATCATGCTATTGTTCGCTTCGGCGAATTGTCTGGAGTAAAAGACAGGCCAAAAAGTGGTCGCCCGCGAGTTGTCCGTACGAGTGCGGTAGTAAAGGCAGTGCGTGAAAGAATTCGGAGAAATCCCCATAGAAAGCAGAAAATCATGTCCAAGGAATTGGATATATCAACCAGATCCATGTCCAGGCTGATTCGGGATGATCTGCATATGAAAGCCTATCATCGGTCCACAGGGCATCTTCTAACTCCTCAGCTAAAAAAAATTAGGCTGGAAAGATGCAAGCGACTTTTGCAGTGGAACGCGGACAATGACCATGAAAACATTCTGTTTACGGATGAGAAAATTTTTACCGTGGAAGAAGTTTTCAACAAACAAAATGACAAAATTTATGCCACTTCATCTAAGGAAGCGAAAAAAGTTGTTCCAAGGGTTCAACGTAGGCATCATCCCTCTTCCGTAATGGTTTGGTGAGGGGTCTCCCACCATGGTGTCACATCCCTCCATTTCTGTGAAAAGGGCGTAAAAACTGGTGCAAAGGCTTACCAAAAAGATGTGTTAGAGGATGTTGTGAAGGGTTTGACCAATACCCTTTTCAATAGACGTGGATGGGTCTTCCAACAGGACTCTGCTCCTGCGCACAAAGCTAAAACTACGCAGGAGTGGCTCAGAGTCAATATTCCTGGCTTTATAGCAGCAGAAGATTTACCATCAGGGAGTCCAGATCTCAATCCACTGGATTATGCTTTGTGGTCAGAATTGGAGAATATGGCTTGCAAGACTCCCCACAGAAATTTGGGAAGCCTTAAAACAGCATTAACCAGAGCAGCGTCCTCAATCTCCATGGAAATCGTGCGTGCGGCTATAGCCCAATGGCCACACCGTTTAAAAGCTTGTGTTAAAGCAAAAGGCGGCCATTTCGAGTGAATACAATTTTTTTTAATAACCAGTATTGTCTTCCAATAAATGAAATAATTTTGAATACAATATGAATATTGTTTTTTTTTTTATCGCATTTTATATTTGTAACAGAACATATGGCAGGACTGATCATGGGTTCGAGTCCCGATGTATTTTAGTTACTTATTTTCCTTTGAGGCATGGTTCAGTAAGCCTAAAAAGTGTGTGTATGCTTACGCGAATTTAAAAACTATTTCGAATAATTGAAATTATGCGTAAGTTAAGTCATTCAATCACACAACCGTTATCGAGCGTTTTTCACAAAGGCCCAGCTACTTTCATGTTCAACATTTCAACACATCGTGATAGTTAGGAAATTCTTTAGAATAAATAAGAAGATTGAAAAAAGCTCAAGAGCATTTAATTAAAAGTCCCTGAAGCATTGTTAGAAAATGGCAAACAGCTGAAGTGACAAGCAGAACTGAGGTCATAATAAATAAAGTAATGAATTTTTCATTTCTTATATCGATGCTAATATCTACACCTGTATTTGAAATATTAAGCTAAATGACTTACCGCTTTCGTTTACGGAAAATATCAACAACACGTTCCGTGCCTCTTTAAAGGCCTGAGTTAGATTTGCATCATTCTGAGGCAAAGTGGCCCAAACATTTTTGTTCTTCGACAAAGTTACATTATCCGCATTGTTAGACTTAATCAGGAAGAAGCGAGTATCACGGAAAAGGTAATTTAGCTTCGTCTTATAGTCATAAGATGAAACGCCTTTTGCAGTTGATCGACCAGACGACGTCGCCCTTTTCTCTGGCGTAGAATTCTTTGATGCATTCTTCCGACCATTGCGCTTAATGTTTGCTGCAGAATCTGAATTCTCCGATTCCGAGTCACTATCGTATGCGGTTGTTGTTTTAGGCTTTGCAGACTCATCATCACTAGCATCGCTTTTAACGCTGCTATTAGCAATATTTGTCGATAAACTTTGACCAATATCAGAGGATTTCTTGCGAGATTTCTTCGAATTACTTCCAATTAAATCTGGTTTAATGGGGCCTATGAAATTTTTAGGCTCATCCGAAGATTTTCCGCCATCCTTTCTTTTCTTTGAAGGGCTTTTTCCATTAACTGCCGCCTCTTTAGGCGGCGACGAAGAGCGCATGGCAGATTTTTGATCCAAACTATCCTTTGAAGTCTTGTCAATTTTCTTATTTTTGCTCTTACGTTTCCCCTTCGACTCGTTAGAATTAGCTGAACCAACGGAACTAATGCTTGGCTGAGAATCGGAGGAGTCAGAATCCGAATCGGAAGCTTCACTACGTGTATCGAATGAATCATCAAAATGCTGCAGTTCCTCCGCAATATCGGCTTCGTTTTCATCCAAACCTAAATGAACAGCATCCATGTCGGCCATGATTTTCATGAGTTCTTTATGAACGTTCTGGTGCTGTGTACTGTTCTTAGTAGCGAATGTCCCAAATGTACACACTGCTTACAAACACTCTCACATATATACACGCACGCACCCAAACTTATTGATTCCAAACAACCCGTAAACAACAAATGCGGTTTTCGTTTTCTTTTTTTGTTTATTTGTCCCCTTTCTGCTTGACATTCATTCGTTCATTCATTAAATTGATGCGATGGTGACAAGCATACACATAAATGAGTAAAAGGCAAGTTGGAAACATAACGAGAAAAGGAAGAAAACACAAAGAAAAAAATTTTAGAACAATTCAATTGCCGATCAATATAGCCACCGACACAATTTTTCACACTATGTTTTCAATATGATAAAACGTACCTTTTGCAAAACTTTCATTAGATTGCAATGGAATTGTATCATTCGTCTATGCTATAACAAGATTTATTGAGATATCTTATATTTTATTGATAAAATTTCAATTCTTTCACACAGTACGCATCCACAAAACTTATCAATGCCTCAAATTTTTTCGTCTGACAATGGCGTTCGAAGAGTATAGATATAGTAGTACTGTGCACAGAGTTGCATACAATGAGTAACAGCCCTGCCACCTGTGCAGTTTACGACATTCAGCAGCCGTGTTCTCAATTTAACTAGACCTGCCACCCAAGATGATCCCACGCTCTTTATTACACAACCTGCTTATTAACTCCATAACTTTACGCATTTTGGTTACTATTTTTGCAGGTTATAGTAACTTGATCGATCATGTATGAACACAATTACAAAATAATACTCTGAATAAACGTTATAAGAAAACGAAATTCACTCCAGTGCAAAATAAGTTATCTGTACGTATACATCGTCTTTGGACCTGCCTTGTATTTGCAAAATGGTAACGTCATTATGCCTGCTACTGGCTACAAAGAAAGAATTTAAAGAATTTATTTAGGTAAATTATTTAGATGGGAAATCTCTTGCACCTGGTTAATACGTGCATAATTGAAAAAAGCGATATTGTTGCTACTACCAATTCATACGCTCAAAACGATGCAAATTTTACCCAATTTGGATAATATTTGCTCTCGAAGCACACTGTTGCCATTCATTTGTAATAATATGGATAAAAACATGAAATGGATGATGTCAAATAATGAAATGAATGTCAGTTGGTATGAGATGGTTGGATAGCGGAAGGAGGTGGTATGCTGAAAATGTATTCAGAATTGCCGATTTTGTAACATATTTAGAAATTGTAAAATTTCTTAGTTATACCACACTCCTACAGACATTATTGTTAGTTGGAAAGATTGTTAGCAAAACTTGTGAATTTTACTCAAAATTTGGGCACAAATTTTTAACTGGATGGCGATTTGTAAACAATTATCAGCATGATTTTTATCCAGAGAGAAGTGATTTACATACACATATGGACAAAATAATAAGTACACCCTATATTTTTTTAAAAGCTCTTACGCGAAAATTTATTTATATTAAAAGAAAAAGGAACACTAATTTCCTTATATCATTAAAAATAAAATTAATACTAAAACAATAACAAAAATTAAATTCAGTATTTTTCAAAAGTAAGAAATTAATCAAAAAACATTGGACAAAATAATAAGTACATTTAGTCAAAATAATCAAAAAAGTAAAAAATCAAGTTTTTTTTTGCTATATTGGCTCAGTTTCGCTAAAAGCCGGTATAAACACCTTTATTTTCAATTATTTTGTGGACTCTTTTTGGCATGCTGGCAATAAGCTTCCTGCAGGATTCTACTGGTATTTCATATCAAGTTTTTTGAACAAAATTCCACAATTGATTTTTATTTTTAAAAGCCTCCCTCTCCAATTCTTTGTCTTAACTCTTCCCAAAGATTTTCTATTCGTTCGCGATAAAATTAAATTTATAATTTCTGCTGAACTCGCTTTTGAAGACACAAACGGGTCCCTCTTCGCAAGTGTTACAATACGGATATCTGTTGTTTTTGAAGCTTTTTTGGGTCTTCGCGAGTTTCGACTGGCTTTTTAGGCTTTGTAGCACTAAAGTCTATAGTCTTGCTGCTATTTAAATAAAAAAGAATTGCTATGTTTACTTTCCGCTAAAGTAACTAAAATTGAATTTAAAGCAAAAATAAGCAGTTGTACTTTTTTTTCGGCCATATGTGTAGATTTTAGTTGATTTATAGAACAACGCCATCTAGGGAAGTTTCTCATCTCTTTTTGCTGAGAAATCTGCCGCTATTAATGATTAGTTCTTCAAACATACGTGTTCTACCAAAGACAATGTGAAAGCATCGGTAATTGATTTCGATCTGGAGTGAATTTTAGTTGCTTCTAGAGCTTGCTTCTCTAGAGCGTAATTTCGTCCTTTGTCGGTCTCCTTCTCAACGTAAAACTTTAATGTGTAGCGTTTTTTAAGGTCATATGTAACCAGTAAAAATTGTAACCAAAATATTTTGTTATGGAGTAATCGATCAAAGAGAGAAACGAAAAGACGGGATCATCTTATTCACTTGGTTCTTTAATCACCCCAACTTTATTTCCAGAGCGAAATAAATTATCTATGATATACATTGTCTTTTGTTCAACTTGCACTTTTTAAGTGCTGATTCTTTCATTCGTAAACAATACGAAAAAATTCCAATAATTTTTTTTCTTCAATTCGTCGGAAGTCCTTGCCATTTACGGAAATGCCGTTAAATTTATATATATCACCACTGTCAGCCGTAGACAGCTTAGCGATACAGAAATGTTTACTTCCAAAGTGCCTCTTTCCCCAAATTGGCCACCCCGGTCAATGGGCCAAATGTTATTTCTACTCTATTGGGAAGGAAGGGCTGAGAAACTTTGCTATATGCCAAATATTTCCGCGAATGGGAGATGATGACCAGATATGTTTTTTGGATACAACTGTGTGTAAATTTGCTTCAGACTCTGAAGACCAGCTTGTTTTGGACGATGTGGTTCCACTGGCAGCGAAAAAAACTGATATAGCTCATGTTAATGCGGCATTTTTCTTAAGTACAGAATATTATATACGCAATGCGGATTGTTTATCGCAATCATATTTAAGCGACATGGCCCAGATACTCTTACAGAGTTTCTACCTCTCCGCAGACTGTGTTGTTAAAGAAAAACAGTTTAAGCAATTAGGAGTAGATTACATACTCCTGAAAATGGCGAATTTTGAAGAGAATGAAGCGTTTATAATAACCGACGACACTATTATAAACATTGAAAATGTTTCATTAACACTCAGCGAGCAGTTGAACAAACCTCTAGTATTGGAAGCAATGCCTTTAAGATGGGCACGCCAACGACTTGATGATTTGATAGACGTAATGAATAAACATATCGTGTACAAGAACCCATTAAGGATTCGTCTTAACGCTCTTCTAGTGGGGCAAGTTGGGTGTGGTAAGACAACATTGATTGAGCAATTTCTGGCAGACCATCAGTGTAATGTATTTCGAGTAACAACATTAAATGTACTGAAACAATATCCCGGAGAAACTGAAGCGGAGCTAAGAAAAATATTTAAGGCTGCACGGCGGTTTGAAAAATCATTTCATTCCAAAGGTAATATACGATAAAAGGTTCAGAACCATTTAATTAAAACAACCAGTGCTGCTATCAAACGATATTGTTTAATGAAGTTCTTAAACGATAGTATTGAGAAATATTTTTCTATTAATAAGCAGTTCTCAGGTTTTTTCTATGATTTGGTTTCTTTTTTAATACAAAATAAAAACTAGCAAAGTTACAAATTAAAGTTATAAATTAAAACTGAGTTTTCTATAGGATTTTGAATACTAAAATTGAGTAACATGTAGCAGCATGTTAAGGGCAGCCAAAGGAAGATTATACTGTAAGGAAATTAGCGTTAAAGAAGCTAGTTGAAAAGATGTAAGTTTTTCCAGTCAGTGTAGAAGGTTCTGCCTCTGACCGAATTGTAGTTCCGCCGATGTCTGCTGACACTGCTGTGTTCAATCAACCACATGGAAATAACCTGGCAATATATCGAACCCTAAATACAAAAGGGGCACAACTCAAAAATTGTCAAAATCTACTTTTTCCCATAAACTGATTCACATTACACATCTCTAACTACTATAAAAATTTCCGCCTCATCACTATCTTCTTTAACTGGAAAAATGCCGTTATGTCCATTTTTATGTCAGGTGTGTTGCTTCTGCACGATCTACTCTACTGCCTCTACTGAAAAATAGAGAATTTTGAGTTGTGTCTCTTTTGTATTTAGGGTGCGATATGTATGGCTCCATTGAATGATAAATGAATTAACAGGTTTAAAAATTCGAGAAATAGAAACATTATTTAAATATTATCTTCAATATTATTGTATTTAGTAGAGTTTATCCATATTAGAATCCTATTAATCCAATGTCAGCTAGTCGTATAAAAGTCGACATTAACTTCTCTGTAGTGAAAATGTGGAAAATTCAATATTTATGTTGCAAAAGAAGATTTTTGCTCTCGACTTGTGGATTCTTTTTTTTATTGCTGTCTAAAATATAAATGACTTTGCAGCAATGTCAACATAGAGAAATAGTATAGTCGTAAGACATAAATTTTTAATACTGAAATTGAGTTCAACATTTATCAATTTTGCAGAAGCATACATCTCATACAGAAATTACAATCTCTTTAAAAGCTATTCTATATTCACTACATTGGAATAAACCCCACAGTAGCGAGCAAACTGTTAACTTCTTGAAACTTGCGCTTACAAATTGTGGAGCATTGATTTTTGCTAAATTAGTCATTTTGGAAAAAAATACGATTTTTTACATTATTTAATTAGAAATTTAGTCGGACAAATTTACACTGGAGTTTCCGTAAGATGTGATTCAGAAAGATTTCAATCTGAGAGTATAAAAACATCCGTGTGTTCTGAAAATCGCTAAAGGACACTTTACTCATCGCTCATTATTTTATCCAGTTACTGACATTGCTGACTGAATAATTCATAGCCCATTTTAACAAAAGGCCAAAACTAGGATAACCAAAATTGGTTCAACGATTCCCCCCAAAATAGTAATGGTACCTTCAAACAGACCAAACGTATAGGATTATGAAACTTGGTGGGTCCAGTCTTCTTGTAGAGAAGACTCGAAAATTATACCACTTCCTCGAATCAACCCAAAATCATGAAATTACTACATTGTTTATAAGTTTAGATATGTGATGAGAAGAAAGGATATTTGAAATTTTATACCACTAGGAGCCAAAATACAAAAGAAACGGTCAACGAGTACAGAAATATAAGCCAGCTGAACAAAACATAAAATGTCCTCACCCTATTTAACCGATTATTAAAATATTTAATATTACATTTTCGTCCAATCTCAGTCTCGGAAAAAATGCTTAGGGTGATATTATGGTGTAGAGGTTTGCAAAAAGATCGGACGGAGTCTACTATTGCACTATCTTAAGTTGCATCAAAAGATACAAAATATTACTATTGTGCAAATTATAGACGAATTGAGTGTTCAAGTCGTAATTATGGGGGAAAATAAAATGTTGTCAAATCCGCCATTTGTAGGAGAGATAATAAAGCGAGCGTGATTACCTTATGTAGTTACAGTCCTAAATTAGAGATAAGGAAAAAATTGTAGTGTGAGAAGTTATAATGGAATCGTGCAGACATTTCAAAAGTTATTTTAGGGCTTAAAGACATTTATATGAAATCTCCAAAAAGTGACAAGTTATATTAAACAATGTAAAATATTACACTATGAGAATTATATTGAAATATAGCCTACTGCATACTAAATAATCGTGTACAAGTGGGGAGATATGATATATACCAGAATGGAAGTAACGGTTTTGACCAATATCAATCTCATGACGATATATTACTACAACTGGTAAATTTTCGAAACTTTTATTCGAGTTATATAGATAGACTAACAAGGCTTAATCGCCTTAGAATGTATTGAAACGAATGATTTCTTAGAATACCCGGCCCTAATTAATGTTCTTCAATGCGATATACTATTTCGCAAATAAAATGGTGTAATCTATAGAAGATAAAAATGCCAAAATTAAAGTACACAGGGAGTATCGAATTTCGTGCTTGTGGATCGTAGATCAGGTAGTAAGGGGACAAAGTCATACTACAGCTGATAATAAATGACTTCAGCCATCATAAATTTAAGACGTTTGTGTATTCTTCTTACGGGGTGGTCTGGCAGAGTCTGGGAGTAAAAAGGAAGATAAGGGTTTGCCCTATGTTGTTACTTCATTAAAATTAACGTGCACATTTCTCTTACGGCGGAGTAAAAAGACATTTTCGAAATGTGAATGCGATGTGAAGCTCCGCAGCTCCGTTTCACGTCATGTTGTATCAGCTATTCCGCAAGGATCAATTTTAAGCCCACTTTTATGATGTATGTTAATGGCATTCGATCCTGCCTGAATGAACTCTTCGCTTAATATTTATGCCGATGGTCTTTAATTGTTTCTCTCTAGTTCTACACCTGCCATTAATAAATGTATATCAGATCTTGATGACGATATTGGTCGTACTTGTCGTTGGGCTATTAGGAATCGCATACAAATCAATGTTCATAACACGAAGTTTATAGCATTCGAACATGGTCGTTAACATGTTGAACAAAATATTGCAGTGCAAAATACTGTTGTTAAATCATCATCATTAATTCCTTGTCTTTGATTTGAAATTGGCTCTCATCTGAAATTCAATGAGCATATTGCTCGTATCTGCTCAAAAAGAAATGTAACTTTAAAACATCTATATTCTTTAAACGTATTTTTACCAATTCATGTAAAATACAAACTGGGTCGTATGTCACTTATTTACGGGCTAGAACTATATACTGGAACAAGTCGGACTAACATTTCTAGACTCCATATGTGTTTCCCCAAATTTTTGAGATACGATTATGGTGGTAGCAACACGCACGATATGAACTATATTTCTTAGGCTGCACTTTTGAAAATTATTTGCAATTAAGATGCTTATACACATTTTTCTGTATTATTAAGTTTGGTGAACCGAATTATATCGTAAGACTATTTACTTTTTTGTATTCTAGCAGAAATGCACAAATTTGTATTGAATCTTCCCACAGTAGTAGTAGAGTAACAAACGCAGCTTCATCATTTTAGCTTCAGCCAAATCATGATACTATTTCTGTTCCTCTTCTATCCTAAGTAATACCTAGAGTTAGTTATTGTGTCACACCTTTTCTAGTCGCGCTTCTATGCTTTGAGAAGAATATGCACCATGATTTTAATGATCTCAGCTTTAGCATTTTGTATTACTTGTTGACAAAAAAAAAAGGTTTCTGTCGCGCGTCTATGCAGTAAGAGGAACGGACACTCCCCTTCTTTTGAGGTTTCATAATAGTCTTATTCTCATTCTTACTCCGCGCCATACCTTTAAGGAATATAAGCGCACAAAATTCATCATTTTAGGTCTACCCGTTTAGTCTTACCAGTGGCAAACATCAATTTCGGTATTTCCTAACTCTAGCAGTTTGATATAATATTTGTTTACTTATTTTTTTTAGTCTAAAAGGACGCATTTCTAATCGACAGCTTAATAAGTAAAGGCAACATGGACACCAAATTTCACAATACTAAACCTGACTCTTTATGCTCGCCAATGGTCCAGCCTTTTCACATTTCATCTTGTTTTACGTAAAATTATGCATTCTGAAAAATCCATTTTTACAGCGTGTCTAATCTGGAAGGGTAATATGGCTCAAGCCATTTGAGCTGGGCGGTTTGACCGTTTTTGTGCAGTTTTTGTCCCCAAAAATTTGCATTTTAAATAACTCGTTACAGACTGTCTAATCCAGAAGTTGAACATGGACACCAATTTTCATGATTCTAGCTCTGGCCGTTTAAGCTATGCGACGATATCTGATTTGTCTCTTTTTGCTTTTTAACCCTATGAGGGCGATCCTAAAACTCGCCGACCTGACGCTGATAGATGGTGCGAGTAATTTGAAAAAAAATATTTTGGTGAAAAGTGGCAATCTTATAAAAACAAATGTTTTAAGTTTCAAGGTGGCGCCTTGCTTAACTTAATTTATTTATTCAGGGTTGTCATTTTAAGCCTTAAGGCCGATTTAATTTAAATTAATTTATTTATTCAAGACTGTAATTTTAAGCCTTAAGGCCGATTTGATTAAATTACAATATTACAACGTATCTTCTCCATAATTAAATAACAACTGCATTATACAACTTTACAATACTAATGTTATAAAAAAGTTTATGTATCTTAATACCAGAAAAAAATATGATTTACAATATGACGATCTACTTCACTTATTAGGATTTTTCACTATCTATGTTTTCCGTCCTAAAATACGGAATTATAACATTAATTGGAATTTAGAGCTACTCCATAATAAAAAGTAAAATTTAATAACAGATTAAATGGTAAAAATTAGTAACTTCAAGTAATTTTTTTAAGATTTACTTAACTAAGTAATTGAGATGCTATACAAGTAATGGCTCAAAAAAAAAAAAAAAAAAAAAAAAAATAAATAAAATGAAAAGGAAGAAAAAAATAATAAGTTTAGCGATAATCATTTCCCCGTTCAGAATAAAAAGAAAGATTGACAGCAAACTATCTGACGGCAGTATCAAAGAAAAAAGGGGTCAAGCGGATAATTATAGATGATGAATATCATTGAAATACGCAAGAAGTCTCTTCTTGTAAGTGTTTTGGGATGAAGAAAAAAATTTTAATGTGTTTGGAAATTTGTTAAACTGCCTGGCTACTCTTACTTGAAAAGATCTACCTATACTCATATAATATAATGTGTTATGAATAATCAATTGATTAGTGCGAATTGATCGAGTGAATTTAAATAATTCAACAAGAAACAGCGGTGATTGATTTTTGAAAAAATTGAACGAATAGCTACAAAATTACGAAAAGAACAACCTAGAAATTGTATCACAAACGGAGACGCATGAACAATTTGACGAAGACAGAACAGATAACGTATAGCACGACTGAAGGACAACTGGATTTTCGTTATATTGCTTTTAACTGTCCCGGCATATATTTCGATACAATAATTTATATGCGACATTATTAAACCATGTACTAGTTTTCGTTTAACATGAAGCGGAATTATTAAATCGGAATTATATAACCGCCGAAGGGCCATATTCACGCGAATCATATGCAAATCAAATGAGAGCTTATCGTCAATTATAGCGCCCAAACATTCAACATTGCGCATAAATTCAATAGCCACCCTATTGTAAGACAAATTCAATTCACATGGATGGGAAGCAAACAACAAGCCAAATCTTTGAGTCTAATTTATAACCATGGATGATTCAAAGATGTTTTTTTTTTTAATGTGCAGGGATTATTTTTATTGATTCTCTTTAGAAAGGAGAAACTATCAACGGCGAATATTATGCTAATTTATTGCAGAATTTAGTTATGGAAAAAAGGGGAACATTTGGTGAAGAAGAAAGTGTTGTTTCATCAAGACAATGCTACAGTTTACATATCCACTATTGCTATGACCAAAATTAATAAAGTGAAGTTCAAATTGCTTCGTTACTTATTTGCCAGATTTAGCTCACTGGGACTATTTTCTATTTCCAAACTTAAAAAAATTGATCGGTGGTAAAAAAATTTCCCAACAATGAAGAAGCGGAGTCTGCGGTTGATGGTTATTTTAATGAGTTTGACAGTTCTTACTATAAATAGGGTATAGAAGCTATTGAATATCGCTGGAAAGGAATATCGAGCTAAAAGTAGATTATGTTAAAAAATAAAGAAAATGTTTCCCAACTTCTTTGTGTCTTGTGTTTTGGAACCGCCCTCATAATACATATATCACGAATTTCGAAATATTCCTTCCTACCGCGTTTCTATTCATGATTCTAGCTCTTGCCGTTTGAACTGAAAAATGGCACCTCTTTCGAAAAAAAACTTCTCGCATGTTTGCTCTGGAAGGGAAATATGAACAACAATTTTCATTATTCTGGCTCGAGACATTTGAACTGATTGGTGGTACTCGATTTGCGCTCTTTTACCCGTTGTTATAAAGCGAGAATTTCGAAAAACATCTTTTTGCACACACACCAATTTTCATGATTGTAGCTCTGGTACCAGATTTTTCCACTTTTACTCTGTTTTTTTTTTATATTTTATACATAATTTTTTATATGTAGGAGATTTCCAAAAAGTCGTAATTTTAGAGGTCTCTCTCTAGAGCAAGCGTACATATGTATACATACAGGATTATCCATTTAGCAGTTTTAAAGCCGCCGGCCTGGCAAGGCTGCCTGCTGTTAAATAACTGTCATCTGAAGTGTTATTTATTTAGTGGGTGGTTTGCCATTTACGAATGTGGATCGTTTAAGAACCGAAGAACACGTAGTAGTTAAAACACTACAAAAGTGGTGATTCAAAGTCACTTTTCGTGCATGATGGGATGATTATGAACGTCATAATCGACTTAATGTGAAAGGAATTGGCAATATCGTAAAGAAATTTGAAGAGACTGGTTAGGCCTGTGCATCATCGCAGTGTACGCACTGCCGAAACAGTATGACCGAGAAGTTTCCAGAAAGCGTAATTTCATGTTTTGGCGACGTCAATTGGCCAGCAAGATCATACGATTTGACGTCGTTAGACTTTTTTTTGTGGGTCTACGCTTTTTGTGGGTTTGAAGGCATTTTGTAAAGAAAACATCTAAGTGGGGGAAAAATAGGAATATTTAATTTAATTGTTAATTTAATTTATTTATAACTTGTAATTAAAAGCCTTACGAACGGGCAAGTGAATATGAAATTATAATATAAGTACAACTAAAATGGCTTTACGTGTTTTATGCTTATAAAACTTCTGAACAAAGAAAGAATATAAACATAAATAATATCAAAATTAATAACAAAATATCAAAATTATCAATTAGAGAAAAAAATAAATATTAATATTAAAATGAAATGAAATGAAATGAAGGATATGAAAAAATGATATCGATATGAATGAAAGTCAATTTAAGTTCCCGATATAGAAAGATTTACAAAAGTAATATTATGTATCTAGATTGTCGGATAAAAATATTGAAGGGGGACAGATTAAAGTCCTTCATGCAGCTTGATAAAAAGTTGTATTGTCAAATTACTCGAACAGGAAATGATTATTCATCAAATATGTTATTTTAGGGATAATCAAGTTTCTACACCGTTTGGAATGTGTAAAAACGAATGATTGTGTAAGGACGCGCAGATATTTGAATTTATGTGTTTTATAAAATAAAAGCAGTGATCTAAGTCTTTTGAAATTATAGAATGCACAATGTGAATGTGAAATCTATAACTAATAGTGTTATATGAATATAACGCTTCTGTAAGTAGATTGCGTTTATTTATTCCTGCACACGTTTCTAAACAGTATAAACAATTTGGCATTACTAATGCATGTACCAAGTTTTTTTTTTTTGCCCTCCTTGGCAAAATAAGGTCAGTATTATAAGGATAACGAAGCCTATTATACATACAATCAATTACACTGTCTACATGCTGAAAAAAACTTAGCTTATCATCAACAGTTACTCCTAACTGTAGTACCATTGTAGCTCAAATGTATATGACACTCTCCACATGTGAGAAAATAATTTCTTTGGTTTTAGAATTATTTATGCTTAAATTATTCCAAGTCATCCCAGAGTTAATGAGTTCCTAATTTTGGCTTGAAAAACATCCATATACAGTGCCGCTCACTTAATAGCACCTCCTTTAAATATTTTTCTAAGCTCGATTTTTTCCAAAATAATGATTATAACGAACTGGTTGTGCTTTTATAAATCATATTTCACGTATTTTCTGTAATCCTATAACATAATTTTTCTTTTATTTTAATGAATTTAGCACTTAATTACCATTAAACACAAAAAAAGTCAGAAATTCAACTTCAGTTTTTGGTTCATTTGAATAGCCCCCCTTACAAAAATTAGATTACACACGAAAGTATTAATTCTAAATTAAAGGTATTGTTTGCTTACATCTAATTTAAAAATAAGTATTTTAAGTATTGGGTTCTTCCGCCCTTGGTTGGAATACATTCATACTATTCTGTTCGGTAAAGAATCATACAGTTTTTTGACTAGGTCCAACGAAATGTATTACCAGGCCTGCTTAACTCCATTAATGAGTTCACTTTTGCTAGAATATTGCTTATCTGATTCGTACACCTTGCGTACTAGCTATCCCCAGACGTTTTCAATAATGTTTAAGTTATTTTGGCTTTCAATCCATGATTTGACAAATCTTGCTGTGTGGGTTGACGCGTTGTCATGCTGGAATTTCCATTCCAAGTCTCCGAAGACATTTTTAACTTCAGGAAAAGCTTCTTCCAGCACGGCTTTGTATGAAGTCGCATTCACATTTGCAGAGAGACTGGAGCCATACCATAACTCTACCTTTCCGGCTGTGTAATCGATTGAGAAGGTGTTCCTCTTTTAGAAGATCGTGAAAGTAATAATTATATCCATCAGGACCCTCTAAATTAAATTTGTTTTCGTCGGAAAATATAATTCATTTCCACTCTCTACTCCACGTCATATCGTACAACAAAAATTAAGGGGACGTTCCTTACGGAGATTGTCTAGCGGTTGTTTCTTTTTAAGTCTTAAGCGTTGCAAGTGTGCTGCTTTAAAAATAACTCTTTTTACTGTTGATACACTTGCACTTCGCCAGCTTTTTCCTTGGTTTTGCCAACAGAGTTGTGTGAATTTGAGACATATGTATCTCAGAATAGCCCTCTTGTCAGCGGCTGTAATAGCACTTGCTGTTCGACCTTTCATATTATTTCCACAGCCTTCGGTGTCACGTAAATATGTCGATATAACTTTGTGACTTTTATTCGTTTTTCTAGCTGTTTGAAGAATAGAAAGTCCACACTCCTTGTAGGTTTTAATTTTGGATCTTTCCTCGACACTCAAGGATTTAGCTCGGCCTATTTTACTTAGACGCGATTATTTTATATTTAATTATACATAATTACTGTAATCCGATCTGATTTATGATGATCTGCAAAAGACTTTCACACTTAAACCGATTACAACGTGAGGGGTGCTATTCAAATGCACCAAAAAAGAACACATTTTTCACTCATTTAAAAGAAAAGAGCGAATTAAAATAACGGGACACTGCCATGGCTTGAAATTGTTTGTAGGTGATGTGTGGAAGTAGTAGAAACAAAACTGAACCGTTATGTGAAGTGTACTTTAAAAAGTAGTCACTATTGTTAAATGGTAAGGGGGCGCTATTCAAGTGAGCGGCAGTGTAATTATCATTCGCATAAGCATACACAGAGCACCAACTCATCCATAGCGATGGAGAGGAAAGAAGCTCTGTCCATCTCATTCTGCATATATTGGAAACTACTTACATCTGTTGGGTTATGTATTTGGTCATCTACAAACCTTTCGTTTAAGTCATTTTAGCAAAGAGATTCTCGACCACACCATAATTATTACTTTTATACACAACTTTATGTTTCAAATTCTTTGAGATAAATATTACAACTCTTCCATCTATTTGGCCTAGACAATCACTTCTACAGCAATTATATCCTAGAACACTTATGCTCTTTGATAATACCGCAGGTTGGAGCCATGTCTCAGCAACAACAAAGACATCTAGAAAACTATGTTCTAATATTATTCTAATTTCCAAAAGTTTAATTGACTTCGGATTTAAATTAAAGCTTTAACTATTAAAATGTGCAATATTAAGGTTATATGACAAATTATCTACATGGGAACGAATTTCCAATTCTATTTTCCAATACTGATTACGCTAACATGCAGAATAAAAAAAGAAAAAAAGACAGAAAAATGATAACGGTACTTTTGTTTTTGTGATAATTCTGTTTTTAGCGTGTTTCACAATTGTAATACCAAGTTCAATTAGTGAGTTTTTGAAGGTGCAAGCGATATAAGATCATTATAATTTTTGTGAAGAAGTGGTTAAATTCAGTAATGAAGAAGACATGCCGCGAGAAAAAAGTTTGACATAACACGAAATAGGTAAAATAATTGCTTACAAGGACGTTACATTATAATTGTGAAACACGCTAAAAACAGAATAATCGCAAAGTTTGTGTACATAGTTGTTTCGTCCAAACAAATATTTTGATAGAACATCATAACTACAAAAAATGTACCGTTACAAAAATAAAGCAAATTTATGGGTGGCCTTATAAATATGAAACGCACATTATGCTACCGATTCGTATAATGTGATCTCTTATATTGCGAATCCCATAGGCATTTTATTCATCATGCTTTGGAAGTCGTCAATACATTTTTTTAGCTCTTCATCCAATTCCTTTTGTTACTCCGCAATGGAGTTGCTAAAGTTGGCAAAACAATTTTCCAACGAATAATTGTTAATATCACTCTTATCACCGAGATAATCTGTGGAGATTCTACAGCTGGTGTTCTTATTCATTGTTACGACGTTTTCCGTTCTCAGACGGATGCTGCTGTTGTTGTTGTTATTTGTGCTGTTCACTGCAGTTGAGTCGTTATGCCCGCTTTCTAGAGGTGTGCAAAACGGTGATTTGCCAATCACAGTGAAAACTGTGATTGCGATTTGTCAATCACAGTGATTATAAACGGTGATTGAAACTGCGATTTGTAGCGTAGAGCGCTCAAACCTTGAAGGAGAACAAAACAAATGCACTGCAAACAGAAACAACTAAAAATTACGGTTGATGACTTTGCCGAACAATTTTTTAAATAAATATGAACAAAGTAATAGAAAAATATTAAGTAAAATAGAAAACAATTTATGTATTTTTCAATTAAACAATAAAATAACAAAAACAACAATTCATGTAACTTAACGGAACAACCTGTCGCTGTGTTTGGTATCAAACTGTATATACCAATCCTATGTTGTTAAAAAGAGTAATCACAATATAAAGCGCACCCTGTGATTCAGTCACACATCTAACTGAATCACAGTATATAAGAAGTAGTGCAAAGAACAATCGCAGCGATTCACTGCGAATACTGTGATTTTCCAATCAGATTGCCAAAGCAGATTGCTCTTTTAACAGAGTGGCATTGGTTTAGTAGAAAAAAGAGCAATCGCAGTGATCTGCTATTTTCAGTCACAGTGACCAACTGTGACTTTGCAATCGCAGTGAAAAAAGAACAGTCTGCTCTTTTTTGCACACCACTACCGCTTTCATTTATTCCGTTTTTATTTTGGTTACTGCATTCTTGTTTATGCCAATGCACTTACTACAAAAGAATATTATACGCTTCTTTGCACGCAGTTCAGCATCACGAATGTTAACACATTTCGGATGAAAATATTCCGACCGACCATTGCATCCTATGCGGAATTGTGACTTTGCTCTTCTTACAGATCGAGCAAACATAAACTTTATTAGGCATCGCAGCAATATATGTATTCAAGACGACAATGAAAAACGTGTACTTGTTAATGGCGAATTTTAACAAATTCGTATGCAAGACATGCAATGGCCAGCAGATATATACAGTTTTTAAAAAAAGTCTTTTGAAATCAAAAATTTTTTGGGAATTTCAACTTCAATGAAGAAAAACAACAAAAAAGCATATTATTTGTTTTTTGTTTTTTTTTTTTATGTAACTGTTTTTTTTTGTCTGTTGTCGACAAGAAGGTGCCGAAACTGCAATAAAAATACAATGCTACAAACAACAACGCTACCAACAAATCTACCTGCTTTAAGTGGTGTAAAAAAGTGTTAAAAAAAACAAAGAAAAGAAGAACCGTTAGTGTTTTGCACATTACTTACAAAGAAATTAAGTTTTCAGTATGCTAAGTGCAGTTGGTAGTGTTTATTCATAAAATTGATCACGGAATTAAATAAATACAATGCCAAGAAAACGACTCGACAAAAATATTACACAGCTTGTGTATTACAATTATTACAAAGGGAAATCTCACAAAGAAATTGATGAAATGTTCTCCCTCAACTTAAGGACGGTATATAATGTTACTAACCGTGCTGAAAAGGAGGGTAGGCTTGAGCCGAAACAAACGCCAGGCAGACCAAGAAAAGTCACGCGGCGCATTGAGCGTAAAATTTTGAAAGCTATTGATGAAAATCCACTTTCCAGCACTAGAGGAATTGCTCTTGAGAATGTGGAGTGGAATGAATGTCGAGTAAGTATCTCTCATCAGACCATTCGAAACGTGCTGCAAAACCATCAATACTTTTCAAGAGTTGCCAGGAAAAAACCTTCGCTTTCCGCGGTAAACATTGAAAAAAGGTATAAACTTGCCATTGAGCACATTTCTTTTCCTCCGGAGCACTGGGATGATGTTATTTTTTGCGACGAGACAAAGGTGATGCTTTATTACCCCGATGGACCACAAAAAGTTTGGCGGAAACCTCTGATGGCCTTAGAAATTAAAAATATAATACCTACTGTGAAGTTCGAAAAATTATCTGTTATGGTGTGGGGTTGTATTTCAAGCAAAGGTGTTGGCGAAATATGAATTTTGGATGAAATAATGACGAAGGAAGTCTACTTGGATATTTTAAAAAATGAATTGAACACCAGTGCACGAAAATTCGATTTTGTAGACCCAGGAAATCCCGAAAGTTTAAAATATAAATTATACCAAGATAATGATCCAAAACATAAATCGTATACGTGTAGATCCTGGCTATTGCATAACTGCAGAAAAATAATTGATACTCCAGCACAAAGCCCTGATTTAAACCCAATAGAAAAGAAAAAAGTCGGAAAATGGTCTCCAAAAAACAAACAACAGTTAATAACATTAATTAAAGAAGAATGGGCCAAAATACGAGGCGAATATGATATACCAAAACTGATCCATTCAATGGTAGAGGCTTGCAATCAGTAATTGATGCTAAAAAATTTTTTTTTCACATATTCAGAAAGCATCTTTCTAAATTTAAAATAGTTTTGAAAACATTTATTTTACACCATGAAACCTGAATTATTTTTTAATTTATAATTATTACTGGAACATTGAAATTAGTTTTGTTTTTTTTTTATGTACTTTACTTACATAAATAAAAAAAATGGATGAAAAAGTTATTTACTTTACATAAAAATAAGAGTTTCTCTTAAAGCTATTAATTTTCTATAGTGTTGAAAACCCTGTTTTACAAACTGTATATGTATATTTATGTATATGTGTACAGGTTGTCCGTCGGGAAGGCATATTACTTTGTTCTGCCGCCATTTTGGTAAACATTAGTCTTGACAGTTCATATTTGCCAATCGTGAAGTAGAGACGTGGCAAATTTATTACGAAAAAATATTCGATAAACCAACGTGTTTTAATTGTTAAAACATTTTATCAAAATCAATCATCGATTACTGTGACGATGAGAAAGTTACGTGAAGTTTTTGGGAGAAACAACGTGCCAACAAGATGCACTATTTATCGTGTAGTAAATGATTTCGAAGAAAGAGGGTCTGTAGCTGATAGGGCCAAGCATGGACCACAACGACGTACTGCAAGATCGGCTGAAAACATTACTGCTGCTCAGGAAAGTGTTCAAAACAATCCATCAACCTCAATTCGACGCCGTGTACAGGAGCTGGGTCTTCAAAAAACAACTTTGACCACAATTTTGCACAAGGATTTGCATTTGTTTCTATTTAAGATTCAGTTGACACAAGAACTGACAGCTCGCCCATGACACCCCCGATTTTCATAGAAAAATCATAATGAGTGACGAAGCACATTTTCATTTGAGTGGATATGTGAATAAACAGAATATTCGGTTCTGGGCAATGGAAAACGCTCAAACTATTCATAAGTCGCCTTTGCATCCATTAAAAGTGACCTCTTTCCACAACAAGTTATTTCAAGAAATGGTGATGTTGATTGGTTTCCACGGTCGCCTGATTTGACTGCTCCAGACATCTTTTTGTGGGGATATCTGAAAAGTAAGGTTTATGCAAACAAACCAGAAACCCTTGAGCAACTCAAACAAAATATTCGTGATGAAATTATTGAAAAACCGCGTAAAATGTGTGACAATGTAATGAAAAATGTGCTCAAAAGGGCCCGCATTTGTGAGGATAATAGAGACGGACATTTATTTGATATTGTATTCCATACATAATTGCCGACATTAAATAAAACATTTATCAAAATAAGGTCCATTCTCTTTCATTTAATTTAGTGTCCCGATGAATACTCTGTATATAAATCCAACAGCCAATTATTCCGTAAAGTGTTGGCAAACTTTAGGTTGATTTTGCCGAAGGGTACATAAATCGCAGAGAAAATTAAGTAATAATTCTTAAATTTTAATTTTTTTTCGTATTTTTTCTATGACGGTGCAAAAATGTTCAACTATTCATTATAGCATTGAATATGAATATGAAATTGCCAGGTTCGAGTCGTGTGAAATATTGTCCCAACATCAATAAGAAAAAACAAATTCACTTCCATCCTATAAGTTGTACAGGGTTGCCCATATTCGACGGACCCATGTTTTTTAAAAAAAAATCAAAGAAAAAAATAAAAACTTGACGGTTGGCAATCTTATTCATTTAATTTGTTCCAAGTAGATTTGTTTACATCAATTTTTGAATATGATATCTCTCAAATGGCCGCCTCTGGCGTTGATGGCGTATTGTGCCCTTTTTGCAGCATTTTCCATCGTTTTCGCCAACATTTCGGCCGGAATAGCGGCTATTTCTTCACGAATGTTGCCCTTGAGCTCTTCTACGGTCCTTGGCTTGTTAACGTAAACCTTTGACTTCAAATGTCCCCACAAGAAGAAGTCAGCGGGCGTCAAATCGGGCGAACGCGGTGGCCAGTCCAAATCACCACTTTTCGACATCAAACGGCCCGGAAACAAATTCTTCAGAAAATCGATTGTTATGCGACTTGTGTGCGGTGGAGCGCCGTCTTGTTGAAACCAGAACTGCCTCATACGCTTTCGACGAATAATTGGCATCACAAAATTGGTCATCATGTCGCGATAACGCTCCTGGTTGATGGTAACAGCATGGCCATTTTCGTTTTGGAAGAAAAACGGCCCAATGACCGTTTTCGCACTAACGCCGCACCAAACTGTGACTTTTTCGTCATGAAGAGGCAATTCTTGAATCTCCTGAGGATTTTCAGTGGCGTAAATACGGCAATTTTGCTTATTTACATGATAATTTTGTTCCAAAATTGCTCGTCATCATCGGCCATTTCGATGACTCGTTGGGCCCATTCCAATCGACGAGGCTTGTCCGCAGGCAACAATCTTTGCGTCAATTGAATTTTGTACGGGAACAAATGCAAATCAACGCGAATAATCCGTTGTAAAGTGGACCGAGCCATGCCCAACTGCTGAGAACGGCGTTTTTGGGATGTTCTTGGGGACCTCTCAACACTGGCTCGTACGGCAGCGATATTCTCGGCCGATCGCCTTGGTCGACTTTTATTTGGCCTCTTCGGATTAGAAAGAGCCTCACCAGTCGAAAATTTTTCGTATAAACGCTTAATGGTGTTCTTAGAAGGCGCACTTCTCACATTTTTTAATATTTTAAAAGCACGTTGAGTTTTCACAATTGACTTCTTCTGTTGAATGTAAATTTCAACTATTTCAGAGCGCTCGCGTGGCGTGTATTGTTCCATGGTAAAAATCTGCTTGGACTGACGCTTCAAACGCGGTATGTAATTAAGCGATCTGACATCTCTGTCAAAAGTTATGGCGTTGCCAGATGGGTCCGTCGAATATGGGCAACCCTGTATATGAGATAGCTGCTCACAATCAGTGGGTTTAACGTATTCCATTCGAAGACTCACTGAAAGGGGCCTACTGCATAAAGATGTTTTCTAACGTCACTTTAACCTTCTCTTAGATTTCTTAATTATTCGACTACTACAATGTTTTCGTCAGACACATCAAAGAAAGATTTGATAGGTGTAATCGTTGTGAAACGGTCGGTTACATTATTAAATGATAAATGGTTACATGCCCGGATTGGTTCCGGTAAAAAAAAATATGACGCAGAAAAGAACGACCAAAACACCTACGAAATGACCGGGCTTTTGAAATACTATCAAAACGACGAATTGAAGAAGGTGCGCGGAAGAAAGAAGCGCTTGGAATTGTTTTGCTTATAAGATTAGAACAATTGTATTGCGCATTCGTATTTGTTGGAAAATATCCTTGTTTTGTTTTTAAATCGTTATATGTACTATGATTTATCACATGTAAAGTCTCATTTTTGGTGATAGTTATATTTTGCTGCACATAAATCGCTTATATTTGTTAGCTACTTACGGATGAAATCTCATTTAGAGAGTGAATATAGATAGAAATTATATACAGAGTGGCGCACGTATTGTGCTACTGTCAACTATCAACAGGGAACGTTATTTAAAGATGTTAAAGGAGCTTTTTACCCAGAACTACGCCGAAGACGTATCCGTTTTAACAAGATGGGGTAATTGCACACATTACCACACCGGTTATGTCGGAGCTCCAATGAAAATTCGCAAACAAATTATTATCCAGAAACTCCACTTTACCTGGCCTTCAAGGTCACCTGACCTAACTGCACCAGACTTTTTTTTTATGGAGTTTATCAAGCAAGAGGTGTACTAAACGAAAAAAATGAATTTGACTGAATTGAAGCAGTTCATTTAAACAATAATTGATGCAATTGAGGTCATTTACGATTTGTCATTTTCATAACCAATTAGTTATATGAAATAAAATTGAATTTTCTATACAATAAAAATAAATAAATTAAATACATTGATTAAAAACAAGTTATTTGGATTTCTTATTGTAGTGCAATTGGTGCGAAACCCTATATTTCGACATTACCGACAATACCTCAACTAAACATCTTCCTTGAAGATATCTTTCTCCACAATTCATCTTTATTTGGGCAATAATACACAGATTTTTACTACTCGCATGCTTTGATTATGATTGACCGTGGGGCGATAGGCAACCCCCGCACACATTTACCTATCATCATCACGAACAGTTTGAGTAGTCGAGTAATCGGCAAGTCTTGTCAAACTGTGGCATTCGAAATAATCATGAGTCTATAAGTAGAATGCGTGTAACCTTACTGAATATAAGAAGCTCTCTCATGTCTCATTTGCAAGGGAGATTGTTTTGTACATTGAATGCCTCTACTGCAATACATATTCAAGATATCGTCGAAATATTACTGAATCATTTTGTACAAAAACACATTGCAAAACGCCTGATGAAACTCATTTCATTTAGATATTTAACTTATCTTTTGTTTTTTACTATTTTTGTCAAATAAATCTGTATTTATTCAGGTCATTTTTGTCATAAACACCACCATTTCACAAATTATTAATGTTACTTAAAAAATATCCTTTTCCTGTTGAGAAAAGATTTTCCAGGAAACTATCAGTAAACATTTTATGGTTATGAACAAATAAAGTTTGGAAGAATATTTAAACATAAGCGGAAATTATCTTTTTGCAACTAAAAATTGCTTAAACATAAATTGAAATTTATAAAAATAAGTGTGTTTTTTTAGACGTTCCCTTTAAGACTTAAGTGGAATTTTGAATTATTAAATCATCTTATAAACTGAACCACAATCATAAGATCAATAATTGCATGTAGCAACCGTGGTCACTGTGAATTGTGTATTCAATTGTAATTTAAATTTAAAATCTGAGTGAGGTGGTGGTGATTTTTTTCTATACGTATCATTCTATCGATTCACTCATATGTTGCCAATATTATGCAATCGAACATAATGTATTCGAAGCGGCCGGACATTTTAGTTCGTTATTAGTGCAGTTCGTTGTATACGTTGTAAAGTTTTTCAGTGGATCAAAAAATCTTTCTAACGTATTTTAAAACTTTTATTTGCTTTAATAAAATATTCTAGTGGTAAGAAAAAAAAAGGGTTTTAAACAACAAACCAGAATTTTGACATCTAAAAAAGCGATGCTTAAAGTCATAAACCAAAATAATTATCTATAACAATGAAGCATGTGGCTTTAACATACAGTAACCAAAATATTGAGTTTCAGCAAATTATCAGGTCATAGATGCTCAAATATTGACTGGAGGATTACGGGCCAGTTTAGCACTAACTTATTCAATATACCATTTTCCATTATCAAAGTTCCCGAAAGTTCCTTTGTACTGCAATGCTATACTAACAATACTAATGTTATAAAAATGTTGTGTATCTTAACAGCAGAAAAATATGATTTACAACGGCAGTCTACTTAGCTTATTAGGATTTTTCATTTTGTAAGTTTTTCTTAATATATGGAACTGAACTTTAATTGGGATATATAATATGATGACAAATTTAATAACAAATTAAATGGGACAAGCAAGTAGCTACCAGCACTTTTTTTAATTTAATTACCTAACTAATTGATTGTTGCACATTTTAATGGACTTGAAAACAAAAGCAACGAACGATTAACTGCAAAATTGGAAAAGGATCAATCTAGAAATTGTATCACAAATGGAGAGGCATGAACAAATCGAAGACAGAACAAATGACTTATAGCACGATTGAAGTACAATTAGGTTTTCTTTATTATTAACTGTACCAGTATATGTTTAAATACGATAATTTCTATGTGACATTATCAACCCATGTATTAGCTTTCGTTTAGCATGGAGTGGAATTATTAAATCGGAGTAATATAACTGTCGAAGAGTCATGTTCATGGGTGAAACTACTCTTTCAATATGCAAATCGAATGAGAACTTATTATCAATTATAACACCCAGTCGGTACTGCCCACAAATTCAATAACTACTCCATTATTTATTATTTAATTATTATGTTATTAATCAACAAACATCTCTTTTATGTTGTACATTGATAGATGCATAATAATGAGTTGTATATTGTTTATATACCTATATAAATTTAGATTAAAAAATAATAACGACCCTAAAGCGCATTTTTTAAATATTAAATAAATAATGACAAGGTATCCAGTAACAGAAAACAAATGAATATTTTATACATCAGAATTAGAGATAAATTATATTAGAGATAAAATGGATGCTTAAATACTGATACAAATTTTAAGGTAGCGGGCAAAGTTATAAGTCATTCACTCTTTGGGCATGAATAATTTATTAGTGTACAAAAATATAGAATTATCTAAAAGGTAAACTGATATTCCGTATTTCACGTATAAAATTGTGCCAAAATTTGTCCAGCATAGACTAACACTGTTTCTTTTATTGTTCCTCCTTTCAGAACACATTGTAATTCTTTTGGAAGATATTCACCTTATATGTCCCCAAATGAAAGGAGCTATCAGCAACTTGGAGACTCTGTCAAATGTTGTCCGGATATCAGCTGAACTTTTTTCTCTAGTCGATGAGCTTTCTGGTTTAAAAAGCAAAATTATTTGTTTGGCAACTACAAACAAACCTGATTCTGTTAACGAATTGGTTAAACGACCTGGTCGGTTTGAAAATGAAATATATATTACGGATTTAACCGAAGAAGATCGCTTGGAAATATTCAGACAGCTTTCATTGCATTATTTGCCCTGCGTTAACATAAGTAGCGATTTAATGCAAATGGTGGCCAAACAAACGCAAGGGTACACGATGGGCGATTTAGCGCTTTTAGTGGGTATTGTAACAAAGACCGTTTTAACTAAATCGTGTGACAACTTTGAGTCAATTGTAAGAGAATGGTTGAACAAATCCAAACCAATTTCTTTGAGAGGAGCAGAGCTTACATCATGTAAGACGGTTGAAAATTTCACTACAATTGGCGGCATGCACCAGTTGAAGAAAGAGTTGGAAGTATCAGTTTTAGCGGGCCTGAAACGAAAAGAAGCATTCCGAAGATTTGGTTTGACTTTGCCAAAGGGATTACTTTTTTATGGACCACCAGGATGTGCAAAAACGACAATAGCAAAGTGTTTAGCTACTGAGGCTAATATGACGTTCATTGCTACATCGCCAGCTGAGGTTTACTCACCCCATGTTGGCTGTGCTGAGAAATTTATAGCAAAGATTTTTAATACAGCACGTAAAAACGCGCCTTGTCTAATATTTTTAGATGAAATAGGTAAGACATTATTATTTAACTACACTTCAAAGATATACCACTTCAAACAATCCTTGCAGACAGCTTAGTTGGACGAAGGACCCTAAATTCGTCATCAAACGACGTCCAAACACGAATTTTATCCATTCTTCTGACCGAAATGGATGGTATTGTTCCTTCCTTATTAAACTCTGCAAAGGAACAGGCACATATTTTAGTTGTAGCCGCTACAAATCGTCCAGATATGGTCGATGATGCTCTTTTGCGACCAGGACGTTTCGACAAATTAATACACGTGCCTGCACCCGATTTATTGTCAAGACGTTCCATACTTTCCCTGTACCAGCAACGAATGCCATTTAGTAATGATCTAGATTTTGATCAAATAGCTGCTCGTACTGAGAGTTATTCTGGTGCCGATATGTGCAATCTTTGCAATGAAGCCGCCATGCAGGCATTTCAGCGCGATTTGACTACAAGTGAAATACGGTGCGATGATTTTAATCATATTTTGAAATTTTCAAGATCATCGTTGACGCCTGAGCAGATTCAGGGGTATTATAGGTTTCAAAAAATATTTTCGAGACAAGGTAAATAAACATTAGAACTGCTTTATTTGGTTAAACTGCATATGTGTTTAAATTTAACTGGAGGTTAATAATTAAAAAAATCGTAATTGCCTTGTGTTACATGATTTTGGTATACTGCAACTGAAAGACACAAAATGTTTAAAAAACTGTTACCGCTGCTGTGGCAACCAAGCAGCCAATGACAGCGCGCTCATTTTTTGACTTCAAACTGTTATGTTGTTTGCAAGTATAAAAAAATTAGCGAAATGAAATTTAAACGCTGACAGCCGTTTTCAATGAGATGTGAACAAAATTGTAGTGTTTTGGCCAAATAAGGCCACGGATGTGGAAGGCCAGAATTCAACGTAATCCACGATAAAACGTTAATTGAGGAAAAATTTGGATGTGTCTGCACGTAGCATGAAACCAATATTAAAAAATGAACTATCACTATCTAACACATGCACAAAATGCAGTTCGCCAAGCAAGAAAAAAAGGTATTAACACACTTGCACGATGATGGCGAGCTCAAAAATTTGGCCTTTTCTGATAGAGAAATTTTAACGGTTCGATGTACTAAAATTTTTTACTAGTTTTTAAATATTTACAAATTGCATTTTTATTAGCGCTCTTATCGTGTCCTCTGGCAGGTATATAATTTTTACCACATGGCTATTCCGAATGTATGTGTTGCCTGTTAAAAGTGGACTACGTCAACGTTTCCCTATCTGGCTATACCGTTGTTTTTTATTTATTTATTTTTTTTTTTTTTTGATTATATTTATTTATGAAATATGTATTTTGTAAATAAATTTATATATAAATAGGAAAGAGACTGAAACAACCTGCCTCGCAGTTTAGCTCTATCAAAGCAAAATATTTTTTCATTACGTTGATCTGTGCACATGTCTCGACGGAAGAGAAAGACGAGGAGATCAAAGACACATTTTATGAGTGCCTAAACGAAGCATTATCGCCACGGCATTAAAATTGTTCTGGGAGATTTTAATGCCAAAGTAGGAAGTGAAGATGTTATTAGCCCAACAGTCGGAAAATTTATTCTACAGGGTAACACCTCCGAAAACGGTTCAGACTGGTTTCGTTCGTTGCGGCATGTAATGCGTTGGTAAGTGCAACCAGATTCCCGGATAAAGACATCCACAAGGCAGAGTGGCTGCTATATTGACTCGGATTAACACCTGGTTGCATCTAAGATAGGCACAAGATTAAACAGAACGAAACCCATGCACAAAGGAAGCTCGACGTCGCTAGGTTGCATACCCCTGAGATAGCCTCAGCTTATTCTACCAAACTCTTTCAACTACGGAAACTAAACGCCCCTGATCCTGATGTTCCTGACGCGCAGTTGCAACATATTGTGCATCCTATGGCAACTGCTGCAAAAACCATACTTGGGTGTGAGAAACCGCGTTCCGACAAGCCCTGGTACGATGAAGAATAACGCATAGTGTCTGAGGAAAAGGATGCTGCATACAGGGCAAAGCTGCAACCAATTGCAATGCGTGCATTTAGGGAACGCTACAATGAGCAGAGAAGAGAGACACACCAACTTTTTAGGCCGAAGAAGCAGTTGTGGAAAGGACGCGAGAGTGAGGAAATAGATAGGTACAGGGATAGAGGTGAAGGTACAGGGATAGAGATGAAGCCCGAAAATTCTCCAAAATATAAGAAGTACAGGGTATGGAACAGGGCTTCCCTCCTGTAAGAACAGCGAGGGAAATCTGGCTACAGATATGCAGAATGTGCTGCAACTATGGAGAGAGCATTTTTATGAGCTCTTAGTTCCGGATGGCAGCACGAGTGAGGAAATCACCCCAATTATCGACGATGGCAACAACGGGCGCTGATGGCCTGCCAGCAGAGCTATTTAAAACTGATGGCGATGAGCTGATAAACAGCTTACAAAATACGATTTTTGTCGAGGAGAACATGCCCGATGATTGGAATTTTAGTGTACTGTGTCGTGTGTTTAAAAAAGGCAATCCTAGTGTTTTGTTAAAACTATCGCTGTATCAGTCTTTTACCCATTGCTTATAAGGTTCTGCCAAGTGTAATATGTGAAAGACTAGTCCAATACGGCAAATCTGTATGAGGCCAGGTCCGAGTTTTGAATTTCTAAGAAGCTTATATGCCTTTGTAGGGTGACGCTGACTGACACGAAGTCTTCAGTAAAGATAGGCAAAGATGGAGATGATTATGAGGAAAATTGCAGTTAACGCGCCCGGTACCATCTTTAACAAAAATTATATGTTACTCGATTATGCAGATGACATAGACATCATTGGCAGAAAACTGCAAGATGTTACTGCAGCCTTCTCAAGCATCGAGAAGGAAACAGCGAAAACGAGTCTGGTGGTAAACAAGGACAAATAGAAGTGAAGTGGTGGAAGAATTCATCTACCTCGGTTTCGCTATAAACAAAACGAATGATGTCAGCATGGAGCTAAAGAGGAAAGTATTGCTTGCTAGCAGATGTTACTACGGGCTAAGCAGGCGATTCAATTATAAAGCCCTTTCTTGCCAAAGAAAAATCCGACTGTACCAGACGTTGGTTCTACCCGTCTTGTTATAAGGCGCAGAATCCTGGGTTATGACGCAAGGGGATGAATCAGTACTGGCATTTTTCGAGAGGAAAATACTCCGGAAAATATATGGACCCATCATCATTAACGGAGAATATCAGCGTCGAATGAACAATGGAATGTATGAACTATATGCCGACATCGACGTGGTCAAACACATTAATATACAGCGATTGCATTGGCTGTGCCATGTTGTGCGGATGGACCCAAATGCTCCGGCACGGAAAGTTTTCGACAACGAACTCGATGGACGGCGCAAAAAAGGGCGACCAATACTCCGTTCGAAGGACCAGGATTTTGAAATGCTATCGAAACTTGGTGTGAGAAATGGGGGGAGAAGCGCAGAAGACCGAAGCGCTTGGAATTATTTTCTATGAACGGCGGATAATAGATAAGGATGTCTATTCCAGTTGCCACGTAAGAAGAAAAAGAATTTAGTGTGAAAGTTCCACAGCAGATTTTTTTAAAAATGTAGGCCAAATATTCCCATCTTATTTTTACACTGAATTAATGCGTTGTCCAGCATTGCATCATTTCTGTTTTTTTTTGGGCACTACAAATTTGACGCAGTATTCTTGACTGTCTTCTCTGTAGCTTATTTATCGGCCTCTAAGATGCCGTTCCCCACAACTGGATGCCGTATGTCCATATTGGCTTCAATATGGTTTTGTAGATGGTGATTTTATTTTCCAAACTGAGAGTAGACTGGGAGCCAATAAGCCAGTGGAGTTGAGCCATTTTTAATTTCAATTGTATGATTTTTGAGTCAATGTGATTTTTCCAGGTGAGACGTCGGTCAAGGTGAATACTTAAATATTTCACATGGTTATGAACGGGTATGGTACTACCGTGAATAGTGAGGGCTGGGCAATTGTTCTGTCTAAGAGAGAATGTAACCTGTACACTCTTAGTGGCATTTACTTTTATCTTCCACTTTTCGAGCCAAGATTCTAATGTGTGTATATGAGACTGCAGTTGTCTAGAAGCCATTAATGGGCTAGTCCTCATGAATGCAGTGTCAACAGCGAAAGTTGAGGTTTGAATTAGGATATGAACAGGCATGTCAGAGGTGTAGATGGTATATAGTATAGGGCCTAGTATACTGCCCTGCGGAACTCCTGCTGAAACTTTTCTTTGAGTTGAAACAGAGTCTTTCGATTTTACTACAAAAGATCGATCCTTCAGATAGCTCTCCAGGAGCTTGTGGGTATTTACCGGTAGAAGAGACTATTTTGTGAATAAGGCCTTCATGCCACACTTTATCAAAGGCTTGGGAGATGTCTATAAAGAGAGCTGAGCAATATTTCCGATCTTCGAATGTTTTTCTGATCTGGGTTACTATACGGTGTACTTGTTCTGTCGTTCCATGACCCTTGCGAAACCTAAACTGGTGCGTGGGTATTACATGGTTTGCTTCAATATGGGGGTACAATATTTGGAGGAAGATCTTTTCAAACAGTTTAGATAAAATAGAGAGTAAACTTATGGGTCGATAGCATGTAATTTGTGACAGTTCCTTTCCAGCTGTCTGAAATAATAATGATCTATTATTTCAGACAGCTTCCATGATCGAGGAAAGTATACAATTCGAAGTATAGCATTAAATATAAATAAAACTAATTTGAGGATATTGTGGGGGAGTTCTGAAATCATTTTCGCTGTTATTTTATCGTGTCCAAGAGATTTATTCATTTTCAATGAGAGAACATTTTTCTTTAAGAGAGATAGACTTATTTTCATTGGATTTGTGACCATTGGGCTAATGATCGTTGGATTCACACGAGAGATTGTATAGTTAGGTGTAAATACTTCTTCCAGATGATCAGCAAATTCTTTCACTTTTTCATCACTACTCCTTGTTCTTCCTCCATCTTTCATCCGTATTGGAGACTCCTGTGTTATAGTACGTTGTAGTTGCCTTTTGGCCTTGTACAGGCTATAGTTAGTGTTTTGTGTGGCTCCTACACGAGATAAGTAGCGGGCTTCGGAGATTTCTTTTTTTTCATCCAGAGTTGACCTCAGTTTTGACTTGCACTGGTCGAGACGAGCTTTGAGGTAGGGAGATCTGTGCTTTTGCCATCGTCTTCTCGCTTTCCTTTTCTCTTTGATTAGGGATTCAATATGACATGAGGAGTCATTATTTGTTTTAGCATAGACCTTGTGCGGAGTTGCCAAGTTTGCGGCAGTTGTCATTGTGGTAGTGAGGACGTTGATGGCAGACTGAATTTCATCTGGTGTTTTGAGAGAAAAGTTTTGCCACAGATGAGAGCTTATGTACATCTTATATCTCAACCCATTTGTATGCCTGTTTGGAAAATGGTAAGAGATTTCCGGGTTCAAGGGAATGTTAAATACTGAGAATTGTGGGGAAGTGGTCTGATGAGAGGTCGAGGGAAGGAGTAACGATGATGTGTTCTCTTGTTATGCTCTTCATAACTGCAAAATCTATTAGATCGGGGGTTTTATTGAGATCCGTGGGCCAGTATGTTGGTTCACCTCCAGACAAAACTTTTAGGCCTGAACTCGATATAGCATTCAGCAATTGCCTGCCCCTGGGGTTGACGAGTCTATACCCCCAGAATGTATGTTTAGCATTGTAGTCTCCGACTGCTATAAACTTGTCACCAAGAGTAGAGAAAAAGTGTGAAAACTGGTCTTCGCTTATAACATATTTGGGAGGGCAGTATATGGAAGAAACTATTATGTTCAATCCAGTTAGTGCAACTGAAGTGGCTTGTATGTGATCAGTTTTATATTCGCGTAGAGGGAAGTGCTTTACCTGATCATTAATTTATTTATTTATTTATTTATTTACATCTACTGAGCATTGCTCTTACAGATTACAAAAATAGGAAAAATTGAATAAAATAACATAAATGTAGTTACAAGTATGTATATAACTATACATATTTATTAAGTAGTCAGTTGCAATAAATTACAAATTTAGTGAAAATCTTCAAAATGAGGTATCAGCTAAAAGTCTGAGTACAGCTCGTCTAAATGAAAATCTATTGAGAGTTATATCGACAGTATTGGCCACCAAATTAAATATTTGCAAACATCGAGTAATTGGTTCATTCCTTCCATAATTAGTTCGATGGAATGGAACAGCGAACAAATGAGTTTCTCTTAAAGACCGTGTTGGTATGTGAAAGGGTAGAACGTATAGCAATTCGGGCGAATCAATGTTTGAATCTATAATATCCTTTATAAAAATGATGCCTAGAAGCTTTCTGCGGTTAGAAAGTTCCATAATTCCAAGAGTAAAACCCCATTTTGAGTTTCCTTATCAAAATTGAATGATTAATTTTGTCAAAAGCTTTTTAAAAATCAGTGTAGAGGGCATCTACCTGGCTAGCTTTTTCAATGGAATTATGACAAAAGTGAGTGAATAAACAAAGATTAGTGGCAGTCGATCCTCCATGGAAGAATCCATGTTGTTGCGAACAAAGGGTATTTTTTAGCGTTACAAATAATCTTCGATTTATGATTTTATCCAAAAGTTTAGGAATAACAGACAATTTTACAATGGGCGGTAGTTCCCCACCATATCCTTCCGACCAGACTTGAATACAGGGGAAATGTGAGCAATTTTCCATTCATCTAAAAATGTCCCTTCTGCCAGAGACTGATTAAAAATTGTAGTAAGAACATGCGAAAGCGAATATGCACAATTGCGAATAAACAAAGGTGGAATAAGATCATATCCGAGACCTTTGGTGACGTCGAGACCAGTTATTGCTTCGAATGCTTCAGATAATTTTAGATGAATAGCGCCAATGTCAACAGTATCATGCACGCCGTTAATAAATTCAGTGAAATCGTCTGTTACGTCAGTATCTTCATAAACTGATGAAAAGTGCATCGCAAAAAGATTTGCAACTTCTTGTTCTTCATGCGCAGCTAATTGACCGTAAAACACGTTTTCTTTGCGTTGAAAATCCAAAAACATTTAGGATTGTTAATAATTCGAGATTCTATTTCATCTATGTGTCGTTTGTATAAAAAATTCGATAAGAAGTCAAATTCACGACGCAGGCGTATAAAGTTCTCTTTATCTGTAGGGGATCCAGAGTTTTTGTATAGTTTGTTTGCCTTATTTCTACGATTTTTCAAATTTAACAATCTGCGATTATACCAAGGAAGATTATAATGTTTTCTTGTCTTCTTCACTTGAATATGACGATGTAAGCATTCATTAATAATGCCCTTGAGTGCAATATACATGTTCATTAAGTCAAGTCCACGAAATACCTGAACCCAATGTATAGAGTTGAAGAAACTGTTAACTGCTCCGTAATCAGCTGAATTAAAATCGTAATAATATTCGTCCTCAATGTCACTGATATTAAAAGCATAAAAACTGATAGTTACTTCTAATGCTTTATGATGAACAGATTCGGCCGTAAGTGGCAGATTACATCTCTGGACTAAACATTTACCGTAGCCACCAACAAATACAAGATCAAGAATGCGATTGATATCGTTCTTTATGATGTTCACTTGAGAAAGCCCAAGGGAATAGATCTTATCACAACAATAACTTTCAATGTTATTTGTGATGTTAAAGGGCATCAAAATTTGTTCAGCCTCGCAAAATTCCCAAACAACTCCGCCAAGATTGAAATTACCAAGAATGCAAGGCAACTGGTAATCATCCAACGAGGAAAGTACAAATTCCATATTTGCCAAATACAGTTTATACAGCTCATAACCGCTAAGCGGAGGAATATAGCTTACTATAAAAACGAATTCTCTTTTACCAGAAGGCATATTGGATAGGGAGACTGCCACACAGATTTGTTCTACATTCACCGAAGTATTATGAAGTATAATTTCCCTACTGGCAAATTTAGATTCCACAGCCAGTAAAACTCCGCTTCCTCTTGTGGTATTGGCGGTAAGTACACGATCACGCCTGTGGACATCATATGACTTGTCAAATAACTCGTTGGAGGTAAAATGGAATGTTAACCAAGTTTCTACAATTGCAATAACATTAAAATCATGAGACGATACTGCCAGGTAAAATTCATTTGTTTTAGTACGTAAACCACCAGCATTATGAAAGTAAACAAGCAACTCATTGTAAGGATTTATTGAATTTTCACTAGGTTTAGATCTTCGGTGTGACCCACGTCGTCCAGTGGTTTTACGTTTTTTGGCTTAGATATGAAATGGGTTAGTTTAATAGAAAGCGGCCATATGCCTTTATTAAACACCCTTGCGTACAATGGTTCAGGAACACCAAGCTTAAAATTCACGAAGTGTAGCTTACTAACATCAGCATCACGTTTAACAAGCTTAATACAAGTTAGCAATTTTTTGTCCACTTGTATTTTATCAGAAACGTAATTTATTATTGACTCTGATTCAGTCGTCACTCTAAATTTAGACACGTGTAAATACTTCATTCTGTGTACAACTTCAAAATCATTGCACTCAGAACCAACACCAAAAACATTACGTTTGTTTTGTTTCGGTTTCTTCTGTTTGGTTATGTTCTTTCTCTTCTTGGGTTTTTTTCTAATTGTCACCCACTCACTCAACATCTTCGAACCGATCAGTCTCGTCAACGGTAGTAGTTAGAGAGGAAGCAGGAAGGAGGGCTACCGAAACAGCTTTTTGGTTGTACTTATTTGTTGTTGCACAATTATCGTTGTTACTCTTATGGTTTCCTCCTTGAGTGTTCATGTTGACAGCATCAAGTTTGGATTCCAGTGTTGAGAACTTTTCTTGCATCTCTCTCATTTGCATTGAGAGTATTTTAACTTCATTGCAAGCGCCGTTTGAAACAACAACACAAGAATCACACCGCCATAATAAATTTGGATTATTATTTATTAATTTCACAAGATCTTGCGATAAGCCGGAACATTGTGTGTGAAAAATTCGACCACACACTGAAGCACATCTAATAAAATCGAGTGAATTATTCGAATTTTCAGAAGATGATTTAAATTCAACTATGCATTTGCCGCAGAGTTCAGCCATAACAGTCCGAACAAAAACACGTCCGTTGCGTTGAATTATATATATTGAACTGATTATTATTATATATATATATGTATAATAAATAATATATAATTATTACAGCTGTTCCTCCACAAGCTCTGCCACTGGGATGTTTTGTATCGTAGGTTGAGTATCCATTTATTCGGAAGCAATTTTTTAACGAGAAATGAGTTTCAGAGACTAAGAGAATGTCAATATCTCGGGATCTCAAGAAATACTCTACTTCATTCTTATGTTTAGTAAGTCCGTTGGCATTCCAGTAACAAATTCTTATAGGGTTCATTTTCTGGTTAATAAAACTTGAATGAGTATATTCTGGTTTCGTAACATTTCTTGCATAATCCCCTGCATATTTATCATGAAATTATTCATAGTTTTTATGAGGGATTCGATTGAGGTTTCAATATTGTTTTTCTGCGGAGGAGCTTGAGGAACCTGATTTTTCAGAGATTGTGCATATGTCATTTGAGTCGTTGTTGCTGAATTGACACTTGAGACTGATGAAACTGGATTTGGGATACACCCAAACTCTGGCACTTGAAACCGAGGAGTTTCCTGCCTTCTATGAGAGAGCTTCCTCCTTAGTTCTATGTACACGGGGCAACCTCTATAATTAGCTGTATGGTTTCCTCCACAGTTTCCACATTTCTTCAGACTGGGATCTGTTTTTGGTAACTTGCATTCTGAAGTTTTATGAATACTTCCGCATATCACACATACGGATGGTAATTTGCAGTAAGCTTTAGTATGCCCAAACTCCTGACAGTTTAAGCATTGAGGAGGGTCTTTGCGCGCTACCGGTTCCTTAACTGATACTCTGCGATGAAGCAGATATCTGAGATTGTAAATTGGGTGGGGTTCATTTTTTCCTTTCATGTGGGCATAGTCAAACGCTATTTCCATCTTAAACATGGGCTGAGGAGCCTTGAACTTGTTGAGTATATTGTGAATGGATTTCACTTCGTAACCCTCATTTTCAACAACCTCCTTTATTTCCTGTATGGGAACGTTGCTTTCAATGCCCTTGATTACAACTATTAGTCCCTTAGAGGTTTTGAGTTTTTAAGTGTAGTAATTCTTACGTTCCTGGTCAGAAAATTTGGAAACTTCACGATATTTTTCTTCTGTATATGTTTGAACTTTTGTCTCCAGCACCTTCCCCTTGCGCAGGGACACTACATGGAAACCGTCTTTACCAACTAAATGAGATAATCTATTTACCAGATTGTTAGAGATAGCTTCCCTTAGGAATATTGGGGGAGGTTTTTGTTCTTTCTTAGGTTGTGTTTGCAAATTTACTTTTTCTGTGGCCAAAATTGCGTAGTAATTTATTTATCATTTATTTATTATTTATTTTTATTATTATTTTATTTATTATTTTATTATTTATTTATTATTCCTTTTCCTACAAACATGTCGAATTTTAGACTTGTTCTCAGGTATATCAGCTTCACGTACTTTGGCCCATAGCTGAATTTTATAATTTAAAATTGTATAATTTGAAGGAAGACTCGAAGACACGCACCGGCAAAAATGTTATCTGCATATACACCAGCATAATCTGTACCAGGAAATTTCTCAACTTCATATCTAGCGGTGCATAGTATGCTGTCAGTGGATAGTGTAGTCCCTCTTGAATTATTCAAAAACCCATTTATATCCTTAGCATTAATATCAGCGCACATGCTGCCTCTGTTTGCAGATTCTTCACAAAGATTCATAATGGGGTAAACCTTACCTTAAAAGGCTTGCCAGTTTTCAACCATAAATCTAGAATTAAACTGTTTCTTTTCTTGAATCTTATTGTCAGTAATAATTATGGGAAAGTGGTCGCCGATTTCAGGCATGTCCATTGTTGTTCACTTTAGAAGTGGTACCAAATCAGAGTTAACCATTGAAATGTCTACTGATGTGAGTGTGCTCCTGGTACCTAGCAATGTACGAGAACCGTCGTTTATAAGGACAAGTCCACTATCATCAGCAAACCTTTCCCATAAAACTCCAGCGGATGACAGTTCGTGATTTCCAAATGAAGTTTTGAGAGTTCAAGCCACCTACCAACAGTTGATTTTCTTTACTATTAACGTTAATACTTGAAATCGTGCTGGCAGTGAGGTTTACGTCGCTTTCTTAATATATAAATATAAATTTTTCCATTTCTTCGTATTACGACAGATTGAAAATAATGGTATAATATGTTGGTCAACCTGAATTTTGTTACGCACTAAGAGAACTATTTCAGCCTTAGCATACTGATAGTCCTTGTTATGGTGATACATCTTATAGCTCGACAAATGAAAGATATGTTTATATTAAGTTCTCGCTGTTTACAAATGCTTCATTGAAAGTATTGCCCATCGCTGGGTACTACTTTTACCCATCTTTCTGGCAAAGCTCGAACTCCGTCACGGTGAAACAATTCATCATTTGAGGCTATCGATGAATCTAGCCATTCCTTGATGTTGTCATATGGGTGGAACTGCTGGTCAGCCAGACCGTGTGCCATAGAACGGAACAAGTAATAATCGAACGGCGCAAAATTTTTAGACATTGGCGGATGGAGCCCGTCTCAATTGCATTAATTGAGGTCAATACCGATCCCCAGTGATGGTTTCGCTTGGTTTCAACATCTCGTAACAGCATTACCGTAAACGTTTTGAAGCTTTCGATTAGCCGTCGTCTTCTTTAATTGAAAGAAGAAAATCAATATTTCCGCATATGACAATTATTTAGCACAGGATCATACATATTCATACAACCAAAAGAATATGACGTCAAAAGAAAATCACTATTGTGACGAGACGGTATGTTTACCATATGCTTAAGCTTGGCTCATGGCGTTTAGGTTATGGCAGAATCGACTAGTGTTTACAGCTGGCACCATCTATTTGCAAACAGCGCGAACTTAGTTGTGTACCTAATAATATCAAAACCGACATCCATATTAAGTTAAATAATAAAAATAAGTACAAAGTTATTAGCATTATTCTTTGTTGGATTGTGGCAATGTTCCTTTAAATGTTGAAAGCGGTATTAATACTTCTAGGTTTGTTTATTTTTCTTTATAGAGTTTACGAATTGAGATTGAATTGAGTTTTAATATCGGATGAAGTTATAATAGCGATGTTCATTTAGACACAGTTGTTCGTTATTGTGGGATTTATTTGTATCGCTGGTGCTTGTTCTTTGTAAATAAATGCTCCTTTTGTTTAAATATTTTTGTTTACATCATAAAATCAAAGACGTTGATTGCTGCAATCATTTGCGGTGTCGATTTTCAGAGAGAGTTCATTGAACAACATTTGTTTGTTTTGAAATTTTGAAAGTATGTGACGATGGATTATCATTAAAAAAATTGTCATGCTTCTGGTACTATACTGACAGATCTGTGTTTAGTAAAGCTGGGACATATAGTGGAATAGGAAGTGTACGTGTCGTCGTTGCATTTAATTAACACATAATTTACGCGAACATTTTTCGTGCGTTAGATCACTTTTTAGACACCTTTTTCTGGCAAATAATGCAACGCATAGGATTACTGACGTGTTCATAGACTACACATTTTTCCCAGCCAAAATTAACTTCTTTAGGTCTAATCAAACAATTAAATGTTACAATTCCTACTCCCGTGGGCACAGTTTTTCCCATTACACTTCAGTAGTATTAAAATTTTTATGCCCTACAACTCTAAAAATCGATTTATCTTGCGACATGTTCATGATACGCCTAGAAAAAATTCTACCAAGAGTTGAAACTGTTGTCCAAAGTTGTATGGGGAAAGCGCTTTGGTTTTTGACATTGAAGATTCTGGAAGCGCAGATTCAACTAAATAATGCGAAATATGACGATCGTCAACTAAATCCGCTTTATCCACACACTTTTATTTAGATTTTGTGTTCCTCGGTTCGACGGATCCAGGTCTTTAAAAATCATCCTCGTCCATAGTAAAGAAAATTATTCTTAACTTAAATCTAGTAAAAAATGATTTTTACCTCCATGTAACCAAAAGTAGAAAATATTGCAAAAGAAAAGACCGACAAAACAAAATACGAAAAAAAACCGTTATCAAGCAACAGAAGAGTCTACCGTGATGGGAAAACATGATGTTCGCGTTTCCCAAGCCTTTTTCTTCTTCCTCTTTTTAAATGAATTATACACATATATGTCGTTAAAGTGCTGTCAATTGTCTCTACTTCCTTTGGTATCAAGGCTTGGGTTATTTAAGGCCATATTATACATAGAAAACTGCACTTGTGAGTTTAAAACAAAAATAACCGGTCTTCAATTTTTTTTCGATACAAATCTTTTTTACTTGAACAGTCCAAATATTTTCCGCTATGATTAAAGCCTTAAAAAAGTTTAAAGCAAACATTTTGGCGCCCGAGCAGAGACTGATCAAGCTAATCAGAATTTATTCGGAGCCGTATTGCGACGCAAGCCGCGACGTCACTAGTAAAGTGAATTTATAGAATAAAATCTATATAAATAAAATAAAACAAACATCAAAATATTAAAAATAATCAGTGTGAAAAAATGAACAAAAAAAAAACAGCAATAGTGATTGTGAACAATCAAACAAAAATTGTTCTCAATAAATTGTAGCCTCTTTGCCAATTGTGATTGCATCTTGTATCGCAGAGAACGCCAGGAAAGTGGACATACCCATCACAGCAACAACCGGGTATTCAAGAGCAAATAACTCTGTGCAAGAATTTTTCAATTTTCTGAACAAATTTATTTATTTAATTAAAGTCACAATTAAACTGCACATAAAGTTGTTCGCTCCTTCCTTTGAAATATATTACGACCTGAAAGTGAAACAAATAAAAAGTGCTAGTAGAAATTATTTTAAAAAAAAACTTGCTCTCCGCTCCTTGATGTCATATCCGAGGAGTTATTTCAACTCTTAAAAAAGAGAATAAGAGTGAAATTTGATAAATTAATTAAAAATTACTTCACTTACCTTTTCTTCCTGTTTTGTTTACATTTCAGAGTTCTGTGAAAGATCAAACAAGTGATCATATTGGTTATTTTTGAGAAGTACTCGGTATCTTATATTCCAAAAATAACAATTGGCAAACCCGCGCCAGTACCAATTAAAGAACGGTAAAATTAAGATACATTCACACTACGCGATTCATCCGTAAAGTAACAGCAGATTGGAATAGTTATTGAAACTATTTTTTTAGATCGAATTTTAATTAAATCGATTGCTTGAACAAAAATTCATTCCGAATTACTGTTTTGGAAATTATCAGTATTATTTGGGAATATTATCCAATTTCAAGCTTTTCGAAAATTATTGGAAAAATGGAAAATTTTAAAATTCGTTAAGATTTAAACTTTTGCTCCGAATTCGTTTATAATCAAATTTATAATGGCTAGTGGACGCAGACATCAATCGTCACCACAAAGAACAAGCAACTTAAATGCATTAATTTTGCAAAAGACCACGGTGATGAATAACATGAAGCGCATAAGACAATTGATAAAGGATAGAACTATTTTGGCAAATCCGATCGAATTGGAATGTCGCCTGGATATACTTAATTCGTATATTGAACATACGATAGTCTATCAATCAGAAGTCGACATTCTTGATCCCCCAAATGAGGATAGAGCTGAGTTAGGGGACTTATGCGTTTCAACGAAAAATCTACTTCTTGCCAAGTTGGACAATAACCGAAAAGCGAGTTTTTTCAACTCTACGATATCCTTTCCAGCTCGTCAGAGTAGATTGTCATGCATGAAACTACCTAAATTCAGCGGAAAATACTCTGAATGCAAGAATTGTATTGCACTTTTTAAATATCTTGTCGATAGCGACAACACATTGACCGACATTGAGAATTTAATAATTTGATTTCATATCTCTCAGATAAAGCTCTTATGCCAAGCTTGCGCTTTCGAGCTTAAAGATAGTTTACGATAATCCGTGTCTGATATTTTTCGATAATATCAGAAAACTCTTTGAGATTCCTGGGATGAGTAAGCTTTCATCAACTGCCTTGAGGAGCACGATCGATACCGTTTCGGGAATTTATGACTCCCTTTCATCAATTGGCGACGACTAAAACATAACGAATGCAACAATTATTCATCTCGTTATGCCAAAAGTGGATCCAGTCACTCGTACCAAATGGGATGAGCAGCAGCTCGACTATGAAAAGCTGCCATTATCGAGTGACTGTGAAACAGCTTTAAATAAAAGATATCAGCACATTTCGAATGTGCCTAGTAGCAATTTTTTAAGTTCTGACCCAGATCAGCCGACCCATTCTTTTATACTAAGGTGCTAAGATTTTCTTTGAGCTTTTGTGTATTGACCAGATAAGAAGAGATCCCGGTCTTCGCTTATTCCAGAAGACTTTGCTCGGATGGATTGTTTCTGGAAAATACAAACAATCAAAGGCTCCAGAATCTAACGCCTGTCACTTGAGTTCGCTTATGGATAATGATACATCCTTGTACTGCATTGTTCGACGTTTCTAGGGATTGGATTAAATCCCAATGAAGGTAAATGTTCCCTCAATAGAACATGTCCAGTGTGAGGAAAAGTTTTGTAATTCTGTACAAAGATTACAAAATGGAAGATTCAAAGTGGCTCTTCCTTTTAAAGAAGACCCTAAGTTATTGGGTTTCTCTTTTGAAACCACAAATAGACGATGTCATTAAAAGATTTGGTAACGAAAGATATATACAATGACTTCATGAAAGAGTGCATTAGTCTAGGCCACATGTCCATTGCGGAATAATATCGAAGAGTCCTCACTAATTCATACCACATCAGTGCGTTTTAAGACCACTAAGTTCGACAAAACTTCGTGTGGTATTTAATGCTTCGTGCAAAACATCGAATCAGGACGAACTGTATTTAATGCTGCTACGTTTCTGTATGCATAAATACGTCAATACGGCCGATATCGAGAAAATGTATCGACAGGAATTTTCAATTGATTCTCTGGCGTGAAAATCCATCGAAGAATCTAGAAATATATGTATAAGGTGAATACAGTGACATATAGAACTTCGTCAGCTCCATTTTTGTCTATAAGAAGCCTATTATATTTAAGCGAATTGTTTAAGGAAACTCTTCCAATTGGAGCTAAGATTATTCCCCAAGACAGTTACCGAATTAAAGAAAATTCATTCCGAAGTAACGGAAATATTGCCATCTGCTGGTTTTAACCTCACTAAGTGGTTTACAAATTATCAGTCTAGCGCTGACACAACAGGCAAAATTATGCGAATGAATGATGATTCTACTAAGGCCCTTGGGACATATTTGTTCTCTAACAACGATATATTCAAATATTGGTTAGATGATTCATTTCGGAATCTTAAGGCTACAAAACGAATTATACTGCCCGTATCTGCCTTTGGGGCTGTTCACGCTGCATTGGATTCGAACTCATGCGTCAACACTCGCTACATTTGTCTCAAATTGGGTAGCAGACATCCAGGAATTATTTGAGGGCTTGTTTTGGCGACATGTGCCTTCGAAAAATAATCCAGCAGACATTGTCTCTAGAGGATGTAAAGTTTATGAGTTAAAAGAGTCTATATGGTTTGAAGGTCCTTTATTTCTTCTACATAAAGGAATAAGTAGCCCGTTAATCGTCATTTACAGTTGTCGGATGAGCAAGTGGCGCTGGAAAAGCGGAAGACTAATGTTTTTCTGATTGTGGAGAATGAACCAAATTGGATTATAGATTTGGTGAATCGCCAATCGTCCTACTTGAAATTGCTCCGGATCTTTTCATATCTCATGAGATTCATAGAAGCATGTCGTAAAGACAGAGTATTATGCGTACCAGTGACTCCCACAGCGAAGGAAATGAAATTGTCATTTCTTAAATTATGCGAAGTTGTGCAAAAGCATGAGTTTCATGAAGAAATCGAGAAACTCACAAAGTCAAAAAATCCATTCATTCATAAATGTGAGGTGAATAAAAAGTCAGTTTCACTAATCAGGGTAGGCGGGCGATTGTTTAATGCACCAATCCCCTATAATGCAAAATTTTCCATTTTAATGCCGAAGAAAACGCACTTCGTGACCATTTATCTGCGGAATTTGGAAAACTGTAATGAGGATTCTAAGGCGCTGGTACCTCTTTTGCGTCAGCAAATTTGACTGATAAACGCAAGAGAAAATGCAGCAGAATAGTTCGAAAATGTACAGGGTGGCGCAATAGAACGTGTATATTTAAAAAATTGATTAAAAAATAAATACAAAAGGTATGGTTAAGATAAATCTAAGGCATTGTAGAGTAATAAATGGAGTTTATTTTTTAAAAATAACATCACCTAAATGGTGACCCTTTCTACGACGGCACTCCTCTAACCGCAAAATTATTGAAAACTTTCTTCAGTAATACTGGTGTAATGGCTGCCATTTCACCACGGATATTCTCCTTGAGCTGAACGATGTTGTTTGGATTATTACTGTAGACTTTGTGTTTGAGGTATTCCCACAAAAAAAGTCAAGAGGCGTCAAGTCTGGACTACGTGGAGGCCATTGGATATCAGATTTTTTCGAAATCAGTCTGCCAGGGAACATCTGCTTCACCACCGCCATGGAGTCATTTGATGTGTGACAGGTAGCTCTATCTTGTTGGAACCAAGTTCTAGAATTCACTATTCTTGAACTTTCAAGTTTTGGAGCCAAAAATCCGTCCAACATCTCAACATAGCGTTCGGTATTAACCGTTACGTTTTGGCCCCGCGCATTTTCGAAGAAAAAAGGACCAATTATTCCTCTGCCAGAGATTGCTGCCCATACTGTCACTTTAGGACTATGCAATGGTTTCTGGTGTATGATTTTGGGATTTTCACTGTTCCAGTAACGACAATATTGACGGTTTACGAACCCATTCATAAGGAAATGAGCCTCGTCAGAGAAAAGGATATTGCCAAAATTGGAAAATCGATTAAGCATTTTATTAGCAAATGCGAGCCTTGCTATGAAGTCAGACTCTTTCAATTCTTGTGTTAATTGCAGCTCATATGGATGCAGTTTAAGATCCAATGTTAAAATTCGTTGCAAACTTCGTCGCGATAATTGTAAGACAGACGATCTCTTGCGAGTCGACATTTGTGGATTTCCTCGTACTTAATCCATAACTCTCTCAACATTGTCGTCGGTCCTAGATGTTCTTGGGCGACCATTTGCTTGTGGTTTAAATGTTGAACCGGTGTCTTCAAATCGCTTTACCCATATTTTAATTAAATTAGCACTCGGAGCTTCACTAATTCGCCGTAGTCCATATTCAGCACAATATAGTCGCCTAGTAGCAATATATGAACAAGAGTTCTCGTAAAATGCGCGCACGCAAAATGCGCGACGCTTCCCGTCGAAGTGATTCTTAGCGACTAAAACTCCATGAGCCCGCCAACCCAACGATGTAGGCGCCCGCGAGCAGGCAGATCGGGTATTATCGTACGCTGTCTGCAAGGAGGTGGACTTCATCTTCATACCACCAAAAGCACCCCATTTCGGAGGATTGTTGGAGGCCGCGGTGAAGTCTGCCAAGGGACTGCTGGTGCGAACGATCGGCGACGTCATGCTAACTGTCGAAGAGCTGGCGACGGTGTTAGTGGAGGTGGAGGCGTACTGAACTCTGTGGCGGCTCTGCTGGCTCAAGCAGGAGGTTCTGGAAATCCTGAGCGAGAGACTACGTCCGTAACCTACAAATCATAAGCAGGTGGGCAATAAAAAAAAACAACCTCGCCGCAGTCTCGTCGTCGTGCAAGAAGAGAATCTGCCTCCCCTGAAGTGGATGACGGGCCGAGTACAAGCCGGAATGCCAGGAGAAACCGAATGGCTGTGGTGAAGACGCCAACGGGCGTATTTAGAAGGCTAATCCATAAACTGACCCTGGTACCTTATAATGGGGCCGGAATTTTAGTTCATTTGCGTCCAAGAATGTTTGCGTTTCCCAAGCCTTTTTCTCCTTTTTTTTAAATGAATTATTTATAAATTACATGTCAAATCTTTCGTTAAAGTTCTGTCAACTGTTTCTACTTCCGTTGGTATTCGTCTTCAAGGCTTGATAAATATTTTTTAATGTAGTTTTACTGTAATTTATGGCCATATTAGATATAAAATAAAACTGCTCTTGTTAATTTAAAACGAAACCAACCGATCTTCAATTTTTATTTTGATACAAATCTTTTTTACTTGAACAGCCCAAATATTTTTCGCTATCATTAAAGCCTTAAAAAAGCTTAAGACAAACATGTATCGTGTTTCCCATATTCTCAGATGATGTTCCAATTTTGTTCTAAAGAAGGTATTAATTTAGCGGCTGTTTTTAAAGTTGATATTGTTTACACTTAGGAAAAATTAAATTTTCGCGTGAGTGACAATAACCGAATTCCTCAGAATTTTTTTTACATTATAAAGGCTGTGACTTGAACTTAAGGTAAATGAAGTAGTTTCACGTGTAAACATGACTTCACAGTTATATAATTCCAATTTAATAATTCTACATCATGCTAAATTATAAATTATTGTATTTAAATACATATTTGCTTGTGCAGTTAAAAGCAATATCCAGTTGTACTTCAATCGTGCTATACGACATTTGTCTTCCTTTAATTTGTTCATGTGCCATTCTAGATTGTTCCTTACACGATTTTGCAGTTATTCTTTCGTTGCTTTTGTTTTTAAGTCCATTAAAAGTCAATCACAGTTGTTTCTTGTAACATTTTTTAAATGCACTCGATCAATGTGCACTAATTAATTGGTTATTCATAATGCAAATAATTAAATAAGCAAGTCTTTTCAAGTGAGAGAAGCCAGACAGTTTAACCAGTTTCTAAATACAATAATAAAGGTTTCTTGATCCCAAAACACTTACCAAAAGTGAGGTCTTACGTGTTTCATTGTTAATTATAATGCCGTTATATAGTTTGCTATTCGCCCTTTTTCAATCTGGGCGGGGAATTATTTTTTTCTTGTATTTCATACATAATTAATTATACTTAAAAAAAATGTGGTATTATTTATTAACATTTCCTTATATAATTTATTATTAAATTTTTCATTATATTGTAGAATAGCTATAAATCCAAACTAAAATTGTAATTCCGTACATTAGGATGAAAGATATATAAAAAATGAAAAATGTTTGCTTTTTTAAACTTATTGTTGATTTAATATGATCAATATGATTTTAGTTCTTAATGCGGTTCAACATCGTTTTTTTATTAGCAATTATTTATTATTGCTAGTATTTATAAATATAACTGAAAGATTTGCGTAATTGGTATTGAAACAGCTGGTTGGGTGGATAGCTCTGTATTCGCCAAAATACCATCTTTAGCGCCCTTAGTTGTTTATGCTTTCTCCAACGCAACCGAAACCATGATTGTAATGCTTATGAAATATGCAATTTACATGTGTTAACATCTTAAAAGACTGGCCGATGCCCGCGACTCAATAATGCAAGACTTTATTTCTGTTTCAGAAAAACAGGGTTTTACCTGATTATTTTATAAAAAAACACTTGGTTTTTTGTTTGGTTGAGTTCAATACTGAACTCTATTTTTAAAACTCTCTTATTTATACTAAATTTATTATGTTTACAATAAATATTTGATTACTTTACAATATGTTGATTCTTTGGAAATTTAATTATTTCAGTTTACAATTCTTCGGAAAAATAGTTCATTGATGTTTTTAATAATTAATTGCAATTGCTTTATTCTTTGAAAGTAAAAATAGTTCGTTGGTCTTTTATTAATGATTACTTTTGGTTCGCGATTCTTGGAAATCATAAAGCAGTAAAGTTTAAATAAAGAAAGTGTGAAAAATACTTATGTATGTTTGTTTGCTCATATTCTTATGAACAAACATTTTAGTTTTTTCTTTTTTTATATTTCGAATACAGTGGAGGCTATAACTTTTCAGCCTAAAGGCTGGTATAAATGCTGAATTTTCTCGATGAAACTCCGTGCAAAAAAAAAGTGAAATTTGAAGCTAAATTTTTTTTTATCACACAGTACTATGTTATTTGTTGGTTTCCAACACTAAAATAATTTACATTTTTGCGTCGTAATATAAATGAAATGAAATAATAATTAAAAGGACGCAAATTTACGATTTTGCTAATATATTATCGAATATATTATGACGTAGAAACATAAGTTATTTCAATTTCAGTGTTAGATACAATAAAACAAAATGGCAATGCCGCGAAATTTTTTTCACGAATAATATCTCGTGGATTTTTTTCCTCGTGGAAAAAAACAGTGCCTAGCTTTAAGCTATAATAATATGTTTGCAAAATTATAAATCTGTGGCTTTTTTGTTGCTATTTCAGTTTACTGTTTTACAAATGTATCATCGAACTACTATGATACAAAAATGTAAGTTTTTCGGTTCCAATGTTGGGTACCAACAAAAAAAAAGGTTGGCGCCGATGCTTTTGAAAAATTTTCTCACGAAAATCATAGTGCTATCCGGTCGAAAAATTTACCTTCGAATTTCACGACCATTTTTTATATAGAGCTTCAGCGTGAAACGTCAGTATAGTACCAGACATTACTCAAATCAAAGCGGAAGTTTGACTTTGAGTTGTGCCAAGGTGGAATTACAATATAAAGGGTTGCTTAAAATGGGTTAAGTGACACACACGACGCGGGATTTAAGGTAGGAACACGACACCATGTGGATGTTATAGTACTTTAGAAATCGGAATTGTTCCCCAGTGCTCTAGTAATAAAACTATCTTCAGATCAAAAGGCTCACGTTCGTCTTCCATTTCTTTAAGGATATCCCTCAATGCCACTCCACTCCAGCAGCCTGATCCGCCGCTTCATTTGAAAATATATTAGGGTGGGAACGACATGGACATTTACACCACCAAAAATACGAAGCACAAATATATTTAAAATAGAGAATTTTTTCAAAAAGTTTGGTTCTGAATAACTCTTTGTTTCTGTAGGTGACAACCAAAACTAAGTCGTCAGCAAACTAGAAGAAGGTAGAAAAGTCATTATTAATTAATAACGTTTTTTTGATCCCTTTAACCGCTCACCTTTATTCCACTCACCTCATTTTTGGCCGCCCCAAAAAACATTGAATAAGTAAAATCTACAATTAAGATCTGCAATTTCTATTTATTTTCCTGGCTCCTTTTTTGAGCCTGCCAAACCAAATTGAATCTTATATTTCCTGAAGGGCTCTCTAAGCAACATTCGATCGGCTTTGCGAATTTACATAGTTCTTTACTTTTTTGAGACAAATTGAAAATCCTATCACAAACATAATAATAAACACACCATTAATTATTTAAGCGCTCTTAATTTTCACAAAATACACTAAACATATTTTAATATTGTAACATAGGTTTAAAATATATTGCTACAATTTAAAATTCGAAGATGATTTTTCTTTTCCCTTGAAGATTTTTTTTCTTTTTGCACATTCCAAAATTAATTTTATCTTTTGTTTTACCTTTTGCTGTGCCTTTTTCCTATGATGTCTATGGCTTAAACGTTCATTGATTTTTGACAATTTCTTTGGTTGGGAACCTATCTATACACAAACTTAGTTTTGTCTGATGTTTGCACAGATCGCATTACAGCTTTACCGATTTTTCTTAAATTAGGTTAGATCAGTGTGGCAGTCTTAATAGACAGACTCACTTAGACCGTATAGTCCATTGTGATATTACGGAAAGTAGAGATATGGATGTTCCTAGTTTCCCGCATTAAGCCATCCTTAGCGCCTCAAGAAGCTCTTAAGTCGGACAATATCTATATCATCCAGATCTCTTAGTTCTCTAAAGAAATACGAGTCAATTACACGACGGGTCAATTACAGAGGAGGTGTTCTGATTTTCTCTTCATCCCTACGGCTCCTGCAGAAGTCACTAGTCGCAACCTTTAATCTCATTGCATGTCTTCCAGTCAGCCATTGCCCCGTCATGACGCATACAAGCAATGCTGCTAAATATGCTCTATATCGTAGTAGGAGCTTGCAAATAGCTAAAGCATTCCCACGGATTCCAATTCGGCTGGAGTCCGTAAGGTTGTCCCTAGTCTTGCCAGCTCGTTCACTCTGCAGTTCCCTAGTATGTCCTTGTGGCCTGACACCCACATAAAGTGAATGTTGAAACGCTGAGCCATCTCCTTAAGAGATCTGCGGCATTTCAGAGCTGATGTTGCTTTCAGGAAGATAGAATCCGGGGATTTAATGGCAGCTTGACTGTTAGAGAATATGTTAATCCCCACCGTGGTGAGAACGTTACACCTTAGCCATTCTGCCACTTCCTTAATGGCCAAAATTGCGGCCTGATAAACACTACAGTGATCAGGTAGTGTTCTTGCTGTACTTCTCCCTAAGTCTTCGGAGTAGACCCAGAAACCTACCTGATTATTTAATTTTGAGCCGTTAGTGTAGAAGTCGACATACATACATATAGTCTTATGTCAGGAGTTCTACATTTCCATGTATCTCTATCTGATATAAGTGTATGGTACTTCTTGTCGAACAGTGGTTCAATCAAAGTGTAGTCAATAGTGCCTGTTATGTCAGGCACCATGTTAAGCATTACACTACGACCATAACCACTGTTTGACCACTGTGACAACTTTCTTAGTTTTGGTACCGTAGCTGCAGCAATCTGCATACTAATTATGTCCAGGGGTAGGAAATGCAAAATTACATTTAGTGCATCGGATGGGGTGGTACGGAGCACACCAGTGACGCACAGACTATTCATCCTTTGGATTTTGTCCAACATTCTACAGTGTGCGGACTTCTCAAGAGCCTTCCACGGAACGATAACTCCATACAACATTATCGGTTTTACTCTTGCGGTATACAACCAATGAACAATGCGAGGCCTTATTCCTCACTGTTTCCCTATTGCTTTCTTGCACGCATATAGCGCCACTGTGTCCTTTTTCGACCTATATAGGATGTTGAGTTTGTTATTCAGGGAAAGGAATTTCAGGTGGAATCTTGTACCTCCTGGTGAACAGAACCACTTCGATTTTGTTTGGATTTGCTCCGAGACCGTTTCCGCCGCCCACTTCGTTACAGTGGTAAGGGCTCTTTGAAGGATGTCTTTTATCGTCCTCAAAAACATTCCCCTAACTGCTATTGCCACATCGTCTGCGTATACGGCAACCTTGACACCAGCCTCCTCTAAAGAGAACAGAGTACTGTTCAGAACGAGGTTCCATAGTAGGAAGATAGAACAACAGCTTGGGGTGTTCCCCTACTGACAAATCTGTTTAGGCCCGACAACCCTAATTTAGCCCTGATACGTCACTTTGTAAGAAAATCGTACACTAGCCTCCTAATACTGACGACTACTCCCAGGTTTGATTAAACACCCCTTCTACCTATATATCTAGAAATGCTACCAAAGTATATTTCTTGACAGCGAGTGAACCTTCGTTGAATCCGACCACGACGTCCCGTATGGGAGGTTTTCCCGGCTTCGGGAATAAAGACCTGTCTTCAACTTTGTTGCAAAATTCACTCCAGGACTTTTTCTTAGCCTCCCTCAGTAGACTCTTACATTTCTTACGCCGCTTCCACCAGCATTTTCAGAGCACCTGAAGGGATCTCCGTGTCATGCGCCATGTGCGCCGAAGCCAGCCAAATTTGGGAACCGTCGTGTTCCAGGCTAGCCACTGTCATATCTTCGCTACCCAAAGAGCGATGAAGGAAAATATTAAGGTTACTCTTTGCAAGTAGACAGGGTCTGCATACACCTTAACCTGTACTTAAGATTAACTTAACATCAGGAGTCCTTAATCCGCTAAAAACCGCCTTTCATCCAAAGTTCCTTAATAAGGACAATATCTACACTTCTTTCAGGAGGTGTATCAGAGCTGCGAATGCAGATTTAAAGTGGTGAATGTTAATCTGAAGAAAGCGAAGTACCATCAGATTTCTCCGCCACCGTCACATCCATATCCTCCTCTCAGTCTGCCAGCAGCTCCTCCACGCACCCAACTGCATCAGAAAAGAACGGGACGCTAGTCCCTTCCTGACACGCATCACACACTTGCGACAAGTTCCTCTACCCTTCAGAAATCGCATCAGTGTTATCCGACGCGGTATCTGTCGGCTGGTATCCCTTGTCACTATTGTAGACCTTCAGTTAGATACGGCTGAATCAATAAGACAATAGGCCCTTGGATTCGACGGGGCACGGGAGGGACTCGACATTTGGAATAAATGCTGCATGCCTGCGAGCGCCATCGACCTCATCCAATCGACCAACCTTCCAGTTGTGATTTGAAAGCCTATGTCTGAGCCTACGAATATGGATTCTGCGTCCTTAGGGATCGTCAAGATCCATGTATGTGCCCTGGGTCGGGCCGTCATATCCTCTTTGTTGACGACATCCAGAGCCTCCCCTGGCCACACCTCGCCTACATTCTTCAGAGCTGCACGATAGCACTCAACAGAGCACTTGTCCCCAAAGACGATGAGCTTAACTCAACCCTGGAACCAGCCTGGATCGCTACAGACAGGACTTTAATCAGACATCTCCTTGAAGACTTGGGAGTACACCGAAGACAGAGCGCTTTCGACGTGACTTCACTTGCACCTGAGAATGGTGCCGTCCACATCTCCCCTGCTGGTGACCGCCAGCACCAGGGTGTCCTTGACGACCTTAGCAAAGGACTTTGGGCCAGTGGTACCACTAATCACCTTAGACCTTTTGGATACCGCCACGTCATAGAGAGATCGAAGCTTCTTCTCGGCCAACTTCACAGCAAGGGATTCCCTCTGTCCACTCGGATTTACCTTGCCAGATCTCTCAAGAATTCTGAGAGCTAGGCGCCGATCGTTGTACCTTTTCTTTGAAGATCTGATTTGTTTTAAGGTTCGTTTATTTTTGATTGTGTTTCTCCCCATATTCTGGTCCTACGAGTGTAGGGGTGAGTAGGTCCATCACCTCATAGCTCCCATTAAAGCGTTAAGGACTTTTGCACTATACTGAGTCGTCCAAGTAACCTCTGACTGCAAACCTGAAAGCCCTAAATACTGGTCGCATAACACTCAGAGACTTAGGGGGTTTGTTTTTAGTATAACCACTACTATAATGTACCATCAAATCCACGAGAGGGAGCTCCAAAGGGATGGAGAGACCTCCTTATGGTGAACGATGATGAACTATGTAAGCTGTATAGGTCTCGGGTGAGCCATAGGATTTGATTTACCTCAATGACCAAATAGCAATTGTGAGTAACCTTTGTTTGTATTGCATTCCATAATAGAAAGGCAATACAGGGTGGCCCAAAATAACCGAAGTGGTGTGAATTGCTTATAACTTTTTATTTAAGACATATTTTTTTAATTTTTTTTTTTAATACAGTAAATTTATGGGGAATATTTTTAGATTAGTTATTAAAAATGATTTCCCGCAAGTGGTGGCCATTTTCTGCTTCGCACAAATGTGCTCTTTCCAACACATTTTCAGTGACCTTTCGCAAAATTTCCGGTGTTATGTTGTTAATTTCGTCTCGAATATTGGATTTTAATTCGTCAATAGTCTTGGGCTTATTAACATAAACTTTCCCTTTTAAATAACCCCAAAGGAAAAAGTCTGGAGCGGTTAAATCAGAGGAACGCGGAGGCCAATTAAAATTGCTTGTACGCGAAATTATTCTTTCACCAAATATGTCGCGTAAAAGAGCCATTGTGGCCCTCGGAGTGTGCGCTGTGGCTCCATCCTGTTGGAACCATATTTGCGGATGGTTTTCCACGCCTGGCCTTACAAAATTTTCCAACATGGCCCGATATCGATCAGCATTGATGGAAATGGTAACACCTCGTTCATTTTCAAAAAAATATGGGCCAATGATCCTTTCTGAAGAAACACCGCACCAAACAGTACACTTAAATGGGTGTAATTGTCGTTGATGAAGTACTCTCGGGTTTTCCGTAGCCCATATCCTACAGTTTTGCTTGTTAACGAACCCATTTAATTGGAAATGGGTTTCGTCACTCATATCTAAGTTATGAATAAAATTAGGATTCTCTTGTGCTTTTTGCTGGAAATAAATTGCATAGTCAAGTCGTTGCTGGTAATCTGTCGGTTTCAATTCTTGGACAATTTGAATTTTGTATGGAAACATTCTTATGCTATGCAAAATTCGCTGCAGCGACCCTCTTGAGATGCCAAGTTGTGTCGAACGTCTCCTAAATACTCTCCTGTACCACTTGAATATTGTCATTCGTGTGCACCGTTCGTCGTCTGCCAGCACCAGGAAAGTTCCTTACTGCTCCTTGTTCTCGAAAATTTGCAACAAGACGGTTTATTGTTGACTGAGAGGGTGCAACCCGCACATTAAATTGACGACGGTATGCACGCTGAGTCAACACAATGGGCCGTTGATTTGCAAAGTAAATTTCAACGATTTGGGCACGTTGTTCAGTTGTGTATTGTTCCATTATAAATTCTCCAAGTCTTTACAAAATACTAAAAAGAAAAGAAAAAAAAAATATAATAAAAAAGTTATAAGGAATTCACACCACTTCGTTCATTCTGGGCCACCCTGTACTTAAGCCCCTGCATCGCGACAATATCGTTACAATCATCCACCTGTTGGCCAGAGTCCCGTTGTCTTCCAAATTTGAACGAAATCCAATATTTACAGTCATGTTCCTTATATACAGATGGTTTGTGTTAAAAAAAAAAAAAAACTTCCAGCCAATCACAATTACTTGTGATTCTGACTATTTTCACAAAAAAAAACTTATTCTGTTAAAAAAAAATAGTTCAGTATATAGTTTATTAAATCTTTCCTCCGCCAACGGTTTTTCAATTACAGACAAAATTTGTCATTCTCCGCTAAACAATTATATCGTTTTCACTACGGACCTTAATAAATACAATTTTCACTTTAATTTCCACTGTGTTACGTATCACTTCACCAACCTATAACCAAGTGTCAAATATGTTCATCACTTCGGCCTTTTTATAAACAGTTTTTCCTCCAATTTTTAATTTTACTTTTTATTTTCCAATTTGTATTTTTTTTTAGTTCTGGGCCAGTAAATAACAATGAAAAAAGCTTTACGGACATGGTGGCAAGTATAACTTCAATTTTCTGCTTATCAATGACCATATTTACTAATTCGCATTCTACCTTTTTTCCTTCGTATAAATTTTAGGTGAACCATTTTCCGGGCGATGGCTGTTTCCTAATATAAGATAAAAAAAGTCCATCCTCCGGATTATGCACCGCGAGACTTTCATATTTCAGACTGACACAAATGCGTTGACAAAAAGATAATAAATTTAAATGTCAATTGCCGCGAAGCTCCGCGCAAAGTTAATTTTTTTTTTAAGCTTTCCAGTACTACCGGAAGGAAATGCATGTGATAAAACCTCGAGTCCATTAAAGGGAAATAAGTTGATAAATAATATAGTAAAAAAAATCGGGAGGAACACCAGAATGCATTAAACGAAGAAGGCTCTTATCATGCCTCGATTGGATCTGCTTTGTAGGCGGAGGAAAAGTTCAATTTGAACGAGGGAAAATTATTAGCGAACTCACCAACCTGCGTGATAAATAATATATACAGGGTGGGCCATAAGGGTGTTGGCGGTTTAAATATTCAATTAAAAAAAAACTACGAAACATAAAAAAAATATATTTGTATTTTTAAAAAGTAGAAGCATGGGAATTTTTAAGACTTAAAAATAATGTTGTCCAAATGGCTTCCCTCGGCTGCTTGACACTCTTGGAACCGCAGTCGCAAATTTTGGAAAACTCGTTGAAAAGTTATTCTCGGTATTTTGTTACTTTCCTGAATAATGTTCCTCTTCAACTGCTTTAAATTGGTCGGATTATTCTCGTAGACTATCGATTTGAGGTAGCCCCATAGAAAATAATCGCATGGAGAGAGATCGGGGCTACGTGGGAGCCATTCAATATCCCCCCTTTCCGAAATGAGTTTTCCAGGAAAAACATTTTTCAGCATTTTCCTGTTGAAACCACATCCTCGAGGTATTGCCTTAATGTTCTTGCAAAGCTGGCACCAAAAAGTCTGCTAGCATGTTGCAATAATTGTTCGCTCTAACCGTCGTGAACTGAAACACGAACACGCTCCACAATGTCGGCTGATCTTGCAGAAACTGGGCGACCACGAACCGTAATTGGTACTGTTGAGCCGGTTGTTTCGAACATTCTGATCCATTTTCGTATCACATTGGTGCTTGGAACTTCACTTAAATCGTGTAAACCGTGTTCATGCCGATACAAACGTCGTGCAGTAATCACTGATTTATTGTTTTCGTAATACGCTCGGACACAAAATGCACGCTGCACTCCCGTGTACGGCTCCATGGCGACTAAATTTCCAGGAAGCGGCGCAGCGAACAACATATCCCCCCGCCACCCCGCGCCGCGCGTTACCGAGAAATTGAAGAATTAAATCGCCAACACTCATATGGCCCACCCTGTATAACGGTGTTACGACATAAAGTAAATTGTAGTTTGAATAAAATTAGTGCTATGGTTATTTCCAATTATTTGATAAATAACATAAGTAAATAACACAAGTTCACAGGTTCAATTATGAAAGAATATTAGCAATAAAGATTTGCTAGATTTGTTTTTTATGGAATTCTATAATATTGAGAAAGCTTTAATCTGTGACACTGGGCTAAAGAATACCGGCCAATCTCAATAATTACAATGTTATTCCTGAGTTGTATGGCGGTGTTGATGCTTATATGTCTGGCGTTGGGGAATGTATTGGTTTTTCGATTCTTAATCTTAAAAAGAACTTTGATGTATTATATATGTTTTGACCATTTTAACTGCTACTAAATTTCGTACTTAACTATCCTTGATCGTTGGAGAATTTAATGCGAAGTCTAGTTATTGCTCGAATATGTGCCCTGGTATTTTGACTATGAAATCTGATGTTTCTTACGTCGCCCAGCGTAAACCGATCAGACTCATAAGGCGAGATACAGATTACTAAACTCATCTATTGGAAAAATATTTATTTTTTACTATGCCATATAATTCACATAAAGAAAAGTGTCTATAGAAAAGCATTCATAGGAATTTTTCATATAGATATTTATTTGACCTCATAGGAGCTTTTTATATGGAAAAGTATACTCCTATGATTTTCGTACGAACTTTTCCTACGTAAAGGTAGCGTCAAAGAAACTCGTTATGTTAAAAAGTAATTTTCGTAACCAAAAGTGTCTTTATACTCGTATACGCCTTTTGTAAACAACAATGTCTTCGTAGACAACTTTCAGGTACATTTAACATGGAAATGTGTTCATGTGTATGCAAATATGTGTTCACAAACACTTTTTACCATATGAAAAGGCATTTTGATATACATATGCAGAGAATACAACGAAATATTTTATTTCTTGGAAGACCTGAAAATGTGTTTGCATTTCCCATGCGCTTTCCTCATAACAAAATATTTAGTGTTCAAGTTCATTGTAACTAGCTCCTAAACTTGTATCTGTTGAATCAAGTACGCTCATCGAACTCAGAAGCCTTTATTTTTGAAACTAGCAAGAATTTCCAAAACATTATTTTTCTTCAAAAATAGTAAAATTATTGCAGGAAAATAACATTGAAATATGATTTCAATCGATTGAAACTGATGCAGGTTTATTTTATGTATTTTAAATGAGGCTATATCGTCATATTCCAGATTCATTATCAAAGGTCGCTCTTTTTACAAAATATTTTTTTTTTTTTAATTCTTTAAACTTTGTTTTTGTTTTATTTGGTGGTGAGAAAACGTCATTAATTACTGAAAGTGAAGTTCCAAAAAGCATGCACAACTATCGAGGTTGATTCTTGAAAGATACTTATATTTCTTATTTTTGATACTCGCTCAAAGCGAAAAATAAATCTTCACACTTTAATAAAACTTTTGCAGCTTTTTCAAATTTTACTCGTATACGTATTCGATTATGGCATTCTGGATTGCGGAATTGGAAAAAGCAAAGTACAGCACTGCTTAAGCGGTATCAAAAAAATAGTTTTTTCAAAGGAAACAGAAGCTTATCTTCAATTTCATTTATTTAACAATCTTGTAATTTAAGACCTTTTGTCCAATATTAAGTAAATTACAAAATATATAAAATAAATATTACTACAATCAAAAAAAAAAAAACTAATAATTATTAACTTGTAACGCTCAAAATAAAGTGCACTAAAAATAGGCGGAATGGAGGAAAATAAATGTAATGAAAAAAATTAAATATTGAAATACAGAAATTTAATCACGAAAGGTGTTATATGTACACGTCTCTTGAGGGAAAAGATGTAGCGAATAGCTTTGTTCAAAAATAATTGAAGGAGTTTCATATATTTTTGACTAGTAGCAGAGTATACCTTTCAGCAGTACATAATATTTGGCATAACTAGAACATGAACTAGTTGTTTTTTCACATACAGGGGGAGCGACAAATTAGTTGCATATACTTGCCTCAATGCATAGTTAACACTTAAAACAACGTGATCTTACATGTGCAAACAAAGAAGATCAAAAACGTGTTGTTCAGCCCTGAAGTAAACCTTCCTTCAGTTTTGCAAACTTCGTGTACAAAAGCTCCTAGTGTGGACATGATTTAAGGCGCTTTCAACAATACGGATATGTTGACGGATTTATCTACCGGAATTGTCATCGATAACAGGCTGCATCGACATTTTTAGGGGATGGCAAAATAACAGGTCTGTCTGACAGATTTAACACTAAACGTTTGCCATTTTTGTCCGAAATAAACACTGAAGATATTTTTCGATTGTGTAATGTACCAATTTTGATGTTAAACAAAATAGTAAAAGAATACGATGCAAACTAAAAACGACAGATGCTGTTATGAATATTATACTAAATTATGCACAAATTTGTTTAAATCTGCCAAATCGGTTGGTCAATGTGTTATTTCCTTCAATCATCAGACATACTATGTCGACGGATTTATCTAAACTGACCGTATCGTTTACATTTCACTGTTATCGTTTAACTGTCGTCTCTACGATATTCTATAGCATAAAACCGGTGGCGTCTATTAGTTCATCCACTTCGTTTTGCAGAGGCAGGATTGTGTTTAATACTTTGTTCTAATTAGAAGAGATTTGTGTGTAATGGCCGCCTCAATAGATGGAGTATTTCCCAAAACACTTCAGGAAAAAATAAAAAGTTCACGATTATTGGTCGTTGGCGCGGGCGGTATAGGTTGTGAAATCTTGAAGAATTTAGTTTTATCAGGATTTCCGGAAATTGAAATTGTGTGTACAAATGTAATATGTCGAAAAATATGCAACTGACTAGTGTTTAACTACTTCACAGATCGATTTGGATACCATCGACCTCAGTAATCTTAATCGCCAATTTCTATTTCACCGCGAACATGTGGGTAAATCAAAGTCACAGGTTGCACGGGAAAGCGCACTACAATTCAATCCTGATGTAAAAATAAAAGCCTATCATGATAGCATTATGGCGTAAATATGGAATAAGTATTATCTTTTGACAGTATATGAGATCATTGTTTTATGAATTTTAGCACAGACTATGGTGTGAATTTCTTTAAAAAGTTCGATGTCGTTCTCAACGCCCTAGATAATCGGGCAGCTCGTAATCATGTCAACCGTATGTGTTTGAATGCAGATGTTCCTTTGATTGAAAGTGGGACAGCCGGTTATAATGGCCAAGTCGAGCTGATAAAGAAAGGACTAACACAATGTTACGAATGTACGCCTAAGGCTACCCAAAAAAGTTTTCCAGGATGTACTATTCGTAATACGCCTTCGGAACCAATTCACTGCATAGTTTGGGCAAAACATCTCTTTAAGTAAGTTTCCCTCTGTATATTTCGTTTAAATTTTTGTTGGCTTTAGTATGGTGTACGTGTAGTTAATTCATAAATGCATGAAAGAGGAGCAGTGGCTTACCCACTTAATTTAATGGTTGGATTTGTACGTTTTGTTTTCTTCACTTACATACCGCTGAACAAAGAGCTAAAAAAAATAAGCGTTTTGGTTTCTGTCAAACCATAAAAATGGATATATGTCGTATTGTAACGTTGCTACTACATATCTTTTTGAAAAATTGTTTTCTCATGCTTGAATAACAACCAACTTTCGCAAATTTCTATTTCACCGCGAGAACATGTGAGTAAATCAAAGTCACAGGTTGCACGGGATGTTGCATTTGCAATAATTTTTTTACATTTTCATAATCTCACTTTATTTAATATTAACTTGTATTTTAAACTATATTTTTTTAGTAGAACCGACTATTGCTCTATTAACAAAACATTAAGTTTGATTAAAAATACTTCTGAAAAGTTATAAATATCAGCCTTCAATATACAGTGTTGCGCAAAACAAAAAGCAACAAAATGTACTCCAGACTATAAATATATAATTTTCATAAAAACAAAATATTTAAAACAAAGCTTACCATTTATTTTCACAGAGGTATTATTAAGCTATAAAACCAATACATTACAACAACAATAACACTTGCGTTTAAAATATGAAAAAATGTACAGCAGAGTCGGAATTCACTTGCGCAAAACAATAGCAACAAAATCAATATTTTGTGTATCAGCCCTTGCTTTTAATAACATCTTCGCACCTTTTTGGCATCAAGGCCACTAATGAATAAAAACAATCCTCCGGAAGGTTTTCCCACTCAGTTTTCAACTTGTTGAATAGCTCCTCTTTGTTGGAAAACCGATGTCCTGCCACTCTCCTTTTAAGGATGTCAAAAAGGTTTTCAATAGGATTCAAATCAGGTGATTGCGCCGGCCAATCAAGAGTTTGAATCCTATTGTTTCTTAGCCAATCTTTTGCCACTTTCGATGTGTGTTTCGGATCGTTATCATGTTGAAACACCCATCGAAGTGCCGTATTCCACTCTGCATGGGGTAACATTTGGTGTTGTAGTATGGCTCGATATCCCTCACCGTTCATTATTCATTATTCCATCTATTTTATGAAATGGATCAGGTCCTTGAGCCGAAAAGCATGTCTACACCATTATATTTCCATCACCATGCTTTGCACTGACGAGGATGTTCTTGGTTTTAAGACGTTGTCCTCTGTGTCGCCTGACGGTCTGCATTCCATCCGATTGAATTAGATTAAATCTAGATTCATCGCTAAACAGTACTGTCCTCCACTTATTTACTGACCAATTGCGATGTCTTTTAACAAATTTTAACCTTTTCCAAAGAAATAGTAATATTAATACAGCATTACACTAAAAATAAACTCACCTATTTTTTTATGCCTTATTGTAAGCAATGGGTTTTTGGCTGGTCTGTAACTTTTTAAATTGTTTTCTACAGCCCGTTTTCGTACTGTACTGTGATGAATATTTAGTTTTAAAGATGTTACAATTATTTTTGACGAAATAAACTGATCTTTCTATATCATCTTAACAATTTCACGGTCTGTCCGAGTTGAAGTTTTTCGAGGTCTTCCACCTAAATGTTTGGTTTTCATTTCTCCTCTCTGTCGATACTTCTTTATCAAGCGGCAAATGCAGGATCTATTAATTTTACATTTTTTTGCTATCTCTGCTTGCTTCATACCACCTAAAATGTCATTAATTATTTCACTTTTTAATTTGTCTCTAAACTTTTCCCTAACCATGTTATTAAAGTCGTTAATATGCAAAGATCGTTGACAAACTGAATCAAATATTGTACAAATTGAAAGTAGTTTACGGCAGGTTCTCAAAAACATTGTAAAAGTACCGCTAGATCGCATTCTTTTTAAACCTATTCTCTTCGTTCTCTACTTTGTTGGTATTGTTTTGCGCAAATGAATTCCGGCTCTGCTGTACATTTTTTCATATTTCTTTTAAACGCAAGTGTTATTGTTGTTATAATGTATTGGTTTTATAGCTTAATAATACCTCTGTGAAAATAAATGGTAAGCTTTGTTTTAAATATTTTGTTTTTATGAAAATTGTATATTTATAGTCTGGAGTACATTTTGTTGCTTTCGTTTTGCGCAACACTATTTGAAAAAGTTGGTGAACTTTGTTTTAAATATTTTGTTTTTATGAAAATTATATATTTATAGTCTGGAGTACATTTTGTTGCTTTTGTTTTGCGCAACACTGTATTTGAAAAAGTTGAAAAGCCAGTTTTTGAATTAAAAACAGAAATCGAAATGTCGACTCAGCATCATTATAGGCCGAGATAACAGGCATTGTTGAAGTTTTGCTCTTCAAGTTGTCAAATGTATAAAATGACTCCAAATAGAGGGACATTAGAATTTCTGGATTCAGAAAAAATGTCTCCTACAATATGAATTAGGAAAAAGATACCTATAAGAATTAATCCAATAAAATATTGAAATACCCATGGAAGGAATTGTATTGTTTTGTTGATGATATTATTATTATTGGCATAGATTCTTAAAAATAAATAAATAATATACGTCCCCAGATCAATCAGATTAAGTAAGTGGAGTCAATGATGCGATGTCAGGCAAACGTAAACATGCATTTTGAGTTGTAGTATTCGCACTAACAATTTATACAAGATAGAAGTAACATAGGTTTAGAAATATAGCAACGATTAGAAATCAGTGATTAATCACATTCCTCATAAAAACGCATTGTTGTAAAGAAATGTCATGCCATATGATATATGGCTATGACAACAATAATTCCAATATCGGGGTTCACTGTTATAAAGTTTGGATTGTATATTTGATCGATATATTTTTGATTTTATACAAAGACAGCGACAGCAAAGAAATTAAAATTAAGTTTGTAGGATTAGATATTTCAGTTTGTTTTGGATTGGGTTTGTCATATGTTATACATTGTATTGGCTAAAGCATAAGTGTGGTTAAAATTTAGTTATACTTGTACATACGATTAGTTTGAGCCAGAGATGAATCCTGTAAAAAGTGCACAACTTTGGTCCACGTTTAAAACTATACACTACAACTAGTCCTTCCAAGTCAAGTAGTTACTCATCAAGGCTACTGTTTGAATAGTTGCTTAATATGGGTTTGCATTTAATTTTGCGCATGCGCTCTGGCTCTTTCGTCTAATCATTAAATCATGGTTTGATCGCTTGCAAAAACCACGGTTTGTCCAGCAGTTTGATTATACTCAATGTATATAACTTAGAGGGAAGATAGATGAACCTAATTGAAAAAATTGACCTATCAGCAACAGTTATTGGTTTTAATTATTTATTGATTTTATCGCTTCCATAAGTATAAATAGACCACTGTTTGGGTGTTATTCAGTTATGTCGTCCAAACATATTGATAATTATGTTCACTTCTACAGCCTCTAATTTTTTTTACAATTTCATTGTGTTCATTACATGCGAATAATAGGGGTAAGAATCTTATAGTCGTATCTGAAAGACTATAGTCTGGCAAAGTGTATCCATCTAACTGCATGCCTGCCAATGTTTTTGTTGATGTTTACATAAAGAGTATATATACATACATATATGTATATATATATATATATATATATATATATATATATATATATATATATATATTATTGTTAGTTATTCTTTCCTTTTCTAAGCGAATTTTGGTTTTAGTAAATTTTATTAAACCTGTCCAAAAGTGTTTCTTCGCCTTTTTTTATGTGACACATTTTCAAAAACTTGTTATGACAAATTGTTTTATTATGTTTTTGTCCTCTAGTTTTCTAAGTGTTTCTTCCATTGTTACGTCCGGGATAACATATCCTACTGTCAGTGATAGTGAATTAGCCATAGGCATACCACATGTTTGGATATAGAAAAAATCAGCCTAACAAAGTATTTATTTTCTGTCAAACAGAATTCCAAAAGTCTCAAGAATAGATTTTATTGGTATTTTGAGAGATCGTGTAGGATGGCCTATTGTTCCATTAAAATATTCCGTACGTCTCGGAGGTGCTTTGATAAATTATAGTTAAACACCAAGGTTCAGTTGTGCTCAGTGAGAGATCTGGTTTATGAACCAGGGGCAGTCTATAAAAATGCTGCTGACGAATTACTGGTTACTTTAAATTTATCAAATTTTGTGTCCAAATATTTTGGTATAAACCCATTCTATTATTAGTGCCTACGAGTCCTTGTGTTTGATTTTATCGCATGATTTTTTATGTTATTTCATCTTCCAGTGATTTTTGTTTTCATATTCTTCTTTCTTTTGTTTGAGTTGTTTCTTCTGTTAAATTTTCTTGTTATAATTTTTCTATATCCCTAGCTCTTGATTAGAAAGGCATAATAGTATAAATTTTCTATCTTATGACTTTTTTATTGTGTTAGCGGTTTTTGTTCATATGATATCCATTTCGCTGTCGTTAGTTAAAGTGACATACTTCACCAATATGTTATTTCATCTTTTTAAAATGTTTTAATTTGCCGATTGTTTATATTTTTGGTTCCGTTCAATAATGACATAGCTTATTTCATGTTTTCTAATTCTTTTGTTATTGTATGCGTTGCAAATTGATGTAATCGGAAATAAAACAAAAATGATTTTAGTTTTCTTTCCTTCGTAAAGGCGTTACCTTTATTATACCAATATTACCTTTCTGCACAGAGGTTTATGTCTGACGATAGATATGTTTAGGACCAAACCCGAATAGCAAGTCCTGACGAGGAATTCACATTTATTTAGTTAACCTTAAAGTACATATGTGTTATAAGTAAGCACATCATTCTTGTGATGTAAAATCCGCGTCATTTTTTTCGCTAATAATAAAATCTGAAATTCCTGTTTTATACGTCAAAAATTTCCGTAACTTCTTAATAAATGTAATCCGTTGAAAAAAATAATGCGTTCTTCTTAAAATAATTTTTGTTTTTAAATATTGCGCAGGAGTATAGGCTATGGCTGCAAGATATCTCGTTAAATTTCGCCATCAATTTTTACTGACGATCGTAGCGTATAATTCCTTCAACGAGTTGCTTTATAATAAACAACATTAATTAATTTGACATATAAATAAAATAGAAACAATAATGATATTTATTAATATCAGAGTTATTATAATTTACACATTTATGTGTTGTTGCAATAAAATAAATTTCTTCATTTTAAATCGTAGTTTTGTTTATAAACTACTTCAACTATCTTTTTTTTCTTTTGTTGTGGAGATTAATGATCTACTATGTACATATTTATTAAAAAAAAATATTATTTACAAATAACGGCATTACAAATTGTGACCGTTTACTTACATATACTCATATAGCGTTGTAAAAAACTTAGTTCCCAGACCAAACTGCTAACAATAATTTTATTTTTTTTTTTTTTTACAAAATATTTCTAGCCAACTTTTTGGTGAAACTGTAGACGATGAAGACATTTCACCCGATGTAGCTGACCCTGAAGCTCAGGGCGAAGATGATTCTGTAGGCGAAAACGAAGTAAAAGAAGCTGTACCAGAAGGAGGTAATGTAATTCGCGTCAACACGCGTCAGTGGGCTAAAGATAATAAATATGATGCAGAAATAATGTTTAACAAATTTTTTTTTGATGACATCAAGTACCTCTTGTCTATGTCGAATTTGTGGAAGACGCGTAAACCTCCAATACCCATTAAATGGGATAGTGTTCTTTTGCAGCAAGGCGATGCTAATGATGTTGATTTTATGCGTCAATATCATAAAATCTGGTCATTGTCCGAATGTGCAACTGTATTCGCGGACTGTTTAAAGAAACTCAAAGTAAACTTGGAAGGTTTGGGAGAGGGCGATTCTTTGGTATGGGACAAAGACGACCAACCGGCAATGGATTTCGTAGCCGCTTGCGCCAATATTCGTGCTTATATTTTTGAAATTACTCGCAAGTCACGATTTGAAATCAAATCTATGGCGGGTAACATCATACCAGCCATTGCTACTACAAATGCTATTACTGCGGGCGTGGTCGTTTTGCAAACGTTCAAAGTTTTGCAAAATGAATTAGAAAAATGCAAGTCAGTATACATGCGTCTACGTCCAAACCCTCGAAATCAATTGTTTGTACCAGAAAAGTTCCTCACGGCCCCTAATCCCAATTGTTATGTTTGTGCTGCTGAACCAGCAATTCACTTACGAATCGATACTAAACGTATGCGTATTAAAGAATTCCGTGACGATGTCCTTATAAAAACATTAAATATGGTCAACCCCGATGTTATTATTGATGCTAAAGGTGTCGTAGTTATTTCTTCTGAAGAGGGCGAAACTGAATCTAATGAATCCAAGCTAATGTCTGAAATGGATATTGTCGATGGAGTTTTGTTGAAATGCGATGACTTCTTTCAAAATTATGAATTAAGCATCATAATCGTACATATTGACGCTGAACGTGATGAACCAATGTTTGAAGTTATTGCTGATCCAAATCAATTGAAACCAAAAGAAGCCCCCGCCGAACTTATGGAGAAAAGTAACGGTAATAAAGACGATATGATTGAGGGACCTTCAACATCAAAGAAAGCGCGAGTTAGTGAAATAGTTGAAGACGACGATGATGACTTATGTTTAATAGAAGACGATGATGATGTCGGAGAAAATACTATACATAAGGAAAAAGTTGTAAATGTAACGGAAAAAAATGCAACTGAAATTGTTACTGAGGCAACATCCAATTTAAAGGTAACTAGTTCAGAAAAACCAACGGCGACTAAACGTAAAACTGCTACGGTTGATGATGACGTTACAGAGATTATAGATTCAGACGAAGAAGATGGCCCCACTCAATCAAAGCGGACCAGAATTACAGCTCCAAACGACGAAGGAGTAATAAAAATTGAATAAACCCTTTTTTACTTTTTAATACAAAGTGGAGTCTTATTAGAAATATAATCGACCCAATGTAAAATATATGTGATTCAATAAAGTCATACGCAATTGAATTATAAATAAATATTGAAAGACAATAAAATTGTCGTATTTGTTGTATTTTGGAAGGTACATAATTTTACAACGGGGACAGGTCAATATGAAAGTCGACTTAATAACATCATTGTATTGGTGTCCGCTTTTGACTGCTCCAGAACTTAGTGAGGAAACACATGGCAATGTAAGTCATTTTCCTTTAGACATTGGGTTAGTCTAAGTATCTAGTGCGATGCGTGGAATTTTCGGTAAGTTAACGAACGGATATTAGATTATTGTTCACTAAGCCAAATCGGTCCAAATTTAAAAACCAATAAGAGAACACACATTCTCATAACAATATGACGATTTGTCAAAAGGTTAAACAAAAAAAAAAGTCATGAATATAAAAATTATTTGGAAGCATAACTTTATAATTGTTTAGTCTATCTACATGAATTTCGTAGGAAATAATTTATTACTAATTCCCCTTACTCCAATGGTTGATAATTTTTTATGAACAACAAGGTATAAGGTAATCGCTGTTTTGTCAATGAACACTGGTCGCTCGGACAATATAATAACTAACACCGTAACTTCTTTATTGGCCGACATAAGCATGGTAAAAATTTGTATTCTTGAAAATTGAGATTACAGACTTACTTTCGTTTTATAACAAGTGCTCGATTCGGTATATAAAAAGTGATAACTCTATTACTTTTTTTTTTTGATACTTTGTTTTTCGCATTCCTACCGAATGTCAACCTTTTTTGTATATTAGTCTAAATGTATCCAAGCCGAAATTTAAGTCTGGAGAGTAAGGCGGCTAGTTCATAACAACATTTTGGCTTTCAATCCATAATTTGACGACTGTTGCTGTGTGGATTGACGTGTTATCATGTTGAAATTTCCATTTCAAGTCTCCGAAAACATTTTTAACTTCAGGAAAAAACTTTTCAAGCACGGCTTAGTATGAAGTCGCATTAATTTTTGCAGAGAGAAACTGGAACTCTATTGTGCCATGATAAGAGATCGCACCCCATATTATAACTCCACATTTGTGTAATCGATTGAGTGGGTGTTCCTCTTTTCGAAGATCGTGGAAGTAGTAATTATATAAGTCAGGACCCTCTAAATTAAATATTTATTCGTCGAAAAATATATTTCTATTCCACTCTCTACTCCACGTTATAGTCGTATGACAAAAATTAAGGGGACGAACGGAGATTGCCTGGTGGTGGTTTCTTTTTAAGTCTTAAGCGTTGCAATTGTGCTGCTTTGAAAATAACTCTTTTTACCGTTGATACACTTGCACTTGCGCCAGCTTTTTCCTTGATTTTGGCACCAGTCGTGTGAATTTGAGGCATATCTTAGAATAGCCCTCTTGTCAGCAGCTGTAATAACACTTGCTGTTCATCCTTTCATATTATTTCCATAGCCTTCGGTGTCACGTAAATATGTCGATATAACTTTGCGACTTCTATTAGTTTTTGTGGCTATTTGATGAGTAAAAAGTCCACACCCCGTGTAGGTTTTAATTTTGAATCTTTCCTCGACACTCAAGGATGTAGCTCGGCCCATTTTTCTTAAAATCTATTGTTTTATATGTACATAAACCAGCAGTAGTAAGCTTTCATGTGTAACATTTTCATGGCCCCATGAAGTTGTGCTTCATTAGCAGAAGTATGGTATTGATTCTTAACACCATTTGGAATTACGGAAACAACTGCTCCAAATACCGCTTATTTTGACTAAGGAAACTTTTCAATTATCAATCCAATATCAATTTTCAGTTTTCAATCCGATATCAATGATATATCATAATTACTTTTAGAATATGTAATTAAAAATACAACATCTGTTTAGATTCTTCTGCAGTTTATTTACTACTAACTATGAAAGGAAGTCTTCTTTCTAATTTTCGCTATTCTAATTTCAAACTTTTATTCAGAAACGTGCAATTTTTTGGTCAACTCGAATTTACGATAATCCAGCTTACTTTACATTCAGTGCAGGTCTGGAGTCAAGATTCTAAGGCGAAGCCCCATATCTCTCTTCTAAATTTCGACAGTATTAAACATGGTCATAAGACCGGCTTATCAGATTTAATTATATTTAAAACAATATACTCCTATTTGTTCTCGCTCCAAAGGCTTTAATGGAACGAGGTACATATATTGGAAACTATGACAAGCTTAAAGAAACCTTACCAACATTTCGAAATTTTTGCAAATAGAAGTTCCAATGTTCGTGCTTTATTTACAATTTTTGCCATTCTGTCTAGCCTTTTTCCTCTAATTTCAGAAATATAAAGCAACAATATGAAGAGATATCTGAAATTAACTCTCAGGCACGCAAATCGTAAACTGTGAGTGAAATTATTAACAGAAATGTTGTCAAAAAGGAACTGTTGAGTGTTTCTGAATTCTAAATGAATTTCTGAATATATTTTAAGATATCTCTTAAGCCATTGCCAACACCTATGAACCAAAAGAAATTTTTTGGTCTTTAAACATTACTCTCGAAACTATGATTAATCAAAACGATTTATAATCTTAAATATCTCGATAACTGTCACCGTTGTGGATAACCAGATATACATACATGTACGAGGTGTGATCAAAAAATAACAGTTATTTTCAATTTTTTAAAAAAGTATTTATTTATTCATCAATAACTATCCTGTCCCCTTCAAAGTAATCCCCCTCAGATATAATAAACTTATGAAAGCGTTTCTTCTAATCCTCGAAACACTTCTGAAACGCGCCTTTTGGTATCGCCAACAGCTGCTGTTATCATTTTTCTTCTATCTCCTCAATCGTAGCAAAACGCTTTCCTTTCATCGGTGTCTTCAGTTGTGGGAAGAGGAAAAAGTCAGCGGGGGCCAAGTCCGATGAATACGGTGGTTGAGACATGATTGCGGTTTTGTTTTCGGCCAAATACTCGCGCAAAGCATCGATGTGTGAGCTGGTGCGTTATAATGGTGCAAAATCCATGATTGGTTTTTCCAAAATCCTGTGCGTTTCTGACGAATTGCTTCGCGCAAACGGCGCATAACTCCAAGGTAGTATTCCTTATACCGTACGAAGAAAACAGTGAGCAAAACCTTGGCATGTGACCGAACTTGACGTGCTTTTTTCGGTATTGGCTCTTCTGGACGCTTCCATTGGGATGATTGGGCTTTGGGTTCAATGTTATAGCCATACACCCATGATTCGTCACCAGTTATGACCTTTTTGAGGAAGTCTGGATCGCCGTTGACGCCGTTCAACAGCTCCTGAGCGATGTCCATGCGACGTTGTTTTTGCTCAAAATTTAGCAATTTTGGAACAATCTTCGCTGGCGCACGTTTCATGTCTAAAACGTCCGTAAAAATTGCTTGGCATGAACCGAACGATATGCCAACATCATCAGCAACCTCTCTAATAGTGATTCGACGATTATCCAAAATCATTTTCTTCACTGCTTCAACGTTTTCATCGGTTGTTGACATGGTCGGGCGACCAGGACGAGCACCGTCATTGACGTTTTCTCAGCCTTCCTTAAACCGCACATTTAATTTCATTTTTTACACAAAACTTTTGTGCGTCTTTGATCCATTTTTTCGAATAGTAAAAAATCGAAGAGCCCACCAAAACATGAATTACCTTTTTGCCTGTCAAAAACAAACTGACAATCCAAAATGGCTGATATTGTCAACATATATAAAAGACACGTGTACCAACATAACAGTAAAAAAATTCGAAAATCGAACATACGTAACTCACGAAATTTGAAAATAATGGTTATTTTTTGATCACACCTCGTATATATGCGATCCCAAAACTAGCCGGCCTAACAAAGACGATACAAAAGTTTTCTTTATTTTTTAACGTAATCTCCTTTTAGCCCGATACACTTTCTCCGACGATATTCAATAGCTTCTATACCGTTTATAGTAAGAACTGTCAAACTTCTTGAAATAGCCATCAACCGCAGACTCCATTTTTCATTGTTGCAAATCTTTTACCATCGAGCCATTTTTTCAAGTTGTCCAATGGAGCTAAATCTGGCGAATTATCACGCACCTTGATGAAGCAATTCAAAATTTAATTCATTAATTTTGTCAATCGTAATAATGGACGGTGCGTTGTCTTGATGAAACATTTTTTTCGCCGAATACGCCGCTTTTCTATATTTTCATCACCTAATCGCTTCAATAAATAAATGTAACATTCGACGCTGACGCTGGTACCTTGTCTGCGGATGAAATAATTTTTTCATAATTCCATAATAATTTTTTTCCATAATTCTAGGGATTTTCTGTTTAACACCTCTGTTTTATGTTAAAACCCCTTTACTTGCGCTTCCTTTACTCAATACTCGCATGAAGCAATCAGTCGTATCCTCTTTTGGAAATATTATATTTTATGAAATGTAAGATTGTTTTCAGCAATATGTATGGAAAAACATATTCTCTTTCACATCATCACATTAAAATGTTTGAATCAAATTAAATTAAAATGTTGGTGTGAAAATCCTGCAAAAGTCCCCTTCTAAATCTAATGTCGTTATAATAAATTTCAGGTAGAATTTTTTCGAAAATATGAATTTCAGCTGGTAACATCTTCTCGTGTCACAACATTGTTACGTAAACACACTCAGCCATAGATTCTTCAAAGGTACGCCAACATACTTGATTTGCAATCCGTATTTCATACATAGCTTTATTAGATCAGAGGAACATCCTAGTAAATTAACAAATATCAGTAAACTAGAATGGTCTCACTTTCGACTGCGTAGCGTCAGTAAGAATCCATGATTTATAATCCCGTTTCTTCATGGACATTTGTTTATGACGTGGATGTGTAGGGCAAATAACATAATGTCTCTGTTGGCGGATTACGAAATAGCAATCCTTGCATCGCCGTTTTAAACGTCCTTTGACCTTAAAGCCAGCTACCTGGCTAATCATGGATAAGGTTGGAGTCAACAAACGCTGAATATCACCTGCAAATGAAATGAGCGATAATGCATCACCAGCGGTCGGTGTTTTTGGAGCACACGCAGCAATAGTGGCTCTCGGAAGCGGTTTTAGCATCGCGTGAAACTGCCGGGCAGCTTGGTGGACAGCGCAACCTGCCGTCGCTCCTAACCCATTTTGCAAAAAACTCGAACAAGCTTTTATAAGATACGACATCTGAAATATATAAATATTACTTAAATTATCAGCCTTCGTCGAGAATATTTTAATAAAATTGCCTTTCCACGGTTCTCCTTCACAAGACAAAAAAAATACAACAGCTGATGCTAAAGCTGCAGTCTTGAGCAATTGATCCTAGAGATGTGAATAGTTTCAACCAATGTTGCCAGGTTATTTTGTAGTTTCACTGCCAAATGTGTTGTTGAATATCGCCAATTTGTTTATTATGTTATTAAAAAGGTTGTCTGCAACATTGATTTATTTCTTGGGAAGTTCTGCAATAATGTTGCTTATAACAATTTGGTTAATTAAATATGTGTATAAAATTGTCATATTAGAATAATATGAGCCCATTTGAAAGGTCCATATTGTGTCAGTCCAAGATCTGGAAAGCGTGAACATGCAACTGCAACAGATTGTTTATGCTCTCCAATTCCGGGTCAAAATTGGACATAAATAGATTTAATCAATTTGATGTTTACATCGTTGGAAATGCAGACCGAGGAAAAATTACAAATGGGGGATGACACACTAACAAACTTGCGGATTTAGCCCTATTTATGGATAATTTGATTAACATTTCATACTAAACATTTTCTTAAATAGTATTTTTCTTAACATGATTAAATTTGGCCAATATGAGTATTCAAAAAATAAAATTAAGTCATGGTTTTTAGTTCAGAATATATTTTAAATTAGATCCAAATTCTCTTATCAACATTTGAAAGTACGTTGATTTTCATTGAGTATTGCACCAACTCCAAGAAAATGTCTTCGAGGCTTATCGAAGCAAGGGTAGGTCCGTTCACTAAAAAGTAGCCGGCAACCGCGGTCGGCAGCCCTGATTTGGTTTCAAAACCCGATTCAGTGCGTCACCCAATAATATCTGCTTCAATATTGGTTGCGCTTTGTTGGTACCCTATATAGAATTCCGGTATACGAAAGCGGAAAAACACATCGCCGTTATGCACAATAAACTTGAAAGCACTTCAAATGTGTCATTTCTTTGCTGCGTTCACTGCACATATTTTCGTAAATTTTGTTTGAAATTGTCCTTACTTTTTTACTACCTTTTTTACAACTTATCTTCGTTTAGTTTAGCGTTAGCGTATATCATTTGTACGGCGAAACGGGTATACAATTGCCAACAAAACGCAACCGTTGACAATGTTACCAGTATATGGGATGATACGGCAAATTTAACCTTCTTTGCAATATTTAGTATAAAAATTTAAGCAAACTGACAACATTGGTCCGTTAGTGTATCATTCCCTTTACAATAGGCAGATTTAACACAATTTCAGAAAAAATGGTCAGTGTTGTCATATACGACGATTTGTTGCAGGACTTGGCGGCTTTAAAGCGTTTTTGGCAATGAAAATTTTACAGTTATGATTAGAGATTTTTCCAGTACTTGGCGATATTCTTTAAGCCTGTTCTCAAAAGAGGACGACAATGTTACAGCAATAAATTACAAACGTTCTTTCTTGTTACTATGATCCTTTGCCGCTTTGGTGCGTATCAATTTTATCTAAAGACAATGTATACATAAAGACAATTTATTTTACTTCGCCGTCAAGGTTAATAAGATTAGACGGCCAAGAGAGGAAAATTATACCGCTTTCTTCGTTATCCAAAATGAAATTAGACTTGTGAGATTATTTTGTTAGAGTGTCATCTCCTATAAAAGTCACAACATTATTTGCTTTCTCTGAATAGGAAAAATGCAGTGACACTACTATCGGATTCAAAATTGTAGGTTTAATAGCAAAATTATCAGAGTCTCTCAAGAACTATTAAAGGCTAGTATTGACCTCATACGCAATTTCTTTTTTTTTTTTCAAAATAGCGCATGCAACTTCTGCAAACAGAATTACTTTTGCGCAAATTTTCGGTTGCCATATCTTTTGGCTTTATATATTTTCTTTGCCCTACATTGATGTTTTCGTATAGAGTTGACAACGAATTTGACCAAACGTATTGGTATTGGTCCAATGTAAGTCCGTGTGAAGCCAATGCTGGGCTTAACTAGATTTATTTTTTTGTTTTTGTTTTTGTTTTTTCAAAACTTTCACAAATCATATACAAACATTTAAATAAAATACCATTACTAAATCGAACAGTATTAGGTCTGTTTGCTTACATTCTCAGTAAAAATTTGCAGGCAATTAAGTTCTATACAACAAGATTAAATTCCTTCACAAAGAGAGAAGTACAAAAAACAAGCACGTGAACGGCAAACTTACATAAATTGGTTAGTACATACAAACAGTGGTTTATGAATTTTAAATATAAACAAATTAAATCAAAAATAAGTTGCAAGCATTCAATTACTTTTTCTAATATTAATATTATGGTATTTGTTATTTTGAATGTATATAAACCTATAGAATAATAGATTTTTTATGTATGAACTCAAAGTAGTAAAGTTTCCAATTCATTTTACTCTCCCAGTTTCTCCCTCATTGCAAGTTTTTTTTTTTTTTTTTTTAATGAACGTCTAAAACGCGTCATATAGATAAAAAGTATGACTATTTTGAGACTGTTGTCTAATTTATGTTTACCAACGTTGACGATTTCACAGCCGAAAACAAAGCAGAGTTGTATTTATTGTCGTGATATACCATATAACATCCGATACATCTTCAAAAGTCGTTTTGAAGTAATTAAAACGAACTCGTAAGTTATGAGGGTGACACAATGAAAGATTGTTTTGATAGATTTAGTTGTATTTGAGAAAATTAGGAAGTGGCTCGACGCATATTTAGCCGAATAATCCATTAACAGGGTCGGCATGTGTCATCTTCTTTATTTGTAATCGAACAATCCTATCGAGTAACCGGCTGGGTATTATCATTTGATAATTGATTCGGAAATGTTGGAATTATTCTGTTCTGCATGAGTATGAAGAAGAGGAAGAGCAGTAAATAATACTTTCGTTTTGAAGTAGGCTTCTGAAATTTGTAGTATGGTAGATATGAATAAATAAGCTAAAATGAAGATCGCTGTAGAGGGCTGTGCTCATGGTGAGCTGGAAAAGATTTATAAGACCATCGCAGAAATTGAAATGAGAGATAACATTAAAGTCGATTTGCTGCTGTGCTGTGGCGACTTTCAAGCAACGCGGAATTTGGAGGATCTCCAAACTATGGCTGTACCACAAAAGTTTCAGGATATGTGTACATTTTATAAGTACTAACATAAATGTAAAATTGAAAACTGCGTGATCTTACATCCTTGCGTATTTCAGATATTATAGTGGGGAATTACGGGCTCCAATATTAACCATATTCATTGGAGGAAACCATGAAGCATCGAACTATTTGCAAGAGTTACCATATGGTGGCTGGGTAGCTCCAAATATATACTATTTGGGATATGCCGGTGTTGTACGCGTCAATGGTATGAGAATCGCTGGACTATCTGGTATTTACAAGGGCAATGATTACTTGAGGGGACGATTTGAATTCTCGCCATATACCGAGAGCACTAAACGAAGCGTATACCATGTACGGCAATTCGAAGTATTTCGTTTAAAGCAACTTTCGGGGAAAATTGACATCTTTATGTCCCATGATTGGCCTAAAGGGATCTATAATTATGGCAACAAGGAACAATTGGCACGATTTAAGCCCTTCCTTCGAGAAGAAATGGATAGAGACCAATTGGGCAGCAAACCCTGTGAGGATTTATTGCACTTACTGAAACCATCTTATTGGTTTGCAGCTCATTTGCATTGTAAGTTTGTTGCCATAGTGCAGCACAAAGATCCTCCCAATCGGTCAACACCGGGAAAGGAATGCGAACCAAGTGCGAATCAAGACGTTCTAGATGAAAATTTATGCGTTACTAAATTTTTAGCTTTAGATAAATGCTTGCCAAAGCGACGATTTTTACAAATTCTCGATATCGCATCAGAAAATCATACAGATGATGAAGCACAGCTAAAATTAGAGTATGATTTGGAATGGTTAACAATATTATTTTTGACCAATCATCTGATGAGTGTGAAAGAAAGTTATTACTATTTGCCCAATGAGAAAAGTAAAAATGGCGAACGTTATAAATTTACCCCAACTGCAGAGGAAATGCAATTGATAAGGCAAAAATTTGAAAATGATTTAAAAATTCCTGACAACTTTTGTCGTACAGTAGAAGTTTTTGATCCATCCGTCCATATTAAAGAACAACACTTTAGGCAACCCAAATCTCAAATTAATCCACAATCTTTGCACTTTTGTGACCTGCTGGGCATTGATGATCCATTAAGTTTAGCAATGCTGGTCGGCGGTCATGAGCTGAGCCATTCAAGTACATTGGACAATACTGACGATTCTGCACTAAATGATTCTCTACTGGAAGAACAGCAATCAAGTTTTAACGCATCAACAAATTCCATGGGGCTCTCGTCCACCATGAGCCCTCTTAAGCGCAAAAGTAACAGCGGTTTAGTTTTACCAAAACCATCTGCCGTAGTTGAAAATTTTGAGGAATTAGATGTGGAGGGAAACAAAGAAGTCAGTCCCTTAAAGCGCAAGAACAACTGCGATTTAATTTTACCAATGTCGACTGCAAATAAGGATGAATTGCGATTGGAAGGTGGCGAAGAGGCAGACGCTAAAAATTTTGTTGGTGATTCAGAAAAATATCCTAACGCAGATAAAGCGGGTACTTCTCTACTAAAAACTTTACCCGATTCTGAAGGAGTTGTTACTCCAGATATAATAAAGACAACAAATCTACCAAAAACTTCAGTTAAGAGATTTAAAAGGCGGAATCAAGACATATATCAAGAGAAGAATGAAGATATCGAACACAGAACTCCATAAATATATATTTTAATTTCATATGTCTGTTTTCTTTAAAAAAAATATGCACACATAATAGGATAACTTCTTTTTTAATAGAATATATAGGTATAGGTATAGATATTACAACTATTAAGCGCTTTCTTTCAGGCGCAGGCTGCAACAAAATAAATTTTTTGGCACAATTTCTTTGCTGATCGTCAAAAAAATTGTTAGTCGCAGTCCTAAATCTCAGTATGTTATAAAAATAGAGCTTATAAGACCATGAGTTAACATGTTACTCCGTAGTTCTACTTATTACATTATAACAACAGGCAAAATCCCGAGTCGTAAAAAGCATTTTCTTATTTCAAAAATACACCGTCAGGATTTTATAATATCTAAAGTACATAACTCACTGAGTCTAATTAAAACTCACGAACTATAAAGAGACGTACATGTCACAGTAATGAAATAATCAAAAACCCGATTGTTTTTTTTTGCCACGTTATTGTTTTTAGACGTCGATAAAGCTCCCTAAGAAATCTGTTATTAAAAAGGAGTCTCTATCTCCAACAAACCCTCGAAAAGGTTTCGGTCAGGGATTTTTTCTAGAAGTAAACTCAGAAGCTAATAAAAATACCATATCATTATCTTTATGAGCGGATTCCTTTATAATAGACTGTTCATATATACATTTCTATTTTATTTTGTTTATTATAAACGCTTTAAATAAGTTAATTTTTTGCTCACTTAATTAATTGGAAACTATTTTGGGTTTTAAGCCTTTCCACACGCGGCTAAAGTACTGGTGTGCATATGTCTTTTAATATATCCGATCGCCCTCTGAAGGAGGACAAATTGTGATGTACAGCAAATATTTGATTTTAATCTTAAATAATATTGTTCTATAATTCTAGCACAAATAAATAATTTTATAAGAATAACATTTCATCTCCACGCTTCCGTTTACGTTAGCACACTAAAAGCCTCCTTTGAACATATAAAAATAGATTCCAGTACAGCCTTATCGGCGTCCGTAGTTTCACAAAAATATGACAAGGGAGCTGGTATACGTCTTAATATTTTTGATTTTTGCTTATCCGCATCATTGCCTTCTATGCATTCCGACGATTCAATAAGTTTATCGGGCGCGACTTCATAGAATGTACACCGTCTGGGACCATAGCCTGGTGCATCGGCATCGTAGGGTGGTGCCAATATATCGAAAAATGCCGCCACGCCACCTACGGCCGTAATTTCATGGTAGTTTCGTTCGCTGGGCGTAAGCATAGTACATTCCATGTCGGGTGTCAGAAAATTCGGTTCTTCTGCAAATACTTGAACTTCTTTAATAGATGATTTATATTTGGTTGGGTGGTTTGTAATATCACGTTGAGTGTAGGATTGTATTTTCAGTTGGCCACATAGAGCTTTTAACAAACCATGCATGCAGGGGTGATCATGCAATGGCATTGTGTAGCCGCCTCTCATAATGAATACGCTCATTGAAACAGTATCATTTTCAAAGATATGCATAAAAGTACAAGGTGCCCGTCCCGTACCTTGGTAGATCTCATCATTGAAAAGTTCTTCCTGCTTAATGTGTATATCGCGGTATGTCAATTGGTCTGTCAACTGTTTAAGCGCCGATAAATTGGTTGAAAGCGCTGCTTGATTGGTGCGGTCGAATGTTTTAAGAGCCTGTTTCAGGACATTTATAAAATGTGAAGACATTTTTGAATTTACCCAGCTCTTTGGTTTTTAACAGAAACTTCTCTCTTCACAGCTCTGTCTGAAATACACTTGCATGAAATGGCAGACAACTAAAAGTGCTGCAGCATTAAATACTGTTTATTTATATAAATCAGCTGGTTGTTGCACGTCAGAGCAATACTGCTTCAGTCGTGTGCATGATTCAACGACTTTTCATCATTTTGACGATTTTTGTACTGTTTCTATTGCCTTTGGCTAAAAGTATAACTGAAAGCCACGTTCAGCTATGTAATGACAGAAATTTCCGATGGAAATCAAAATCGGAGATCATTTTACATTTACATTTAGAAATCGCTTCTTCTTCGTTGAAGGCTAAATTAATTTCAAAGTGAATTTCGTTCCCTGTAATTCTGTAAACGGAATTCCGTTTGCGCTAAATTTTGTTGGCGTAGAAATTTTAACACTTGATATATTGAAATTGGAGTAGTATTTATTTCAATTTATGCATTTTATTGTGATATACTAAAAAAAACTTGCAATTTGGCCTGACCTACATATATACATTATTCAATATTTAATTTTTTTCATTATTTTTATTTCCCTTCATATCGCCTACTTTGTGGTGCACTTCAATTTGAGCGTTATAGGTAATTAGTTACTAGTTAATATAATTTTATATTCTAAGTTATATTTTGCTTTTCAAATTCAAGTAGTATTTATTTTACGCATTTTGTAATTTGTTTAATATTGGCCAAAAGGCTTTAAATTACAAGACTGTTCAATAAATGAATGAAATGAAATGAAATCGAATTTGATTGGGCAAAGACAAGACACAACAATAGATAAATAAAAATTGTAATACCTCAATGAACAACAGCTGTTTCATATTTTGTTACGTCATCTCTTTTAACTCTCTTTTATATTAAATTTTTTTTTTACACAGATGACGGAAAAATGTACCAAACTGAATTCCATTTAAGGTGAATACCTGCCCTGTACTTGAAATATATCCTGATCCATCTACAAACGTATCTAACTCAAAAATTATCTATTTTATTAACGGAATTACGGAGTGGATACAATATTTCAGTAGTATTCATTCTGAAATATTTGACTTTCACAAAAGAAAACATTCTATTCCTAACAATATTAAAAGTACACTTAATAAATTGTGGTTAATAATACAATGTGAAGTTGTTTTGAGACCTATGATACATAGCGGTCATCATGATCATTCCAGTCTAAGGGGCGTTAGGGCTAATTTTGTTGGGGCAGCGGCTGCCAATTGATATTTTGACCAGCGGTCGTTAATTTTCGGTGTAAATAAAAAAAAATTAAAAAAAAAGTTAAATAAAAACAAAGAGGTATTAAATTTGAACTACTGGAGCTATTAGACGATAATACAAAACAAAAAGATATAAAAAAAAGGAAATGTAACACTCCACAAATATGAAGATTAGTTATTTTGCGTATAGCTATTTAAAGCCTATTATATTTAAAAGTTCGGATGCCTTATTTTTCGAGCTTAAGAAGTGATCTTTTTGCCTACATGAGTTTGACTTTTTCTAATAGCTTACACTATATAGTTTCAACTCAACAAATTACCAACAGATTTTTATACGATTTTTGCAAACTAATTTTAGAACGTTATTATATGTATATATTTGTTAAAATGATATCTTCAAAGAGTTTTATTATATTTCATAAATTTTCGTTTGCTTCAATTTACGTGTCGTCTTCATGGGCGTTTTTCATATAAAAAAGTGTCTATAAAGATGGTTTCCTAAGTGTCTATGAATACACCTTTTTATACGACGCTTTTCTGTATTAAAAGTGCCTACGAAAATGCTTTTTTATATAAAAAGTATATTTCATCTAAGAAAGTATCTTCATAGACACTGTTCATATGAAAACACTTTTCTGTATGAAAAGTGTCTATGAAGGCACAAATAACAACACCCTCAACAGAATCAACGACAGCAACAGAATCACCGTCAACATTCCTGGCAACAACATAACAACAATAATATTAGGGTACGAACAATGAGCTTTATTTTAGAAACATATAAGTTTTCTTTTATTTTTGAAAGAAATTCTTTCATTAAGCACTGAACTTTGAGAAGAAATACTCTTTAACAAGTTAGTTTTATTTAGAGGAAATAAGGAAATATTTGTATTCCCCACATACATATATTGTTCTGTTTGTTTTATCTTTATTGTTGAAAAAAATAAATTAAATACAACTTAGAACTTATTATCTTTGTTCTAAGAATAAATAAAAAAAATTATAATTAATTCATTAAAATATTTGCCTAAAATTAAAAATAAACAAAATATGCAGCAAGAGAAAAGCCCAAATTAGGAGGAGAAGTAGTAAGAATGATGAAGAAGCATAGATAAATATAGGGGTTTATATTTTTATTCTTCTCTCTCATTTTCGTGAAATGACATTTTCAGTATTTTAGTAACTATCTTAGTAGATAATCCGAATTCAAAAATAGAGAAACCAAGTGTGAACGTAATAACGAATGTGAATGTGGTGAATTATAATCCACATCTGGATTCTTCATGGTATCTTGAGTTGGCTCTAGTAGTAATAGATGTAGTTAATTTGGTGTTAAAGTTGTATAAAATGCGCAAGAGCTGTTTGAAGAAGAAATATACGGCTAGTGCCAATGATGTTGGCAAGATTCAGACTTTAGATTAGCACATTGGAGTTAGAATTTTATCGGAACATTCCAGGCAAACTAAATGACATTTACGATACTAAGAGGAATTCTTTGGTAGTAAAAAAAAACTATATAGAAGGAACATTTTTTTAATTTTACTATTCTTACTATATATTATTTACTATTCCTATATCTATATATTAATGATAATAAACACTAAAATTAAATGTAGAACATAAATATGAAATACAACTAAATGATTTCTAATAACTTTGGAAACAAATATAAATAATCCAACGTGTTTTAATCGTTAAAACATTTTATCAAAATCAATCGTCGATTAATGTGACGATAAGAAATTTACGTGAAATTTTTGAAAGAAACAACGTGCCAACAACAAAGAGGGTCTGTAGCTGATAGGGCCAAGCATGGACCACAACGTACTGCAAGATCGGCTGAAAACATTACTGCTGCTCAAGACAGTGTTCAAAACAATCCATCAACCTCAATTCGACGCCGTGCTCAGGAGCTCGGTCTTCAAAGAACAACTTTGGCCACAATTTTGCACAAGGATTTGCATTCGTTTCCATTTAAGATTCAGTTGACACAGGAGCTTCTTCCACAAGAATATTTACGCCGCCGTACATATGCCAATAGGATTTTACAGCTCGCCCATGTCAACCCCGATTTTCATGCAAAATCATAATGAGTGACGAGGCACATTTTCATTTGAATGGATATGTGAATAAACCGAATAGTCGGGTCTGGGCAATGGAAACGCCTCAAATTATTCATCAGTCACATTTGCATTTGCATTAAAAGCGACAGTCTTTTGTGCAATTTGGTCAGAAGGAATCATTGGACCTTACTTCTTTGAAACTGAAAACGGCGCAACGCTGTCAATGGAGAGCGATATCGTGATATGATTGAAAACTTTTATTAACATGTGGTATCAACAGGACGGTGCCATATCGCATACAGCCAGGATTACAATGGAATTACTGCGAGACCTTTTTCCACAACAAGTTATTTCAAGAAATGGTGATGGTGATCGGCCTCCACGGTCGCCTGATTTGACTGATCCGGACTTCTTTTTTTTTTGGGATATCTGAAAAAAAAAGGTTTATGCAAACAACCCAGAAACGCTTGAGCAACTCAAACAAAATATTCGTGATGAAATTAATGAAATACGCGTGAAATGTGTGAGAATGTAATGAAAAATGTGCTCAAAAGGGATCGCATTTGTGAGGCTAACAGAGGCGGACATTTATGTGATATTGTATTCCATACATAATTGCCGACATTAAATAAAACATTTATCAATATAAGTTCCATTCTCTTTCATTTAATCAAAAATTATAAACAAACAAAGTAGTATACCTTCCCGACGGACACCCTGTACAAAAGTAATATTTTTATTAAACTAGTACTTTACACCCAATGCTTATTAATCATATATAAAAAAATAATATATTACGTATCATCTGTATAGCTGTGGAACCCACGGGTTTCTCCAGTAATATGTATAGTTTTAAGGGTTTATTTTCGATCAACAATTGAGGTTGAACGATATATGCCAGATTCTTGATGGTCGGTACATAGAAGTCAACTGTTCGATATATAGTCCCTAATTTTAGCTGATAAGAACTAAAACAGCACCAGACCAAATTACCTACTAACATCCTAATAGTTGTATTTATTAATTAATATGCATATTTTTATTTAAATTATATTACCTTTTGTTTATACTCAACTGTTTGGAAAATTGACTTACATTCCTAAAACATTGATCTAGTAAAGTTTATTTGTCATGTACATTAAAATAGCCAAAATTCACTAACAACTTAGTTAGATCTGCAGATATTTCATAGACTCGAATACGATACTCTCGAAGGCATGGAATTCAAGGGAAGAATTTTTAAGATACCAAAAGTGTCTGAACACTGACAGAGAAACAAAAGCAGAGGCTGTTAACAAACACATTAACAGTATTTTTCGACACTTAGAATAAATACGAGTCTTGTTTAATGCAAATTTTGAAAGACTTAAACAAAGTCACAAGACAGCGGCGGAGGCATTCTACGCTGACGTCCGCGAGAAATTGGTAAGTCTTATTGAGAAAGAAAATACTTCTTGATATTCCTGTACCCCTGCGTGAAGAAATTAATATTGCACCTTTGCCGGAAACCATACCAAAACCTACTCCACATCCAAGAGTAACAGCGAATAGACAGTGGTACAATTTTTAAACACTGCCTCTAAACTATTACCAGACTTCGACAGAAGTTTAGAAAATTTAGACAGCTAGATACTCTTTATTTAATTGACTAAATAAAGGAAGGCCACGAAGCTGTAACTGTTAACCAAGTTAAGACAAAACTAAAAGACTGCACGCGCACATACTACGAAATCTGAGATATGTATTTAGTATTTGCAGAAAAAATAATCTCAAATTACATCCAGACAAATGTATATTCCTTTGTAGTAAAGTGACATTTCTAGGACACAAGTGTACATTTCTATTTCTTTTGCATCACTCCTATTAATAATTTATCCCAACATTTTCATTTCTCTTATTCGACACATATTTTTTTATTATAATTAATAACAAAAAATTCACTGGTAAATGTTTTAAATTAAGAAAAATATCGACTTTTAACATCAAGAAAAAAAAATCAGCAAATACAATTAACAATGAAATAAAATAATCTAATGCCAACAAAAATTCAAACGATTTACGCCTATTTAAACATTTATGGGCGACATTTAATACCCGTTAAAGTAATGTGTGTTTTGTTTAACTCTTTTTTTTTATATATTTTTCTTTAATTTTGTTCTTTTTTAATTTGATTCTTGTAACTTTATTCTTCTCTTCCCAGATTTCCTAGAACAAAACTTATCTGCCGTGACGTTACCTTGTACTACCGTCCGATAAATCTTGCGCCCTTCGATGTCCTTCTCGTGGAGACTAGTCTTGAATATTATTGACTGGGGATTTTTGATCGGAATTTTCCGACACCGTTCCTCTAAAATCTGGCGGGATAACCCTGTTGGAAGTTGTTATTTTTAATTGGTATTTCTACCACTTTTCGTTCACTGGACTTTTATGGAATTTATTAATATGTTCTGAATGTATCATTTCTCTATATTTTTCTTCTTTTTCCAAAATTTCGGACTTCACTTTTCCTTCCGTTGTTGGTCGCGGGGCTTTGGGGGCTTTGGTTGCAAACCAATTCATCTACCCGAATGCCACTTAGACTTCCACAGCCTTCCTACAGCCATCTTTTCAGAAATTTTTCCTCCAAACTTCCCTATGTCCCTCTCTTTCCGGCAATTTCACATGCTTCTACGATTGTCTTTTTTACTTGTCAAGATTGGATTTTGAATTCCCCATGGATAACCCGGATAGAAAATTAAAACGAAGTTTTAATTTAATTCATAAGTGGGGCTTGACAAACAATTTTCCTAATCAGCTGTTCTCAATTGATCGCAATATATTGGTGTAAGTTCGTTCTGAGTTTGAGTATCATCCCAATTTTCATAATTTCCTTTATTTTAAGCACACTTTTTACTCATTATTTGAATTAATAGCCAGAGGGACTGGTGCTCATCAGAAATACCCAACGCATTGTTACTGACATTGCGCGGAATGGTTGATGAGAGCCAGTTTAATAAACATTACCATCGATATGGTGGTGACAATACCACCTCCTGCTATAGCTCCCCCCCAAAACGAAATGACTTAAAAATGAACATCGGCAAGGGACCGGATCTATAATTCCACCGGTAATTAAAATTTCAAGAATAAAAAAAAGTTATGATGGTTACGTGCCTCCTTGCTGGAAAAGTGCCACTCCTGGCGAAGCTCCACGCAGAATTTTTTCTGCATCCAGGGACGGACTTAGGTATCGAGATGGACTATTTTTACTTAAAAATCCGTCATCAAAATTGACAGGCATGAGGCTAGATTTGGAGGAGTATAATTTCGTGGTCGAGTATATTAGGGTAACTCAAATAACGTGGCAGACGCTGTCACGTATCGAGACCAGTGATATCAAAAATATTGAAGTTAATAGGATACTGAAGGTTACCACTACACTTCAGGCTAATAAGAATGATGTACGTTCAGAGAAGGCTCACATAGAGCATAAGGAATCGGTGGACTTGAGAGCGTATGCGACAATAAATGCCCAAGGACGCCGTGAAATGCCAAAATTTCATTTTACCAAGAACAAATTATTGATCATTAAGGGAAAGAAAATTATTTTCTAAATTATGTTGAAGGAGCTTGTTATTAATAGAAATGGCGACTAAGGTCATCTCTTTCTAAAGGTTGACAAAATATCTGTTAACATGGGGATTACAACCATGCGACTTTCACTAGATTATAGTTTGCTTAATTACCTAGAAACAAATATAGAAACCCTTAAAAATAAAGATAATGAAATCTTGCAAGATTCGCAATTTACTATAGTGCTTACATCAAAATCGGAGAAGATTACGACCGATTCGGAAAAATTAAGTATTATGCAATAACAATATTGCTTATTCTTTGTTATAAAAAAGGGAGGTGTAGCGTATTTCACATGTCATAGTTGCATACATTCTGCATGTAACTACATACTCAGTAATTATTGAATAATGATTGACCAAGTTAACGAGTCATCAGCTTGTAACCGGACATCCAAAGCTGAACTATTGCGTTGTAATAGTTCAGCTTGGTCCAATAATTTTAAACTTGGTTACTGTGGTAATAAGAATAAGCTTAAGTAACAATAAGAAAATAATATCAAGCAATAGTAACAAGAATTTAAATGTTTAAAAATATAGGAATGGGAATTGTAAAAACAGCATTAATTATAATGTGGACATGTCAAGCTAAAAAAGAGTCTTCGTAGACACTTTTCACATAAAAAAATGTCTTTATCGACACTTTTCACATAGAAAGGTGTCTTCGTTGACACTTTTCACATAGAAAGGTGTCTTTGTAGACACACATAGAAAAGTGTTACAGTGTCTTCGCAGACACTTTTCACATAGAAAAGTGTCTTCGCAGACACTTTTCACATAGAAAAGTGTCTTCGCAGACACTTTTCACATAAAAAAGAGTCTTCATAGGCACTTTTTATATTGAAAATTTTATATACCGAAAACTGTTTTCATATACTCGTATGCTTTTCATATGCAAAAGTATACAAATTGCATAAAAACGATTGAATGATAGAGTGCAGTTGCCTAGGAATTCAGCGGGCGTGGATACGCCACCGGTACTAACTCAGGAGCCTCTACCAGTGGCACAGATCAGTTCGATAAATAAAATGAACTCGTTTTCTGATGTACTCAGAAAAGACATTGCACAGACTACCATAATACAGCCTACCATCGCACAGTCTTCTAATACCCAGATAAATGGCCTTGATTCAATGATTCACCAGCTCACTCAGACAATGACAACGTTTATCTCTTCCATGAAGTCATTGATGCAAGATTTCATGTGCAACTATAATCAGTTAATCCAGGCTCTTCTTAATAGAAAATAGGTTCTCTTAAGATCTGTATATGGAACGCTAACGGCGTAAGCTAACACAAACTTGTTATATGTGACTATTTTAACCGAGAGAATATTGACTTTTACACCGAATACATTTACACTAAACCTCAACACGTGCTAAACTCTCAGGCTCAATAATATCGTCATTCCTCAGAGCTCAGACGTTATCTACCTAGGCGTCCATCTAACCTGGAAAAGGCACATCGAGGCTAAAAAGACGCAGGTGAACTTGAAAATTAGACAACGTCACTGGCTGCTTAATAAGCACTCTGGACTTAGCCTAAACTGTAACGTGTTGATCTACACGGGAATAATTAAACCCATATGGTGTTACGGTGCTCAACTCTGGGGCAGAGCCAGAAGTAACGTGGGTAAAATCCAAAGGGTACAATCAAAGATGTTATGAGGCATTAGGGGAGCTCCTTGGTACATGAGAAACTGTAATATATATAGGGACCTGAATATATCAGATGTGAAAGAGGAGATAGAAAAGATCAAAACAAATCATATGACCAGAAGAGAACATCACCGTAATGTTCTAGCTAGAAACCTTGCTTGCCCTTCTGCACCTTCCAGACTGCGGAGAAGTGATTTTGCAGTCCCACAAAAGGGGGGAAAACATGGCCCATGCGGAAAGTGCATTGTCTTCTAATATCTCAACACCGCAATGCTTCGATATAATCCACCTGAGAAATGTCCAGGCCCTGGCCCCGTCACTCACGTAATCCGCACTGATAGGAGTAACACATAGGTTAACATTCTCAGGTGAACTGTTAATTCACCTATCAAGTGTTCGGGACTTGGCCCCATCACTCACATAGTCCACATTAATACATGAGTCTGCGGCATTACGCCAGGAGACTTTTCGCTCAGAGGCCCTGGCCTCTTTTCTCGTTTAACCACTTCATGAAGGAGTACCGTGCAAAGGAAGCTGTCTGCTTCCGCTGTGGCCAGAATGGACATATGGCCAGGGACTGCATTAACCCAGTCTCGTGCTGTAACTGGTTCTTCGGGGGGAGCCCTCGGATCACCGAATGGTGTCTGAGGACTGTCCACTGTATTGCGCCATGGTAGCCAGGGCGAAAGCAAGACACTAAGATGGGTACCCGCCTTCTACAAATAATTGTGGTAGACGCGTCGCTGCAATGGGTTTGGCCGGTAGCGTGGAGATCGAAAGGCCTCGGGACTGAGTATGGGTCACACATCGCAGCTGCGGCTGCCGATGTGCCCTTAGAAGCCTTTAATCGGATGACGGGCTTAATGAATATAAACAAAAGCTTATTGACGTTAAGGAGTCAGAGTGGAGCGAAAGGGAAAGAACGTGGAAGTTTCAGGAATAAAGGATGGTGATACCATCCTGACTTCTTGGGCGGACGGCGTTCAGGCTTTGTTGCGGGAGTTCTTTCCTAGGTCTGATGCTCTGGCCACGTCTCCTTCGGAGGTGGTACCCAGTGCGCCAGAATTGGAATGAGCAGAGATCGTGGAAAGCATGACGCTTGTCAGATCTCGTATGTCACCTGGTATGGACGCAATAACCAGAGAGATGTGTAAAAGCATCTAGAAGACCATTCCGGACTACCTCGAGGCTTTGTATAGGCAGTGTGTACATGTTGGCTATTTTTCGTGTCAGTGGAAAATAGCCAATGTCATTGTTTTCCTAAAATCGCCCGACAATATCAAGAGCAATCCTCGATCATACAGGGGTATTAGCCTGCTTCCAGTGCTTGAAAAAGTACTGGAAACAATAATGGTGCAAAGACTTAGTGAGAGAGTCATTGACGGCATGTGCTCTTATCAATACGGCTTCACAAGAGGTCGTAGTGTTGAGGTTGCCTGGATCCACGTTCAGAGTTGCGTGAGTAAATCCACTGAGAACTAATTTCTCGGTGTACTCGTGGACTTCAAGGGCGTTTTCGATTACCTGTAGTGGGTGAGGGTGTTGGAAATGCTTCAGGAGGTAGGGTGCCAAGAGTTACGCCTTTGGCGTAGTTACTTCTGTGGCAGAACAGCTAGAGTAGTTGGGACAAATAGTGCGGTGGAACTCGATGTTGTTCGTGGCTGCCCGCAGGGTTCCATCTGCGGTCCATTTATATGGAAGCTTATGATGGACCCGTTATTACGGCAGCTAAGTGACCAGTCAGAACATGTCAGCGTAGATGTCGCTCTCGATAAGACCAACATGATGCTCTTGCGGGGTAGATTATCTCGCCTCTTGTTCGTTTGCCTGATGGGACTGTGCTCAGGTGCGTCACCGAGGTGAAGTACTTGGATGTGTTGCCATGGGAGAGCGAATGAACTATTTGCCTTATTTGGATAGGCTGAGAGGGAAGCTGGTTAGCGCTGTCGGCCAGCTTGGACGAGTGCTGAAGAGTGATTGGGGGCTTAGCAGACGAGCTGTTCGTATCGTCTATCAGGGGCTGTTTGTTGCTATGGCTTTACACACGCACACGCTTCCCCTGTGTGGTACGAATCGGTGAAGTCTGCATTCGGGTACCGTAAGATCCTCTCTTGTCAGAGAGTGATGTTATTGGCTTGCATGCCAGTGTGTAGTACGGTTTCGACAGAGGCCCTTCAAGTACTGATGGGTGCTGCTCCACTGGATCTTGTTGTTATCCGTTGTGCGATGGAATTCAAGGCCAGGAAAGGGTATGCACTTACGGGAAAGGACTGGCCTATTGAAGTTGTAGAGAGAATGAGAAGGGCTGAGTATAGGGGGCTCTAGGACGAATGTGTCTTGTCGAGATGGCAAACACGTTGGGAAGAGAGTCAGAACGGATGTGCAACATTCAGGTTTTAGCCAGATGTTATGTTCGTTGGAAGAAACCCTGACTTTGGTTTTAACCTCTGTCTTGGTTTCTTGCTGACGGCGCATGGGTCACTCAATGCCTTCCTGCACAAGAGAGCCCTGTACGATCGTGAGCCGTGGAACTGTGGTGCACCAATCGAAGACTGGCGGCACCTTTTGTGCGAATGTCCCTTATATGCAGATATATATATTTGCTTCCAGAGCATTTGCTCAACGAAGGACTACTATGACGTAGTTGTGGGAAATGGATCTGCTGACCTTTTCAAGGCAGTCTGACCTGGGGGTTGAGCGGCTGTGGGGCTGTTCGGATCATGCTGATCCCACAATCCCGTTCAGCTTGATTGTTGGCAGCTGTGCGCTCGTGTGCGGGGGCACCTGTCGCTGGGCCGCAAGGCCCAGTAGATTTTCTACAGAGTTAGACTATCTACGAAGTCTGACCAGAGGCTTTGTCTGGTACCGGGGCTGGTAGGGATACACGCGGGCAAGCCTCGGGTTCGTACCGTCATTTGTATCTTTTGATCTCTCGGGGGGTACGGACAGGCATGGGGTTTCCCTATGTCTATATTTCATGGTTGCCGTTCACCGTCGCCGAACGGAAGGGGTTTGGAGTTTTCCCCGCCTCCCACCGGTGAGGGTACTGCATCCTTGCAATGTAGTATCGACCGTTCCATCTGCCTGAGGTCTCCGTGCCTGCAGGTATGTGAAAATGCCCAGTCTGTACTCTTTTGCCACAGGGCGACCAATCCCGTGAAGTATGGTGTATAAATCACGACTTGGTAGTAGTTTTGCTACGCAGCTCCAACCGGTGAGTTTAGCCAGTAGCCAGAAGATCAGGAGGCCCCGGGACTGAGTTCCCGCCTGATCATTCGGTGTAGGACCCCTAGTGGGAGCATCAAGTGGGTTGTGGTTGATACCAAAATCGCTGGTAGAGACTTTGTGCTCAAATGTAAAGTTGCGTTGCAACCGGGTGCTACAGACTCATAGAGTAGCAAATGTGGTAAAATAGGCCTCACCTGCGCCAATGGGGATTATGTTCCATACTAGCATAATCAATTTGGTATCTCCTGGCTGCGAAGAAAGGGTTGACAATATGCGGTAGTACCAAAATTGTCAGCCCCTTTTCCTAGATAGCCCAAGTTTTACTTGGGGGGGAAGTTGGCAATCGCATTGTAATATGCCCAGTGTGTCGCACACCGTGGGAAAGGCCTTCACAGCGAGACCCACGTTAAACCATCGTGGACTTCTCACATAGTTTAAGTCTATGAAAAGGGACATGTGCGTAGCTCAAACCCCCGGGTTAATAAAACTGTGAGATCATTTGTACGAACATTGCGCTAAACTACACAATTAAATCTGCTAACTCAGAAGCTGCCGTGAGCTTTTATATATCAAACTAATCCATGCCGATCTCAGAGGACCGTGTAAACAAAAAAACATACAGCTAAAAAAAGAAACAACACGGGAAAGATACAAACTCGTTGACAATTAGATCTAAGATTCAACTACTTATTGTTAGGCTCACTACGTGAGCGATCCAATAAAACAAATAAAGCAGAAAAAAATATGCAAAAGTGTTTTTGTGGAAAATTATTGTATAGAAAATTGTGTTCATGGATAATTTTAATATAGAAAATTGTTTTCGTAGACACTTTTTGCGTATGTAATAGATCTTTTCGTTATGTAATATATTTACTTGAAAATACGTTTATTTGTATTCAGGTCCATGGCAATAAAAATAAATAATAATAGATAAATAAGAAATGGTAACAGCAGTTTGACGTTTCTTCTCTTTCCCCTTTTTATCCAATTTGAGAGAAATTATTTAAAAATTGAATAAAATCATTGCAACATGAGTGATGTGACTGGTCCGATATTTGTAAAGACCACACGTACCATAGACAAATCAAATCACAACAACACATGATTTCTTTTGTCTTTTTTTACTCTAATCATTCTTTAAAACATTAAAATGCAACACCTTACCTCAGTATTGAACATTTACCAATTTTCTCATATGAGGTGAAATCTGTCAGACTTATAATTAGAGTTGCTAGCGATCCAAATGAAGTCAAGACAGATTATGCACCCCTAATATTCGGCATTAAGAAATCGCCCAGTTTGATTTGTTAAAAATTGACTATGTATTTGGCCCTCAGTGGCATCAGCTGTTTGTTTTTGCATTGGTACGTTTTTGGCACTGTTTTTTTTAATAATAAAATGCTGAAATAAAATACTAATAAAAAACTAATACCGAAAAATTGGTGTCTCAAAAACATCTAGACGCACATTGCTATTATTCCGACATGCATTTAAGTGGAATTTACAAAAATGTTCGCTGGTAGCTATGTAATTTCTGTGAGATAGATGAAGCACTTTTTGCCATACACTACAAATAAAAGTGCCGCCACGCCATCACTTGCCCCCATATCAAACCACCAAAGTCGGAACTCTTGTAGGGAGTTCAGTAATACCGGCACATCCCATTTGCGTCAAGTCATGTATAATCGTGATTGGCGTTCCGCGTTGCGGACACCACCCACATACCGCATTGGCAACAGGACTGTGCGGTTTAACTACCACATAGCTATGTTAATGGTTGGAGCATGTGCTTTAGTCGTATTGTTTTACTACGTGCGTGGTAGTACATCGTCGTCGGATGCGGCGTGGCTTAAAAATTATGCAAGCTCAACAAGTGGGCATCGGGGTATCAATATGAACGGAGGGAATGATATTAAGAGCACAAACGTTGGAGAAGTTTATAATAATACTTACCCACTTACACCACCAGTGGTGGGGAGACCCGGAAAAGTCACATATCGCATAGCAATGGTGGCTGATTTAGATACGAATTCTAAAGTGGAGCTTAGCAGCGGGAACACTGTCTGGCGGAGCCACTTGAAAAAGGGTCATCTGTCCTACTCCGCTCCTAAGGACGAATTAGTCATTACTTGGGATGCCACAGAGCCGATAATACTGGAGTCCAGCTTCTCTTTAAAAGGTAGAGGTATGGAACTTTCAGAGCTGGTAACCTATAATGGACGGATATTAAGCTTTGATGATCGCACTGGTCTTATATATGACATTACGAACAACGACAAACCATTTCCATGGATTATATTACTCGATGGCAATGGTGCTAATGCAAAAGGTTTCAAATCTGAATGGGCTACCGTTAAAGACCACTACCTCTACGTTGGTTCCATGGGCAAGGAATGGACAACGGGTATGGGTGATTTTGAAAATGAAAATCCAATGTTCGTTAAAGTAGTTTCTCCCTCTGGAGCTGTAAAGTCAATTGATTGGTCGTATAATTTCAAAAGACTCCGGGAGGAGTCGTCTCAAATAACGTGGCCTGGCTATATGATACACGAAAGCGGTGTGTGGTCTGCAGTACACAAAAAATGGTTTTTCTTACCAAGGAGATGCTCAAAAGACAAGTAATTATATATTTCTAGCCATAGTGTTTTATTATTGTTGACATTTTTATGACTATTTGAAGGATTTTAATTTACATATATCAGCGCAATTTTTCCAACTATGGGATTTTATGGAAATTAACTTAGTAATAAATTCTATGCAGTAGCAGGGGCGATTTTCGAATAAAAATGTTGAGAATACGTTATGTTATTTTCTATTCAGATTAAGGAACAATCTAGAATCTACGACTAAAATATGTGGAATTAAAAAAAGTAGCTTGAGTTTATTAGATACAGTCGCATTTGTTCCACCACTACTTTGCTCTTAAATCTCTGAAACGTTATGACAATGACTTCTAAGCAAATATTGAATGCTGTTACAGTCTCCCCCGGTGCAATTTTTATTTTGTTTAATACGTCACCGTCGGTTTCTTCATGCAGCGGCAACAGTATTACAAAAGTAATGTTCAAGATCAAGATAAAAATATTGCGGCAAAAGCACCGACAGACAATTGGGATCAAAAATGGCACAATATACAGTCCGTTTTGAAGTGAAGATGCGTATTTTTTAATATTTCCCAATAACCAAGCCCACAAGTAGGGTGGGTATCTACTAACTATCAGCATAAATACCATTTAATAGGTGAGTAACTGGTACAACATGTATGTTCATGGGTTCAGTTCTTACATGAGGAAGTTTTGTCTTTTCTGACGACCTGTTCGATAAGTAGGCTTGACAGAAACGCCTAATTATATAGCATGCATTATATGCCTACTTAGTCCGTTTTCCATTGACAACGGCTGCAGAGCTCTAAAGAGCAACGAATCTCTTTCTCCTATTCCTTTTTTTGTGGTCGACGATAATTTGGGGTAGATTTTTATGCGATTCTAGAGAAATGATGATAAAACAAGAATGTCCTCATACTACAGTGATGGTTAAAAAAGCTATGAGGCTACAAAAATGTAAATTGAAGTGTGTAATATCGCTTACATGCAAGAGTTCCTGCACTATTGTAATTAAATTCTAAAAAAGTTATATGAGATGACAAAAGAGAATAACATTGATTTTTAAACTTCAATGAGCTGAAGTAACCTATGTATTCACTCAACCAGTGTCCTTTTGCAGACGTTCTGGCAGGATGCGCTTTAACTTTTGTGTTGGTTCTAACATAATAAGACTGCCAGTAGGGGCCTGATGAATTTTTGAAATATTATCCAGAGTGACCAGTCATTACTAGTACATTTATTATTCAAAAGCTTATGGTACTGATCACTTTGATAGATGGATAGCTATTTCGGTATTCACGAAAAAAATATTTTGTATTTTATAATATAGCAAAGCCTTTAAATAAATTGAGATAAAATAGAAAAGAAACAATAATAATTATAAATATAAATATAAGAAGAAGATGGTATGAAAAAGGGTTTCGCTAGGACAGCAATGGAAATCTGATCACAGGCACGCAGAGTATGTTGCAATAGTGGGAAAGCAGTTTTACAAGCTCCTAGTTCTGAATGCCAGCACGAATGAAGAAACCACCCTAATTACCGACGAGGGCATAAATTGTCGCAACTTCAAGCCGAAACGACATCATAACAGCAGTATTGCGGCTTAAAAACAACAATGCCGGTGGTGGTGAGCTGATAAACAGCAAGCATCAACAACTACATACGGTTTGGCTCTAAGAATGCATGTCCGATGATAGGAATTTGAGCGTACTATGTCTTGGATTCAAAAAACGCGATCCAAGTGTGTAAAAATTATTGCGGTATCAATCTTTTACCCACTGCTTACAAAGGTCCTGCCAAGTGTGATATGTGTAAGACTAAAGCTGATTCTAGCTGGCCTGTTTGGTTTTAGACCTGGTAAATCCACAACTGATCAGGTATTCGCACTACGGCAAAGACCCAAGAAAAACAGATCAACCGATACGGCAAAAACTCTATGGGGCCGTGTCTGAGTTTGGAATTCCCGCGAAGCTTATACATCTTTGTAGCATTACGCTGACTGATACGCAGTCTTCGGTAAAGATGGGCAGAAACCTTAGCGAGCCCTTTACAACAAACGAGGATTTAGACAAGGCGACAGCCTATCGTGCGAGCTCATCATCATACTGCTGGAGATGATTATAAAGAAGTTAACAATTAACACGACTGGCACCATCTTTAACGAAAGCCATATGTTACTGCAGTCGGTATATAACAGCTTTCTCAAGCATTGAAAAGGTGTTAGCAAAAATGGCTCTGCTCGCTTGGGACGCTGTGTGAAAGTTGACAACAATAATTTTGGAATGGTGGGTGGATTCATCTAGCTCGGATCCATTGTAAATAAAATGAATAATGTCAACATGGAGATATAGAGGAGAGTTTTGTTTGCTAACAGATGGTTAAGTAAGCAATTCAATGATAAAGCCCTCTTTCGACAAACAGAAATTCAACTGTACCAGACGTTGGTTTTTACACAAGTGGATGAATTAGTGCTGGAAGTCTTCGAGATGAAAATACTCTAGACCCATCATCGCTAACGGATAGTATCGGCGTCGCATGAACAATGAGCTATATGCCAACCTTGACGTGATCCAGCGTATCAGTATACACCGATTGCGTTTTTTGAGTTACGTTATGCGGATGGACCCAAATGCGCCAGCACGAAAAGATTTTGACAACTGCCTCGATGGACGGCGCAGAAGACGCGATCAAAACTGTTGGAAGGACCAGGCTTTTGAAGTACTTTTGAAACCTGGTGTCACTAATTGAAAAAGGAGCGCAGAAGACCGATGATAATAGATATGGAGGCTTATTCTAGTCGCCTCCTAAGAAGATAAGAATTATTATAACGTGACTAAACAACGTTTTTTATACGGGTATACGAATCCACGCTAACAAAACTTTCGGTTATAAAGAGGAGAGGTCATCAAATAATCATAAAAGTGTTAATTGGTTCAGTCAGCTTACGTAAAAGTGTTGATATCCTAACAACTCTTACCAAAAAGGATTTATCATAAATTAGAGAATAAAAATTTGGGCATACAAGTTGAATATTACATGTAGACCTATAAATTCATTAAGAAGTAAAGAGTGAGAGTTAGATTTTCAGAATACGTAAAATAATAGTAGCACCTGGAAATTAATATAAGTAGAAAATTAAATGCCAAAAAAATTTATAGGAATCTTCAAAATGTGATCATGAAGACGCAACTTATAAACATATTGCAAAATCGAATTAAAAATTTCCTCAAGCGTTGCAATATTTGCTTTAGTAATGCCCAAAATTATCTCAATTCCGCACATAGTTTTAGCTAATCTTTTTTTATGTGCAACTGAAGAATATATATGTATATAAATTCGATTAAACAGCATCCGATTGTTTATTAAAAAAATAATTTATTATTTATAATTTATTGATTATTCCAAGAAACTTTGTCTCCGAACCCACTTCAATTCCAGTAACCGGATAAGCAAATTCACCCGATTATTCTCTCGAAATGAACCAAATAACATACATAGCTTTACCTTTATTCGGATTCAAAGACAGGTTGTAGTTTTTTTAACCAATTATATACTGAAATTAAGATATTATTTGCTATTTTCCAAAATTTATTTCGCGGCGTATAAAAAATTTACCTGTATATATTGAATAATTTCATACGACAGGAAATAAATCAGACTGAACAACATTCATCGACACAACGTTGGAACAATGCGATACTAGGGGACATTTATTCCTCAGCTTACACAACAATTTGAGATAGTCAATTCTATCAAATGCTTTAGATAAGTCCAAAACTACCAAAGTTGAATACATCCCTGGTCTGCAGTATCTCTAATTGTATCTCTTAAGTAAAGTAAATACGTTGTAATGCTCAATCCATTTCTGAAACCATATTGAAAAGCAGCTATCAGTAATGTACTATTATTGGTTCGCCTCCCTGTAGCACCAATTGCCGTACAATAAGAATTTAAAATAACTTTTTTTAATCAATGCACTTCATTTATTTGTTTTATTATAAAGAAAATTCAATTTTATTTTATGTAACTAATTGGTTTGTAATATATTCGTCGGTTACTAGATTTAAGATTCAAATATTTATTGTTAGGCTCCCATCAAGGAGAAATTCACTAATACAGATAAAGGTTTCATATAATTTAAAAATACTAAATACGTGGTAACTAAATGCAAAAGAAAAACAAGAATAAAATCCTATCAAGTATGTAACAAAATTGAGTTTGAAAGGCACTCTGCAGTGGTGATCGATTGAGCTAAGCAATACCGCTAAAGAATGATCCAAGTAATTACGAAACGCGTCCAATGGGAGTGCATGGTCCTAATACCCGCTGATGTAATATTTTCTAAATAACCAAAACCTAAATCGATTATCATCTATCGCCTGTAAAGGTAGTAAACGATTGAAAATGAAAAATCAGAATATTCTTCGGGAGATGCTAGAAAAAAACTTTGCCAAGTGTAATCTATCCAGTTTTCTTCCTAATTGAGACCCTCCTAAAAACGTTTTATTATTTTATGTGAAAAGAAACAGTTGTGTGAAATATACTTTCGCTGTACTTAACCATATGGCTTCTTTTGAAAATTATTTAATTTTTTTTTGATACAACTTTTGCAAATACAATTAATGATAACTTTTTTAGGTACAATGAAACGCGCGATGAGCACATGGGTTGTAATCTACTCATAACGGCCGATGAGAATTTTACTAAAATAGAAACTGTACTATTGGATCCTAATAACACACAATCATCTCATGGATTTTCTAGTTTTAAATTTATTCCTGGAACAGATGACCGCGTAATTGTCGCCTTAAAAACAGAGGAATTGAATGGCAAAACTTCGACCTTTATAACAGCCTTTGACATAAATGGAAAAACGCTGTACGCGGAACAAAATATTGAAACTGGCTTGAAATACGAGGGTTTTGAGTTTATTTAAAAATCAATGATTGTACTATTTATTATTTAAGTATTAGTTACTTTGTTAAAGCTATTGTAATATATGATTTTCATTTAGAATTGTGTTACACGATTTTTTTCCTTTATTTAAGTTTTATATTAATTAATAATTTCTACAATTTTTACGGATGTGATCTGTTTTTATAATAAGAAATACGTACATTTGATGAGAAATATGATAAAATGAAAATAAATTTCAAACTGATTAAGTACTTATTGAATCGCTGCCAATAATTTTGTACATCATGGTTTAACAATTTAAATTGGTTATATTTTAAAGTATTATCTATGGTTTTTGTACCGATTGTTCTAAATAACTGGCAGATAGAATTAAAAAAGCATTCCTTCAAGGGCTCAGTAATCTTCAACGAAATGGTTAGGATACAATGAAGTGACTGTTTTCGTAAGCTATTTTGAAACATATAACATATTATTTTCGCGCGAAAACAGGATTCTTTTGAATTGATTGAAAGGTGAGTTGAGTTAGTTGCCCGAATTTTACTTGGGAAAAGTAACTCCACAAAAGATTAATACCAACCTTTAAGCGAAAATAAAACTACGACCTTCTATCTCATTTTTTAAGGGGACAACACGCTAGAAAATTGGCGTGACAGATTTAAAGCTGTTTCTAATTTCCTAATCAAGAATCGTGATTAATCTGTTAGTAAGCCATTACGTTTATTATTTGCTTGTTGATATTGGTTTGCCATATTCCCTTCCGATGAAGAAAAAGTGATGCCTAGTATCATACAGCATATACCTACATAGAGTAAACAATAAGAGAAATCATTGCCTTTCTGAATTGTGGAATATATTAGTAACGGGTCAGTCATATCACTAGTGCGAAATGGTTTCACTCATTTTTTAAATCATTTCTTTCGAATCCGAAAAAAGGGGAAGTGAGGAAAATTCAAATTGCTTCCATTGTAATTGTTGCCACTTATTTGTTAACCTTTGATATTTATCTATTATTATTTATTTATTACCATAGTTCTGGCTGCAAATAAACACATTTGCAAGTAAATGTATTACAACTACGACATTTTCAATTCAGTCAACATTCCCAAGAGGAAATTTTTATCCGCTGCGTTATTTCAACGGCGCCAGACCATCATCATTATTCCGCTTTATTTTTATCTACAGAAAATAAAACTATGTTGGTATATTTCTTTACTTTACGATGTAATGGTATTAATACATTATTGATCAACTTACTATAATCTGCAAAAATAGTAGCCAAAATATGAAAATATATGGAATTATTGTGCAAACAGAGTAACGAAGTCTCTCTTGGCTCCCTGATCATCCCTACTTTGACTTCAGAGCGAAATAAATTATTTGTGCGTATATATTGTCTTTGAATTAGGTATAGATATTTTAAGCATTAAATTCAAATTCTTACATGGCAAAACTGAAATAAAAACGTTAGCTAAATTTTTATAAAATACGACTAATAAACATAATTACGCTTAAAATTTGTAGCGAAAGAAAATCGTTTTTAATCGGAATTTGAGCAATTTTTATACGGAGTGATTACAGAGCCCTCAATTAACAATTTCCGTGCGGTTTTTATCCAGAGAATTTTTGAATTCTCTGGTAGTTTAATTTTGTTCATTGCCAGATAAAAATAAAACCGTTGCCACTTTATTGTGTCATCTAACCACAGATCAACTAATATCTAGATAATTCACCTCTCTCTGGCTAAAAATCATGCGAATAATTGTTTCCAAAATTTGCGCTCAAATGTTGAGTGAATTTCAAATTTTTTGCTAACAACCCTTTTTAACTAACAGCAATGTCTTTGAGGAGTGTGGCCTTATTAAGAAAATCAATATCACGCATCAATTCGCAATTCAGAATACTTTCGCAGCATACCACCTTCCGCCAACCCATCATCTCACACCGACTGGCAGAGGGCGACTAAAACACATTTCATGTTCTCATCCATTTCATGTTTTTATCCACATTCGTACAAATGAATGACAACAATGTGCTTCGAGAGTCAATTTTATCCAAAAGGAGTGCATTTTGCATCGTTTTGAGCGTAGTTGATATGATTTGAGAACATCAACGATATTTTATTTTTCGATTATTCACGTATTCCTCGGCGGAAGAGTTTTCACATCCAAATAATTTACGTGTAAGAATTCTTGTCTGTGACATAACTTAATTATTACCTGTTATTTCGCCGTTCTCTCTATTTTTTGCCACATTGCTCTGTTATTCATTTTTGTTTGTTGAGATTTGTTTGTGACCTTTCCGTGCGCAAACAATTTGTTGTTCCTGTTGTTCTTGCAAGTTGTATTTATTGTTGTGCTCTCATATCTGCCAACTCCCAACGGTCAAAATGCCGTTAAAATTACTGCAGAAAGCTTCATTTCAAAATTGGAAAACGTCAGTCGTTATTAATAATTGAGATAATATTCAGAGAAAAAATACTGAGGTAACGTACTAAATTAAATTTAGCTAGAAACGGTTTGCCAAAAATCGATTCTTAATCAAAATATTTTTTATATTCGTGTAAAGTTTTTGGAAGGCACTTATTTATTGCCAAAATCGAACAAAGTATTGATATAAATTTAAAATTTGATTGGAAATTTAGAGTATTTCATTCTCAAATTTAAACGATAATACATTTTTTATAATACCGTCGTATTTTTATGATGTATTTTAGTTAAGGCACAAGATATTACCTTGCTTATATTTCTATATAGAGATTAGATAAACTTGACTGAACACAAACTCAAAATCAAATGATTTAAATAAATCTCGTTCATTTAACATATTATAAATGAATGATAAAGGTATATATAAAATACTGAGGTTTTCATTTATGAATACAGTATTTTTCCATAAAAATCGACTCAATTTTTGTTCAATGTTGCGCATCAAAAAAGAGAGGGGCTTAATTTACAAAAAACGTATAAGAAACAAAAATCGTCACCTCATGTTGCAGGCATGGTCTTAATAACATCACCAGAGTTAAAATCGATTAGTATTAATTGTTCGGAGCCTTGCCGCCGGATATTTTTTGATGAGCGTTGCCGCCGAATATATTTTGATGAGCGTTGCCGCCGCCGATTCATATATCGGCTTCGAAAAGCCTCCCAGGACATCGAATCAGAATTGCGTTTTTGGAGCCATTTTAGAATTTGTACTTTATTCTGCTGCAATATTCAAAAAAATCGATGTGCGTTCCAACTGGGCTGATGTATAGAGTAGGTCCTACAAAACAGTTTACTAAACATTTTATGGAGTTTCGGGTGAATCCCCTTTTTTATGGTCTCGGACACTTAAAAATAAGTAAATAATTCACCTTTTGAAAGACTTAAATACTAAACATGGGAGTCAAAAGGGAGAACGATACAATTTTCCAAATATGTTAACAATTTTAAATGCCTAACAAATATTTGTAGAGATTGTATTAAACATTGCAATTTTGTACTTTTCTTAATTGTTTCCAGTTTACCTCAAACGAAATTAATTTTCCTATAGAAAATGTATGCAAATTATCGAAATGGAATTCTGTGTGGACAAATTTTCCGCTGCTGAAACTTTCACTGCCGATGGTTTCGGAACCCGTATATGTGTTCTTCATGGGAAACAATAAATACATTTGAGCTGGGTACTGGGAATTAAACGGACAGAACAAATGGAACATTTCAGTCTAATGCAGTATTGTTTTTAAATAAATTAAATGTTTGGCATTTATTGAATTACAGATCTATAAATGAAGGAAGACCTGCCGCTGAAAATTTCCAAATTTTTAATGCGAAAAGTTAATCCTATTTTCGAGAAATTGAATTAAATCTGTCGATGTTAGCCAATAATGTGTAATCCATTTCAAATGCGTTCAATTTATAAATCAGTATGCATCAAATGCAGTAGCATTTATAGGCAAATATTTTTTTCTAATAAAAAAAATTTCATGAACAGATGTTTACTACTCTGCCGATCACTACGTCCTCCTGCCGTCAATTTTGAATCGGATTTAAACTCTGATCGATACATTTTGTTGATACCCCTAATTTAACTTCATAATGCGGTAATATAAACTGTTCAAACTAGTTTCGTATCAGTAAGGGAAGTCGGCGTAATTTGAACTTCAATACTATTGCTAAAATTCAAAATAATGATGATTATTTTAGATGAGAATGTTGAATATGAAAATATCGAGACAAGTGATTAAGAGATAAAAAAAATGCAATAGAGCCCAATGCAGTTCTCCTCCGTTATCTGGTCACATTCGAACTCCTTCTGAGAGTATTATTTCAAAAAATCGTACTTTCTGATCAATTACGAACGAAAGCATTTTCTACATGATACAGACAAAGATAGATGCAAAGTAGTAAAAGAAAGTAGAAAAAAGTAGCAAGTTTGTTCCCATCCATAAATTGTAGAACCATTGCCGAGTCCTTTCAAAGTTTTACAACTTTGTGATTGATAATGAACTGGTGGGTTTCAGAGAAAGATACTCTTCTAGACAATACATCCCCTCAAAATCTGCTTGCAAGACTTAACATTTTGTTTGACAGTCTTGGCTAAGCAATCCACACACCTAAATAATTATTAGCAGAGTCGTTGGCTGAGATAAAAACATTTTCTTTAGGTTACATAGCCTCTACAAGCAGTGACACAAAATACTCATCCGCGGAAAACGTAAAATTAGTATTTGTTTCAAATATAAAATGGGACAATAAGTATGCTATCTGCAACAAATTTATTTGCAAATAAATGAAAAAATAATTTGCTTATCCCGCAATGAGGACAACTTACTGAATCAAATAAATACTTATTTATTCCTATTAAGCAGAAAACAATTGTTCTGTATTTTGGTCTGTTTCAGAGGGCCAGAATGGTCCTAATCTAATAATAGTGTTAAAAACAAACTCTCTCTCATCACAAGAAATTAATATGAGATATTCATATTCACGTATTTCTTTTTCTAGACTCAATGAACCATTGTAGTGGGAGAGTAGTCTTTACTACATTTTTTAATTACTCAACTATACGTATGCGGCGCCATTTCTTAAAAATCGCTCGGTACTTTAAAATGCGATAAAAAGTAAAAAAAATTCGAAAAACAAAAAAAAAAAGTTTTAAAAACGATTGATTGTGTAGTATAACTTCTGGACTAATTCAAAAGTCCAGTATTATGGGATTGTGGAACTCATTTCCGCAAAAGGAAAAGCTTGGGCAAAACATAAACAATATTACAATCTCGAGCCTAAGGGTCAAGTAACTGGGTATGCGCACAGCATTACATAACATTTTAATGGCTCTCAAGGCTCGCACTGAATGGTTGGTTAAGGGTATTTCGAAATGTCGGTATAAAAATAAAACGACGATATCGCTACGAAGAGTGCATATTTTGCTCTAATAACTATTATGTAATATGAAATATCAATTTAAAGAAAGATTTTTCATAGCCAAAAATAAAATTTCAATCATCACTACATTACATTACAAATCTCAAAAGCACCAACACCAAACACTATCCCACCAGACTACGCATTTACAGACTCACGCACGTCGTGGGAAATGATGGCTCACAAACTACGTATGAGAAATGAGTAACGACATGTGCGCCATACAAAAGAACACAACTCACCACTCATGGGCAATGTGTAACCGGCCTCTACATACTACCCATTAAAAATGAGGTGCCGCTATGGGTGACTAAACATCATTTTATCTTCACCTAATTATACAAATCCAGTTCCTAAATTTATTAAAATTAAAAAAAATAATCTTTGCAATCAGAATTATCTTACAAATAATAAATATTTCTTACCAACTGATGGCGCTATTAACCTTGTGTTTACAATTTTTGGTAAGCAGAAGCGTGGTATTCCAGTCTGTCAATCAGCGACTTAATCACCAAGATTTCTTTAATATATACTTGTTTCCAGATGTCTTACTTGCAATTCGGTAATTTTGAAAGTGTAAGTATATACTTTTCTTTCCATATTAAAAAAATTGGGCAAAATTCCGCTCCAGATATAAACATATTAAAAATTTTATTTATATTTCCTGCAAATATCTTTAAGTAAACAATGTACACTTGATATTATATAAAAAAGGAAACTTTCGGAAATTATGTATTGGGGGTTTTCGCTTGCTTATACGGTAGAGTTATATTTTGTATATGTAATGTCGTATGGTTATATAAATTTCCAAAATAATAAAAAAAAAAAATACAATTAAAACACAATGAAAATGTTATTTTTTGCTTAGACTTTTTGCTATTACATAATCATTTTGTATATGTATATACTGCTGCACCTCTTTCAACGAGATCTCATGCAGGGTGTGAAAATAATTCATTTAATATACGTTTAAAAATTTATTCCACCATTGCGTCGGAAATAAGAGAGAAATTTCGAAATGTTCCATTGCAAATTAAAATGCGTAGTTGTATTCAAAATGAAGAACCACAAAAAAGTCTTTGTCTAAAGTTAACTTTTTGGAATATTTTTTTTTTTTACAATATTACAAAAGCATGCAGTTTCTTATTTAGATTTCGTAATAAATATACATGTTTATGAAGAAAATTACAATATATTTTTATAAATAGTAGATTTTTTTTACCACGAGTTCTCACAGTTCTTGGACAGATAGAATTCGGTTCGTTAGCTTCCCTTTTCAGGATCGAAGATTGCGAAAACTTATCAGTGTTCGAGCTTAACTATATGCTTTATGTTTTGTTTCATGTTTTGTAAAATGTGTGGCTGTATTGATATACATATATATGTTAAAAACAATCTGTAGCGTGCATTTCTTTATTATGAACCAAATTTAAATGTGGATGGAACGGTTTGCTGAGTAAATGCAAAGCCGCCGCGCTTCTCAATCAATTTTGATTCCTTTGCAGCTTTACGTTGGTCAGCAGTGGTTACAACATCGTGTAAAGCCTTGTTTTGCTCAGGTGTCAAACCAGATGTGAGTAAGGCATACCAGGCTTGTTCCTGAGTAGATAGTGCTGAAAATAAATAAAATAATTTCTTCGACAAACTTCCAGTGATATAGAGCTTTTTAATTGAATTTACCAGTTATAACATTTTTAAATGTTACATATTCATCAATAGCACTTTCATCTTCTTCATCATCAATAGGGGTTGTGTAACACTCTAATGCAGTTTCGTTTAATTCATCTATGGAATTCTCCTCATCTTCGTCATCATCCTCATCGTTATATTTCACATCAGCTTTCATTTCGAAGCCCGCTTCAGCTGCTTTAGCTTTACTAAATTCAGCGATTTGTTCCAAATAGTCCGGAGCAAATTCGTCTATTTCATCTTCGTCGCTGGACAATGCTTCTATAAAATGAGAACATATTAGAATACTTAGTCCACGGCAACAGATTTCTATATAGGTTTCCATTACTATTTAATAATTATGTATGGTACTGCAGTCACGTTTCTGGCATAGAATAAAAAATTGAACTTTTGTATCAACAAGTTGTGAGACTACAAAATCTATCTATAAGTTATAGTAGTTATAGATTCATTCCATTATTTTCGTCGGGTGATTCGCAAAGTTCGTTCGGTTTTTAAAAGAAATTTATTTACAAATGTATATACAAGAAAACAATTATTTTAATCTATTATATAATCTCCCCCTTTTTTAATAACTTCTCCCCACCTCTCTGGGAGCTTTTTAACTCCTCTCTCATAAAACTTTTTCTGCAAAAAAGCGTTCAATTCGATTTTTTACTTCTTCGTCGTTATGGAAATTTAAATCCTTCAAGTGGCTGGTCAGACTGCGAAATAGGTGCTAGTCGGACAGGGCGAGGTCTGGGGAGTACGGAGGGTGAGGTAAAGCTTCCCACCCAAGCTCTAACAGTTCCTGATGGGCCCGCGCAAGGCAGGGTGAGGCCTCGGTGAGAGAGTAAGGTGCCCATACATCGAGTTTGGTCACAAATCCGAGCTCTTTCATGATCCCGTGAACGTTTGAGTCTGATTTTTTGATTGTTTCAGCTATTTCCCTAACTGTTGCACGGGGATTAACAATAGTTAAATCTCTCACTTCCTCGGAAACAATTTCTTTTGGTCGTCCTGATCTGGCAGCGTCCGTTACGGAGAAGATCCGTAGAAAATCTTGTAATCCATTTCTGTCAAGTTCTCTCATTCGGTCCGTTTTCTTCATAAACAGAGTTTATTTTTCGGCTCACTTTAGCAGCCGTTTTTTATTTTTGGAAATAATACAGCATAATATGCTGTATTACATTACATTACGACTAGAACGAGAACACAACAAGTTTTGATAGTGTTTGAAGGAACTCTACGTCATGAGAAGTGACGTATGGTGAACTAACGAATTAACCCAACGAATTTTCCACACAACCTAATATAGGACATTGAAGCTTTTATTTGGCATAGTCAAAATCATCCGATTTGGGTCAAATATGCACCTGTTGCTATTTCGTAGGCAATTCCATTATGCCTCTCTAATAGAAATTCTCGTCCCTATTGACAAGAAAAAGTGAGACAGTCGACTTTCATAACCTTCTCTTCAGGCAAAATTTCCATCAACAAAATATTCATCATAGATAAGGACAGTTGGCAACCATATGGTGCCAAGTCCATACTTAATGTGGATGCATTAGAATCTTCAATAACCAACACTATTACAATTTCTCTCCTATTGACCAAATTTGGGCGCTTCTGGGCGATTGCTTCTTACAAACAGTCCAATTATTGCCAGTGTAGGGACACATATCAAAACTTCCCTGACCATCAATCCTGTTTTGTCTACCGTTTTGCGGCTTGGCTCAACCGTGACCTTTTTCGCTTGACGCTTCAAAAATGGGTCCATAACAAATTACGATTCGGACCATGAAGTATTTTACGTTAAATTCAAATGCAATCAAACATTGTGCTTAGTTTAGTATCAAGAAAAACTGTGAAATGTTACGTATTTTCTCCTTGCTGGTGTACTTATACAATGCGAGGTACAGATTGAAGCCATCTATAAAATAATGCATTTCTTTTTAGTAAATTTTGTATTATGTCGTGTTTAACTATTAACAAACAGGTTGCACAATGTGACCACAATTAGCATCAACGGGATCTCAACAAACGCTTTTGCTGGAGGTGCCAATGGGTAACCCAAGTATTGGCAAATATATGAATATAAAAAAACATTTTTTCAATTCTTCCAAAGCAATAACCAAAAAGAATTTTCCTTATCATTTAGGTAATGGAAGAAGGGTAACATTGGTAACATCTTTTGTCTCTAGTCTCATAAGATTATTTAAACAATAATTTTCACACTATATTTCTTCTATTAGGAATATAATTCTATTATGGATCGGATAAGTCGTATGAGATCTGTTAAACGTTGGCTGTCAATTTTTGTGGCAATAGTAACAAAAAAATTCGATAAATGTCATTCTGTTCGACTACATCATTTTGGACCACAGTTTCTAGAACTTTATATTTTGGGAAGAACGCTTGAGCCGTTTTAAAGGCTAAGGAAATGGACATTTTGCAAATATGTTCTAGAAGCGAACGATACAAATTTTTCAAACTTTTTTCAAATATGTTAAATTTCTCTCTAACGCTTTATAAAGTATTTAGATTTTACTGGTATTCTGCAATTTAATAGCTTTTAATCTGATGATAAAGTTTCGCATAAAACTGTATATAGATACTTTGAGTTTAGTGCACATACTAATCAGTGCAATCACTGGGGATCCCGCTGCCAATGCTCATTTTCTATGTCATGTACGATATAAGAAATATCTAAGAAATATGGTATAGCCTTCGAAATTTACTCATGAAAAGCATTTAAGGAACCCCAAACGGCAATTAAGATTGAGATTTAACGAAGCTGGTAGTGTGGTTACACATCCTAATGCTGTATAACCAATCACTATCTCCATTTGCCTCATCAATAGAAAATTTTTCACATAAAAAATATTGTGCATTGCTCTATGAAACCACTCTATTAAAGCAAAGCATTTATTGTATCGTCTCCAGACGATATGTTGAATTAATTTCTACTTAACTCTTTCTTGTCACTTTTTTTGCTAACATTTCTACAATAAATTTTCATGAGATATAAAACAATACACATATGCTTCCTTTAGCGTATTTATCTCTGTAATAACATTCCTTAACGAAATTTTGATGAAGATCAGCATATTACCCAGACAGAAAGTGGCCAAGAAGAACTATGCCTGTGGAAAACTTTTGGCTGCATCGTATATATGCTTTCTTTATGGAAAGTGAAAAATTTATTTCAACTGCGTAATATAAAACAGAAGCAAGTATACATATATATGATTTATATAGGAAACACTAGCATACGAGCTACTATTATGAGAGATTTGTGCAAATAAATTCATTTGCTTCCAAGCTACTAGGTAAACCATAGCTACTAGGTAACACGTTCTTAACGACGCTCGAAGTGTTGAAAAAGTTAATGCAAAATCAAACGAACTTCTCAAGTGTGCAACTGAGAAAATAATTGAACACGACATTTAATTACATTATTACACGACATTAATGATAGTCCAAGTTGTAAAAATATGTAACATGCACAAACGTAGCACAATGATATAATTTTGAATAATAATTAACGAAGAGCACATCTTAAAATAATATCGCAGCAACTTTGTAGCTGGAACAAATGTTTTACAAAACTTAAAACAATAGTATTATAACATTTTTTCAGTCTGCCAAAAAAAAATTGTCTAACCGCTCTATTTGTTGTTGTTTTACAGGTATTCAAATAAATTAGTAAATAATTAATTTTATTCGGACATCGGTAGCTGGATGAACAACTAAAATTGTATACATTTACATGTCACCTTTTTCAACATGTAAAGCAAAATAAATGTGGACAAAAAAATATAATAGTTACGTTACCTTCACAGTCATCATTTTCTTCTTCTTCCTCCTCTTCTTCTTCCTGGGCGCGTGATTCATAAGCACGTGTTAAACCATCGAAAAGCAGTAACAATGATGGTATTATTTTACTGGAAACTTCACTTAATACTTGTGGCTTAGCGTCGCCTAAAGAGATAAGGGTACATAAACCCAAAACACAAAGTTTGCGGTCGTGAATTCTAAAATGTATAAAAAGTGTTATTTACTGTGGGCAACAATTTTTTTAAAGAAGTGTTTTATATTTTTATAATGTTGTTTGCATTATAAGGATGTGTGATTAATCAGTAAATCAATCTTAATAATTAATTCATATTTCGAATGTCCTGAAATTTACTCAAAATGCAAACATATTGTATACGGAAACAATGTAACAAACATGTACAATATGTAACATTTAATTGTTCTTGTTTTGATTATTCAGTTAATTATTAATTTGGTTATCAAATATTATTTTGAATAATTAAAATAATGATCATTCGATAGTGATATTTCGACTTTTTTTTAATTGCTTACTCCGGATAATCGGGTTAACTCTTTTATCGATTAATCTCATATACATGGTTTATAAAAATTACATTTCCAACATACCCTAAGAAACAGTCAGTATCATGTATCCATTGTTTAATAAAATGCGATGATATGGGCTCATTATTTGGTTGGGACATTTTATCCAATATAGACAACAAAAGTTGAGGATTGTAATACAATGCAGCAATAACAACCTTCATTAAAAATTATTTATGATCCATTTGGAATAAAATCGAAACAAAATTACAAACCTGTAAACACATTGTACGTAACTCAGACGATTGGACTTCTCTTGTTAGACGACTGAGGGCTGCCTCAACAAACATTGGTATTACGGAATCTATTTGCCCTTTGCATTGCAAAATGATAACTTCCAATAACTTGGCCGCATGGCATTCAGCTTCTTCGTCTGGGTTGCTGGAAAGCATCTGGTGAAAGCAGTATTCGTTACTTATACTTATAATTTGATATTTTTGTTCTCATATTAAATAAGCTTACCGTTTTACACATGTCAAACATGGCTAATAAACGATTGGGATTAGATAAGAACGCTGGTGTATCGACAGTCACATAATTATGCAAAGCCGGCATCATGTCAACGAAGTAGTCCGTACCACTTTTCTTAAAAACTTGATAAATTAATTCTAACATTTGCCACATTTCCGCAGAAATAGCTTTCGAAGTTAAATCGAGCACCAGCGAGAATGTTTCCTCATAGAAATCGGTAATGTTATTTTGGAATATATGACCCACTACGTTAATAACTATAGGGTGCAAATTACTCATAACTTCAGGATGTTCTTCCATAACAGTCAGTAAAGTTTCAATGGTATTCAGCAAGCCCATAGCCGTTATTGCCTTTTCATCACCTCCATCTTCTGATTCTAACACGTGACTGAACGTTGTTGCCAAATGCTGACATATTTCCATAGCCACGGGAAGTAGTTGCTCTGAGAATGTACATACAATCTTTTGCAGAGCATTAGTCAGGTCTTCATTTTCAGTTTCTCTAATGATAGTCAATATTTCTTTGGTTATTTCTTTAATTTGTGCTTCACAATATTGCGCAGCAGCGTCTTGACAGCTCAAATACATTTGCAAGCCAATTGCTGCTTCTACTTTGACTGGCAATTCCTGGTCATTAAGAAGACTATTTGTTGTCAGACGAATAATTTCTGATAAAATTTGAGGATTTTTCAATTGAATTTCGCTAAAGTAATGCAAAACCCAACAAGCTCGAGCTCGCATATGACCAGCTTGGTTTTGGAATTCAGGGAATACGTAGGTAGTAAGCATGTTCTCCACTTGATCCCGATATATGCTCTTCCTTAATAATACGTCAGCGAGAGTACCTATCATATGTAAGGCGCCATCCTTCTGTTTGTTATCCGCATTAGGCGAAGTTATAATCTTAACAATGATTTAAAGAGCTCATAAAAATTACTTTTACATCACATGAAATCTATATTATTACCTGCATGATAATAGTCATTGCTTTGGGTAGTATACCTTTACGCTTCTTACAACAAGAATGCAACAACGACTGTGCAGCTGGTACGGGAGTAACATAATCTTCAAAGATATCTGAACAATAATCGAGAAATAATTCAACGTTTTTAAATTTCAATGTCTAGTTCTTTTACCAAACTTCAATTTAATGTATTCATGAGGATCCGTTTCCCAAAGCTCTTGATCTTGATCCGAAAAGGACATTATGGGGAATATAACATCTTGTATAATAGCCACCATATGCGGTTTAATTAATTTCCATGAGAATGCATGACTTACACTGAAATTATTTTGGTTATTAAGATTATGAAAAAAAGACTGGTTGCGAAGAACATACGCATTTTTAATGTAGGTCAAAATGTCCGTGAGTACTCTTGGTGAAACATAAATGTTATTACGATATTGATCTAAAATTTTGAGCAGAACTTCTAAAACTCCCTGGGTAAACGTGGGTAGATACCATTCGGCGAATTTCTGGTACTTTTCACTAATAACGCTGCGGGGGCTACCATAGCTGAAAGCAAGATATTAATTAGTAAAAGAACCAACTTCCAAGCAATGATATTATAAAACATTAAAAAAAGAAGTACGCTACAATAATATTTAATACAATGATTTTCATTTATAAACGACAAATCCGTAGTGTTAATTTTTTCTTATGAGCCGAACAGCATTTTAGCACTGTTTTAAAAAGAACTGTTTGAAATCTCTTATTTTTTAAAATACATTTTTATAATTTTACGAATATTGTAATCTGCAGAATAAACGAACTTTTCGAAAGGGCTGTTATATGCTTTTCTGATTCAGAATAGGTTTGAAGCAACAATGTTACTTTTAGATATTTTTTTTTTTTTACTAAAATAATCTTGTTTCGACAAATAAGAAAGATTACCTCGCCCTACTGGGGTAATTCCAAACATGTTAAAAATTTCTGCACAAGAGTACTCATATAATTTCAGATGTCTTCAGAGCATGTAGGATAGGAAAAAATAAACGTGGTTTTTATATTCAAATCTAATTAGCTTACTCATGCCTCTCCGAAGGACTTCTGAAAGTTGTAGAGAGAATAATAGACTTTCATGCACATATGTTATGTGGCTATAGGCACTCTGTTCTCCGGAAGAACGGTTGAGAGTGTGATTGTGGATGTACATACATGGCGGCGCACGAATCATGCTGCTAACATAAAACCTAATAACTTATTTCCGTTACTTAAAGATGTTGAAAGAGTGTTTTTTTATCCGGAACTACGCCGAAGACATATCCGTTTTAACAGCATTTGGTTTCAGCATGATGGAGCAACTGCACACATAGCCAGACCGGTTGTGACGGAGCTCAACCAACGAGCTCCATTTTCTACTGGCCCTCCTGATCTGACTACACCATACTTTTTTTTTACAGAATTATGTTAAGCAAGGAGTATACAAAACAAAACCAAGGAATTTGACTGAATTGACGCAATCCATGAGCATGGAGGTCATTTACGGACTATCATTTTAAAAATCAATTAGTTATATAAAATATAATTGAATTTTCTACATAATAAAAAAAAAATAAATAAATGAAATACAGTGAATAAAAGAAGTTATTTGAATTTCTTACTATATCACAATTGGTGCGCCAACCTGCAAAAATGAATTTCACACATTGACCGCCATCTTGGATGTAGTAGGTTTCTATAAATCGAAATTCGACCAATTGACATTTTGCTGAAAAAATTGGAAAAGTCGAAAACGACTTCTGTGTAGTTTTTCCCTGTTTTCAGATTTTGCAATAGTACCAACATATGGAAGTAATATCAATAGGTGTCTATAATCGATTTTTATAATAGAGATCCATGCGTATAGTTCCCGACATTTTTAGCAAATTGTCGATACCATTTCCAAAAAACATCTCCAATTCAATATTGTAAATATTTAATATCACCACTAAATCTATACACTAACTAACGCACAGTAATGAAGTAAAATTTTAATTTATTGGAACTTGCGCTTAGAAATTACGGAGGAAATCGGTCAATTTGTAAAATGGTCAAATTTCCAATTTTTTAATTAGGATTTCCAGAAAAAATCTGAATTTCTTTAATTGGTCAATTTATATGGAAGGCGCAATAAGTGGCATGGAAAAGGAGTTTGTTTTCGCTTTAAGATATATTATTTTGTTTAAAGGTTGGTTGGTGTGCGCTAAACTTCAATTTAATGAAATCGAAAGAACGGTATGAGTCTAAGAATGACCATTTGTGTTGGAAGTTACAATTGAATTTTTTATAATTTCATCATGATTTATAAAGCAATACAACTAACAAAAACATAGGATGCTGCAGCGACACAATTAGAAATTGCAGAGAAAAGACAGAATTCCGGGCAAGAGTATATATAACAAGTCTAAAAATAGACACTGGGGGGAAGTAGATTTTGTTTGAAAAGACATAAAAATGCAATTCTTTTACAATTATATTAATTGTATTTTTGTCCCGCAGAAAAGCTGGCCATAGTTCATCATCTTTTGGCTGCAATAGCAGCCAACCTGCCGTGAAGGCGACCTTCTCCACAGTATTTTAGTATTGTGGTGTTCTTGTACTTACTTGAGAAGAATTTGCATTATCTCATTTTAATGTTAATTTCTTTATTAAACATATATTTCTCAATTTATTACGAAAAGTCTACTTTTTATGTAAACCATAGATGTAGATGAGACTTTAAATAGTCTGACATATTGCTCTATTATGAGCTGTTTTGAAGCCATTGGTACGGCTAAAGTCCAGGGGTAAGGATGGTATTTTGGGCAAAGGCAGGAGCTCCATGAGGGTTTTGTCAATATGGGCTTTTCTGGAGAACTATACACGGCAAAATTTTGATTATAAGGACACGAAGTTATGTAGACAATGTGATCATTATGACAGTTAAAAAATTTCTAGCTGCGAAGAGTAATCCAGGCTAGAATTGTGGGTTGGAAATCAATACCTAGAATTGACATTTTTCACTCGCAGTTATATGGCACAATTAACCCAAAAACAAAAGTACCGTTGTCACAAATCCCAAAGTTTATATGTGCGTGAAGATAAATTCGAATTTAACTAGCAAAGGTACAAACCACATTCTGATTACAAAACACTGCTAAAGAGTGAACAGAGCTCTGTTGAAACGAAAACATGAGAATATATGTATACAAAACAACGATTTTATCGGTTTGGAGAAACCTATAAAACCAATTTAAAAGAGAAATAAAAAAAAAACTCTTCAGACTTTACATACTTAAGTAAATTAACTTACTAAAATACAAGAAAATACCAAAACTTGATGATTTCTTCATTTCTAGGATATAGGATATTGTGCATGACTAAAGTACCGTAGAATAACCCAAATCATTACAGGACATAGCTAATGCCATTTATTTTCCAAATTAGGCATACAGCTGCAGTCAAAATAGTAGTAGTGAGTATAGCACAAATTTTAAAAAAGTAAAAAGGTTTCAAAATAATTTTGTACATTTTTAAGTTTAATTTTTTTAACATAGTTCCTTTTATAAATTCTAGGAAATAAAAAAAAAGAATTCAAGATAGTTACAAAAATATAAAAGTATTTAAATTCTTTCAAATATAGGCGGTCAAAATAATAGTAGAGATATTCATTTAATGGTTAGTACAAACTAAAATAAATTGATGCGTGGGCTAAATGTATATTACGAAGAGTAAGCATCTTAATTAGTATTTTGTGGCAAACCCTTTGTTGGCAATTACCGCCTCACAGCGTCGTAGCATAGAGTTTACTAAATATTGGCACCTTTCTGCAGGAATGGACATCCACGCATCCTTCACAACCTCCCACAATATGCTGTTTGTTCTCAATGGGATTGATATCTGGGGACTGGGCTGGCCATTCCAATACGCGTATATTATTTTCTGCAAACCACTGTTTTGCTAGACGGCTTGTGTGCTTAGGATCATTGTCCTGCTGAAAGGTCCATATCAAAGGCATTTCATCCGCAGCATATGGCAGCATCACTTTCTGTAATATTTTTACGTACAGATGGCGATCCATCATGTCTTTGATCCAGTATATGGGTCCAACTCCTATGTATGAAAATATCATAACACTAGATCCTCCATGTTTAACCGTTTTCAGCGTAAATTTAGGGTTATATTCTGAATTAGCAGGCCGTCTTACGTAGGCTCGTGAGCCTTTCCCGCCATAAAGAACAATTTTAGACTCGTCACTCCACAAAATATTCCTCCATTTTTCAGGGGTCCAATTTAGATGCTCCTTAGCAAATTTTAGTCGCTTTATAACATGTTTTTTCGTCAACAGTGGCACTTTTCTTGGACTTCGCGCTATCAAACTTGCATCTCTAAGACGTCTGCGGATAGTTTCCACGCTCGCTTCCACACAAAGTTTGTCTTTTATTTCCGTAGCGGCAGCAAAGGGGTTTTGTTTTGAGTACCTTACTATACGCGAAACACTTTTTTTTGATAATACTGGCGGACGGCCACGTGTCTCACTAACGGGAGTGTACTTTATTGCATTGCGTACCATTGTCGGTGAGCAACCTATAATATTTTCCACTTCTTTATAAGATTTTCTCTCCAAAATCAGCTTCCTTATCAGCAATCGTTTTTTGGTGTACAATGCACGCCACGCCCCATTTAAAAACAAATCTTAACACCTTATGGATCAGAATTATACTTCTTCTAAAAAAATTATTTATTTTTAAACTCAATTTACAAAGCTTGCAAAAAAAGAATGTGTTTACTTGCAAAGTTCGTTGACTTCTGTCAGCACTACTATTATTTTGACTGCCAAAAACCTGTTCTTCTTTGAATTTAGTCATTGTAAAAACAACAAGAACAATGGAATGCAAACATAACGGTTAGTTTTTTTTGGTGTTTACATTAAGCTATGAAACGAAAAAAAAAAAAAAAAAAAAAAAAAAAACTAGGCAAGAAATGGAAATACAGCGAGGCTACGAAACAAAACAACATTTTTATAAAGCCACTGCTATTATTTTGACTAGAACTGTACAAGTATTTCAAAACACCAAAACCGATTTCTTTATGTTCACTTGGTATATCCTCCTGTTGACACTTTCTCCCACTGTGCCTAAACGAATAATTCTCCCTCAACCAAACTTTTACCAGGAGATTGACATCTTGAAGGACTTTAAAAAACTTTGATCCTTATTTTTCAGACGAATTTCAGAACGCCAAAATCTTAAGTCATATATGAAGTTGGCATATAACATTTTTACCCACTGTGCCCAAACGAAGAATTCTCCCTCAACCAAAGTTATACCAGGACATTGCCATCTTGCAGGACTTTAAAAAACTTGCATCCTTATTTTTCAGATGAATTTCAGAACGCCAAAATCTTAAGTCATACATGAAGTTGGCATATAACATTTTTACCCACTGTGCCCAAACGAAGAATTCTCCCTCAATCAAACTTACACCAGGACATTGGCACCTTGAAACACTCAAAAATTTGCATCCTCACTTTTCAGACGAATTTCGAATCAATAGGTAACTTTATCAGGATCACCACACAGGCACACTAAAATGGCTCGCGAAAATAAATCTACTCTTATCATATGCAAATAAAATCTGGATTATTTAATGATGCTTCACGAATTGCTGTTTGTTCGAAAATATGCATGAACGTCAAAAACGATGAGTTAAGAAAACTATCGTATAATATGCCGAATGTATGAGTTCTAGAGGCATTATTTACATTAAAAAATATTTTAAAACAAGCAAAAGCAAAAAAGTTACTCCCACAAAGGTTGGTTTTAGTTGTGTTTTTTTAAGTTTTGATCACGAACGATCTAATCCAGAAACGAAATATTTTGTAAATGTTTGCTACGCGATCCAAGTTTTTTAAATGGCAACTTGAATTTATTCTTTATAGACCGCGAACCACCTTAATGAGCACAGTTGTTCGTTATTTCTTGCAAAAACGATATTAACGTCATTATTATTTCTCTCTAGAGCCATATTGAAGTGATTAGGGAGACAAGCGAGTAAGATGACACGGCTCTCTTTCTTACTCTCTTTGTACAGCAACTCCATAACTTTATATATTTTGTTGTTTTTTTGCAGATATAGTAAGTTGATCAATAATCTACGAATACCATTACATAGGGCGCGTAAAAACGCTAAATTATTAAAATTCCATATTGGGAATGAGAGCGAGGGAGAAAAAAATTATGCTCCTAACTGAAAGTTATAACCAACAGAAATTCATTCCACAGCGAGATATTTCGTCTATAAGCATACACAGTCTTTTTTAAAGCCATTATTTTTTGGGTAAATCTCTCTTGGAACATTTGAGTTATAGACAGGAGCTTGTAAGCTATGAGGGCAGATGTTAAAAGTAAACGCAGCGGTTACATGTTGCTACAGATAAGACATTCAGACAGAGGCCGTATTTATATCTGGAATGAATTTTGTTAAGTTTGAACGTTAACTCAAGAGCATAAATTTATACTCATACTCTCACTCACAGTATGGAACTTTGATTGTTTAGATTCTTATAATATCAGATGCGATTGTTTTGAAATATTAGTAGTTACATTACTACAATCTATAAACCTATGACCAAAGAATTTAGCGTTCTGAAATTCGCCTGAAAAATAAGGATGCAAATTTTTGAATCCTTCAAGATACCCATGTTCTAGTATAAGTTTGGTTAAGGGAGAATTCTTAGTTTAGGCACAGCGGGCAAAAATGTTAACTATGAATTTAACATATGACTGAAGAATTTGGCGTTCTGAAATTCGCCTGAAAAATAAGGATGCAAATTTTTTAAAGTCCTTCAAGATGCCATTGTCCTGGTATAAGTTTGGTTGATATGCCAATATCATATATGACTGAAAAATTTGGCGTTCTGAAATTCGTCTGAAAAATAAGGATGAACATTTTTGAAAGCCTCTCAAAATGCTAATGTCCTGGTACACATATACAGTGTTGCGCAAAACAAAAGCAACAAAATGTACTCACGACTATAAATATATAATTTTTATAAAAACAAAATATTTAAAACAAAGCTTACCATTTATTTTCACAGAGGTATTATTAAGCTATAAAACCAATACATTACAACAACAATAACACTTGCGTTTAAAATATGAAAAAATGTACAGCAGAGTCGGAATTCACTTGCGCAAAACAATAGCAACAAAATCAATATTTTGTGTATCAGCCCTTGCTTTTAATAACATCTTCGCACCTTTTTGGCATCGAGGCCACTAATGAATAAAAACAATCCTCCGGAAGGTTTTCCCACTCAGTTTTCAACTTGTTGAATAGCTCCTCTTTGTTGGAAAACCGATGTCCTGCCACTCTCCTTTTAAGGACGTCAAAAAGGTTTTCAATAGGATTCAAATCAGGTGATTGCGCCGGCCAATCAAGAGTTTGAATCCTATTGTTTGTTAGCCACTCTTTTGTCACTTTCGATGTGTGTTTCGGATCGTTATCATGTTGAAACACCCATCGAAGTGGCATATTCCACTCTGCATGGGGTAGCATTTGGTGTTGTAGTATGGCTCGATATCCCTCACCGTTCATTATTCCACCTATTTTATGAAATGGACCAAGTCCTTGAGCCGAAAAGCATGTCCACGCCATTATATTTCCACCACCATGTTTTGCAGTGACGAGAATGTTCTTGGTTTTAAGACGTTGTCCTTTGTGTCGCCTGACGGTCTGCATTCCATCCGATTGAATTAGATTAAATCTAGATTCATCGCTAAACAGTACTGTCCTCCACTTATTTACTGACCAATTGCGATGTCTTTTAACAAATTTTAACCTTTTCCAAAGAAATAATGATAATATTAATACAGCATTACACTAAAAATAAAAACTCACCTATTTTTTATATGCCTTATTGTAAGCAATGGTTTTTTGGCTGGTCTGTAACTTTTTAAATTGTTTTCTACCGCCCGTCTTCGTACTGTACTGTGATGAATATTCAGTTTGAAAGATGTTACAATTGTTTTTGACGAAATAAACGGATCTTTCTTTATCATCTTAACAATTTCACGGTCTGTCCGAGTTGAAGTTTTTCGAGGTCTTCCACCTAAATGTTTGGTTTTCATTTCCCCTGTCTGTCGATACTTCTTTATCAACCGGCAAATGCAGGATCTATTAATTTTAAATTTTTTTTGCTATCTCTGCTTGCTTCATACCACTTAAAAAGTCATTAATTATTTCACTTTTTAATTTGTCTCCAAATTTTTCCCTCGCCATGTACTTAACGTCGTTAATATGCAAAGATTGTTGACAAACTGAATCAAATATTGTACAAATTGAAGGTAGTTTACGGCAGCTTCTCAAAAACATTGTAAAAGTACCGCTAGATCGCATTCTTTTTAAACCTATTCTCTTCTTTCTCTACTTTGTTGCTATTGTTTTGCGCAAGTGAATTCCGACCCTGATGTACATTTTTTCATATTTCTTTTAAACGCAATCGTTGTTGTTGTTGTAATGTATTGGTTTTATAGCTTAATAATACCTATGTGAAAATAAATGGTAAGCTTTGTTTTAAATATTTTGTTTTTATGAAAATTATATATTTATAGTCTGGAGTACATTTTGTTGCTTTTGTTTTGCGCAACACTGTATAAGTATATATAATAAAATAAACTTTATCCCAACTTTTTTGTGTCTTCTTTGTTAGGTCGACTAGTTTTGGCACCGCCCTCATACCAACACAATCTTTTCCAAGAGAATTTTCAACAGACTTTGCCAAAAAATTGGCATATATGATAAACAAGAAGATCGTGATCCTTGCAGAACTCCATTATCTAATGGGCGTTGTCGAGAGATACGTCCATTAATCTTTACCATAATTTTCAGATTGGTAAGAAATGAAAACATCAATTTCATCACCGTAAGAGGCACACGTAAATCTTTCAGTTCATCAATCATAAAGATGGAAACAAAACAGTCAAAGGCATTTTCAATATCCTCTGACAAAATGGCGCTGTTTTTGTTTTTCTTAAATAAATGTATTCTGAGTTGCATTCTACGTTTGGGTAAGAAAACGTGATCACTATACTCAAACAATTCTTAATAGTTGAATTGGACATATTCTCAAAAAATACTGTGTGACTGACGATGTCGAGGTGTTGTTGAGCAATGTAACTTTCGGAAACAGTGCTGATGATCATCAATTTAAAAATGTTGTGACCCCTAAATTGTTTCTGAGGGGAGAAGAGGAATCATTCGTGTGATGAAGTATTCTTTTCTCTCTGTATCTAATTGCTTTTTTCTTACAATTCCGTCAAGAAATAATGGCTCGCCTCATTACTGTCATGATGCTCTACGAGAGCGATGGGTCCCCATATATTGCCGTATCATAATCATTTGTCTTACACAGATTGAGTTCTGAACCAAGTTAATAATAATATGAGCTACAGAAAGTTTTCTGGCATTTTCCCTCATCCTATTGACTCGTTCATTAATTTTTACTTTTAATGCTTCAATCAATAATATCATGGTTAACTTACCGTTCAAACATTCGCGTCATAATGTGCAAAGCCCACTTTTTAGTTTTCCACCAAGCAAATTCCGGCTTTTCGTCATCATCTAAATGTGAACAATCTGGAACCGGACGTTCAGCAATCTGGCGACATATTTCCATCCATTGCGAAAACGTCTCTTTTGTTATCAAATCCAAAGGAAGAGAAAACTGGGTCAGGGCGTAATATATCTTTAAAATTTGTTTTTGCATTAACACAGATTGCTCTTGTGGATCATTCATCAAAGAAATCATAAGTTGATAAATCATGGGCAATAGTAGATTCATAGCTTCGTTGAGAGGTACACGTTCCTCAGAAGGCTTATATTCATACGTTTTCACTAATTGGTACATAGTAACTAGAGCGCCATTCCAGCCCTTAGCGTCGGGATTTTGCAAATAAATGCTAATATTGTCCACAACTTGCGGCCAACGACCTGGGAAGTCGTGTTTTATAATGCAATTGAGACACACAGATAGTTGAACACTAGGAAATTAATTTAATGCATGTGGATATATATATATGAATAGTCCGAATGTAGTGGATTCTTCTGTTTATATTTATAAATAGTTTATTTTTATATATATATATTACCGAATGAGATCCGGGGCATGGACGATAGCATCAACTATTGAACTACGAATCATGGCGCGATCTTGTTCATGTATAGAAAAGGGTATTGGCTCTCCCGGCAGTGCTTCGTGATCGGCCCAGCTACTTGAAACCATATTCTTCAAATATACAGCACCAGCTTGACGTACGGGTTGGTCAACATTATTGTTCATTACGATTTGCAAAATTGTAGGTACAAATCCAATAATTTTGCGAATCTAGAATAAACGTTAAACAGAAACAATTTAACTTTTTTGTATTATTAATAATAAGTTGTTCTATACAAATATACAGCGGATATGGAAAAATAAAACGTATCGCATGATTCATGCTTCAATATTACGTATTATTATAATAATAATAATGAAATATGTTGAAGTTTTTGGTTGGGGACAGTTAAGGGATTTCGAAGATTTCCAAGCACGTTGAATCTCTATAAACGTGTATGTACATATACAAACAATTTTTATATGCGTATATCAATTATGGGCAAAGTGAAGCAACGTGCATATATATTTTTTAATATAATTGGGTATTAACATTATTTTCATAATGACTAATCAAACAACACACGTGTACATACAATTGTCATGCAGGAAATAATAATATACACGACTACCGTTTGCATGATCACGGGTTCAATTCCACAGATTAACACAATTGTCATGAAAACAGCAGCAACATGTACCTATTTTTTTTGTACCTTGGTTAAAATCTGTATCGCATCAATAGTATGATAATAAAAAAGCAGCTTTTCTGATATTGACTTCAAATGGATTTTTTTATACAGAAAATGCATGTGAATCCTACAAGCGAAATTTCGATTAGACAAATTTTCCGTTGCTTCAACAGAATAAGCAGCCGAAGCTATATTTGACGCTGAGGCAATGATGTTTTAAGTAGACATTGGAGACATTTTCCGTTTCGAGAAACAAATTTAATATCCTAATTATTATGTGCAGGAATTTTAGTTTCGTTACGTTACAAATCAAACAACAATAAGGGGTTAATAAAAGTCGCAATAAAACGAATTTCAATGAATAGCAGTATTTATATTTATTTATTTAATAGTAGTATTTATTTCAATTTATGCATTTTATTGTGATTTACCAAAAAAAAAATCTTGCAATTTGGCCTGACCTACATATATACATCATTCAATATTTAATTTTTTTCATTATTTTTATTTCCCTTCATATCGCCTACTTTGTGGTGCACTTCAATTTGAGCGTTATATGTAATTAGTTACTAGTTAATTTAATTTTATATTCTAAGTTATATTTTGTTTTTCAAATTCAAGTAGTATTTATTTTATGCATTTTGTAATTTGTTTAATATTGGCTAAAAGGCTTTAAATTACAACACTGTTCAATAAATGAAAAATGAAATGAAATGAATATCATATGAAGCTTTATACGTACATTTTTTCCTGTAGAGATAACGGCAAAACTGTCTAAATGAACATTTTCCAACCTTTTTTAGACCATGAAATGAACCATTCTATATTTTTTCAACACTTCTCTTCGCATTGGTTCGTATAGAAGTGGTAATTTTATGGTAGCCCTACTTAATAAAAGCAAAAGATTTTCAAAAAGAAAATCTAGTCGGATTATAAAGACGTTGTTCGTCTTTTTATTTTTATTAAGTAGAGTATTTTTGCGTGATTAGATATGAAATCTTATTTTAAAACTTAATTTGTTGACCAAAACTTTCATACGTTTTACAAAAACACTGTTAACAATGATTCCGCTCTCATAATTACTCAGGAATATTTGAAAGTAGAGATGGCAAAGTCAAAGTATTAAGGCTATTGTTCTGCTTGTACAGCTTGTATGAATGTGTCTTGGACAAGTCTGCGTGACCTTGATGTTTTTTCCACAAAATTTGTGCTTATATTGAATCAGAATTGTATTTCTAAAAATTGTAACGCCGCATTATTGGAGTAGAATGATCTAAACAGTAGTATACCATTTTAGAAGCACCAAAGTATAAGGCTCATTATCTAATGGATTCAAAATTTGTGCATAATAACTTAGGATTGAGCCTTAATTTGCATTTAATTATTTTGCAAATGGTTTTTCGACGTTCCAGAGGCAACGCATAAACAGTCGGCATAATAAATGTTTATTTTTAAATTATAAAATAAAATTATAATTATATTATAAGTTCTAAACTATAAGTCAAAAACAAAAAAAAAAGTATTAAAATCTCAGAGTTAAAATAAGTTGGTTTCCCTTTTTTAAAATTTGAATCAGTATTTGCGACTCTGCCATGTCATACCGAAGCGTAAAATTCAGAAGTTAATGAAAATGCGTATTACACAGCAATTTGTTTCATTTTTCCTCGCGGGAGAACAGTCAACCGGAATAGTAAACGGAATTCATTTTCTTTATTTCCTCTCACTTCCACAAATTCTCTGCCTTCTTTCCTTTCTGCAGTATTGACATCATTCTGAAAATTTGACGTTAGAGGCTAATACAGCATACTCGTAGTATGAAGTAAATATTAAATATTTTCCATCACCGAAAAAGATATTAGTCGATATTAATTAATTGAGTTAAGGTTCTGCTAATTATTTCCTTATGGAATTTTGATATTTGGTGCAATACATATAAAATTTGCCTGAATAAAGGCTATAATGGAACAAAAGACACACTGTAGGCTCAAGACATACCAATGCAAAGCGGTTTGCACCAATATGACACAGTTGCAAAGCCTTATTTTTGCAATCCATGTTAAATATTTGACAGTAGGCATACTGGGTTGACAATTCCGTCGCTCAACATGACGTAGTTATAGTTTGATGCCGCAATTTCGTATTGATATATCTTGGATAAACCACAATGAGGCAAATATCAATGCAATTCCGTTGTTTACATTTTCCCTTTCTACACTACACCACACAGAGATTTTTGCTTGTTGAGGTAAAGGTAGCATTGTCTAACAGAAATTCTATTCGAGGTCAACACCAGCTTTAAAACAAGTATGGGCCAAATCGGCCAAAAGTATGGGCCAAAAAGCAATAATTAACAGAATATATAGAATTTGTATAATCTAATACTCTACTGTTTGGGGATTGGATACATTCATTAGATTTGGAATAGTTTAGACTTTCAGAGTTATTGCACGCAATCTAAATATAGAAAATCGCTGCATTAGCAACACACACAAGTGTCAAAAATTGATTTTAGTTTCGCATTTCTGTATTTTCTTTTTCAAATTTACAATGATACAAAGCTGAAGCATCATCAAGGTGTATTCCTGAAAATGATGGGTTAATGCGAAATTACCCTACAGTATACGAGAGCAATTTCAAGACACAAGCAAGGGTAGTGTTACAACATATCAAATGGTTATCCTCATCCAAAATCTTCTTTCGAACTTTTATGATTTTTGCACACAATCGCACTTTATATAGTACACATATTTCAGTGGTTAAAAAAGCACATGTTTTCCACGAACCAATAATAACAAGCAGAACCTAAAATGGCAAACGAATTTGCCTCGAATGATTAAAATTCACTAGCAAAAGCCAAGCCAACCTTATTCGAAGGATATCGTTTGATGTTGAAACTTGAGTATAATTTGCGAATATTACATTTCGGCACTAACCTGTGTCAATTGGTCTTCTGCCGCCTTCCTCTGTTCGGGATTTGGATCAATTGTTGCACGCAACAATTCTGTCAACTTTTGTGGATCCATTTTTTATTGAATTCGTTGCTTCCTCAATTCGCAATACGACGCAGCCCGACGAACCACACTATTTGTGGGCAATTAATTAAATTAAGCAATTATAAAGTGCAGATATTTCGCAAAATTAATGAAATATAAGAATCTTCGACAACGGGAAAACGTGTTGTGTTAGCACCCGCGAGCCGACAAATTTGGGAATAGTGCTGCTGAATTGATGAGTAATCACTCCAGCCATATGGGTTGTTCTTTTTAGTAGTAGAAAACTATTCTTCAAATAACCATTGTTGCCAGCAGACGCTAACAACTAAGCGAAAAGTACATTTGAAGAGATTTTTCTATACGAAAAACGCCTATGACTACAATTTTGCACACAAAAGGCATTTACGAAGAGACTTTTTATATATGAAAAGAATGTACTTTTCTATATGAAAAGTTCCATAAACATATTTTTCTATACGTATCTATATCTATGAATATAAATTTTTGATTGTTACGTATCTCTGCTTTACCAATTGTAACGTTTTATAATGTAAGCAATTAAAAAATCGGCTTGAAATAAAAGTGAATACTATCTGCAGAGCAAACAAGTATTTCATACAGAAAAGTGCCTTCAATAAACTTCTCATATGGGATATAGCGATATGATTGCAATTTTTTGCAGTTCAGCTGAAAATATTAGCAACATAATTCAAAATGTAGAGTATTTGAACAATTTTAAAAATAAATAAAATAAAAATAAAGTAATAGATGCAAATTGGGGCAAATAGAAAAGTATGGAATATAATTAAATCATTATCTTCGAAAAATAATACATCCGAATTTCCAACTATTATAAACATATCATGTCGTATGCGAAAAAAAATTTCTAATCTGGAAATTTATATAGCATTACCATTCTCATTGTTCATATATTTTCCTTACGTATTACGGATGTAGTTAAACGTATTTACGTCAAAATTCAGTCACAGCCGGTTTAGATTTGAATCGACGGTTGCCGACCGAACAAAATTGGTCAAGCCTATTGATGATTTTGTTCTACCCAAAATGAGGAAACAATAGACATATTAAATGTCTGAAGTAAAGCTGTTCACTGTTGGACACAATCTTTGAAGGTTTGCCAAAGTACATTTTCAGATTAAGTTTTAGCCACTACTTACCATTGTCTTTTATTAACAATATAAAAAGTCATTTCAAAGTAAAACAACGGAAATTCACACATCGTATGCTGAAATAACAAGGTTGTTGAAAATAATAACAATATTTTAAAGCACTATTTGATACCAAATGGTAAAATACAGGGTGGCGCAATAGAACGTGCATATTGCATCATCTTTTTTTGCGGGGAAGAAAAGAAACCCATTCCTGAAATGAACTGTGATATATTTTTCCAACTTTATCTAAGTTTATTAAAAAAATAATGGTTTTATTACATTAGTCAAAAAATGAACAAAGTACGTTTAGATTTGAACAAATATTTAAAAAATTTTAAAAAGAAAATAAAATTAAATATTAAAGAATAGTCACTACTTTGTATACTTATTGAACCTAACTTAATAAGAAGGTTGAATTCCAAAATCTACGTATTAAAACTTACATCTATAGGGTGATTTTTTAATCGTAGTTTTTTTTTGAATCGAACAAACACTCATATTTGCATCATGTATTAAAATTTATTTATTTATTGGAATCGATAAATTGGTCTTTGTTATTTAATTTTTAAAGATAATCTCATGTAAATGTTGTCCGCGGCTCCATCTCAAAATGTCCGTTCGGAAAGTCCAATTATGTATTACGTATTATGTTATCCTGTAAGGCTTCAATAGTGTTCGGCTTATCCACATAGACTAACGACTTGACCATAACCCCACAAGAAATAATCAAGAGGCGTTAAATCGCAAGATCTTGGGGGCCAACTCACAGGGCCAAATCGAGAGATAAGCTACTCACCAAGTTCATCCCTCAACATATCCATTGTTACACGAACAATGTGGCATGTTGCACCGTCCTGATGAAACCATATGTCAACCAAGTTCAACTCAGCCAATTGGGGCAAAAAAAAAGTCGCGTATCATGACTCGATATCGTTCGCCGTTGAAGGTAACGTTTCTCCCACGGTCGTCTTTGAGGAGAAATGGACCGATGATGCCACCAGGCCATAAACCACACTAGACTATCGTGTACGTATCCGTTCAGCAAGAAATGAGCCTCATCACTGAACACAATTTTTCGAAGAAACGGCGTATTTTCATTGAGCTTTTGTAAGGCCCATTCACCAAAAATTAGTTGACGTTTAAACGCCACTACCAACCAGTGCTGCCAACCCGAAAAACTTAAATCTTAAAAAATAACTCCATATTCTTTGAATTTCAACAAAAGATATTAATACCTTAATTTAATTAATTTTAATTATCGATTATTAACAAAAATAATAGATAATATAAATAAAATAAATAAAGTAGTAATTTTAAATACCAACTAAATTTTACAACGTTGATATGCAATATGCGTTCATTATTTGTATAACAATGCATATAAATTGTTGAAAAAGTTTACAAAATATTTACACATGTGTTTTTTTCTTTTAACAAAATAATTGGTTTACACAAAATTAGCTGTTTTTAATTTTGATTCATTTTTAGCGGTTCTTAACAAATCGTGACATAGATTCTTCAGATCGGAAGAAATTGAGCGATTGCGAATTTTCGGCTCAAAATAGACTATGCATATTTCTGTATTAGAGACAAAAACTACCACAGTCATTGTCAACAACGGTGTAAAATGTTCATGTTTTTGAGTATGTTCATGTTTTGTAGCAACCAAATGAAAAGTGGTGGAAAATTGGAAAACGAAAATTTCGCTTGAATTGTGTATTAGCATTTTAAGGGTACAACATAGTAAAAGATTAATGTTTATTTGTTTGCATCAACTTTATATATCTGAATAGGTAATATATTCTTTTCTCGAGAAAAATTCCACGAGATTCAGAAAAAAAATTTAGCGGCAATCAGAACAGCTTGTTTCCACGTCAGATTATGTATAATATGTTTGCAAAACTTGTAAGTTGCGCCTTTTGATATTGTTACTTCATTTTTAAGCATATAAATGTATTACCAAATATATTACGACGTAAAATATACATTATTCCGATTTCAGTGTTGGAAATCAATAGAAAAGAGATTGTAGTTGCCACTTAAGAAAATTGGCGTCATGAAAAAATATAATACAGTATGGTGGAAATATATAGCTTTAAATTCCACGATCATTTTTTTTTCAGCATAGTATCTGCCTATATCTAAGGCAGATCGTTGTATCTGGATTAAATATACAGGCGAATACAAGCACGCAGTTCTGCTTCCTAATTGCCATAATACTGGATTTAATTTGACAAAACACACTCCAAAAATCAAAATCTCAGGTTGACCCAAATTTGTATGAGAAAATTTTGAAGTTTCCCATCAAAAGCCTTGAAACTGAAAAACGCGTATAGTTTTGGTCGGTATATTTTTCTGTTAGTGTATTATCCCCTTTACATGATCAAAAATGACTGCCGCTGTTCGACGCCAATGTGTTTTGTTCTTATTATCAAAATTGTGACTTTTTGGAACTATGCGTTCTAAAATATGGTAACCTTGTGGAGATGGCATTTAAGTATAATTATTTCACGTAGATGAACATAAAAGTTTGTTGGAAATCGGTAGAAGTGGAGCATTTGTGTTGGAATTCTGCTTGCGGGTGTAAATATATCGTTGACTTATTTCGTTGAATAGAAATTATAGTATGCGAGGCAACATTTTTGAGAAACACTAATTTGGGTTGACGCTAATAAGCTGATAAGCGGTGAGTTAGGAGAAAAAATTGTGGTCGCCGCACTTGCTTGTGACGTGAATAACACAAACAATACACAGCCAGATAAAAAATGGCGCCTACCTGCTGCCAATAAGAGATTTTACCTAAATAGCTGCTTGGACTCAATGGGTTGGATGTAACTTCAAAATACAATAAGGCTAATTTATTTGATCGGTTAAAAATCATAACCTCGAAAGCGAACAAAATGTCTAGCGTGACAGACGGGAAGGTTGGCGAGGGGGACGCCATCATTGTAATAAACAACGAGTCAACATCCACTTCCATTGATCTATTAAAAAGTACCACACCACAAGTGGTGCATGTCTCGGACTCGCCACGTATTATTTGTAATGAATTACTAGTTAAGCCACAAACTGGACCACCGGTTGATCATATGGACGAATTATCCTCACTTGAACGTGAGATTGCTAAAATGCACAATCTGGAGGAAACTGTGGATAATATGGATACCTCGATGGTAGGCGCTTGTGATTCCCCTTGTGTTGGGGATAATGGCAAGATTAAAGTTTCAGGTGATACTGATTCGAGCAACCTTTTGAAGGATGATTGTAATATCATGGACACATCCTCGACAAAGCATGATGTTAAAAAAGATCCTATATCATCGGGAGAAACCGCTTTAGAACATGAAGATCTCATAGCGGTTCTGAAAGGCCTTGACGATACGCACAACGCTAGTGGCGACACTGCGCTGACAGAGGGAGTAACTATTGAAGGCGAGGGAGAATACCAGATAATGGAGGTAATTGATGAGGATTCCACAACACCAGATGATATCGCCACATCGTATGTCGCAACAGAGACTTCACACACTTCGACTGCTTATGGCACAGCCCATCTTACTGCTGAAGAAGAACGAGCGCTCGCGTTGGAGCAAATGGAGTGTTTGAAAACTAAGACTCGTCGACGCAAGCAAGACATAAAGCCAATAAAACAGGCAGAAGAAATAATAGATTTGGTTTCAGCCCTAGAAGCAGAGTGGACCGATACGGATGAAGAACTTAACAGGGATATAACAAGTGCTGCTTATAACACAAACCACATCGCAGTTAAGAAAGAACCCCCTTCAGTGGAAAATCAAGGAGACACAAATTTGGATTCACCATTGATAACCAGTGTAGTTGTGATACCATCACCCAATTCAAACTCGCATTCGACTACGGATATTAAGAATGAGCTGACTACTACTCCGACCAGTGAAGGCGAAGATTTAGATGTCTCAAAATCTTCCCCGTTGGATGGCATAATTGAAACGAAAACAGAACAGGATTCCCAAATTGTCCCAGCGACTACTGGTAAATGACATAGTTTTTCAATAATTTCTTTAAAAATAGGTTGAATGTAGTTTTTAGTATGCACCGAGTTTTACACCAGGGGGTCAGGTGGTGTTGATGGTGTATTTTTACTATTTTCAAGGCATTTGATTTGACTAGGCAACTCTTTTTCTACTTTATTTGTATTATTGAGCCGCACCCTTCAGGTAGCCTAAGAAGTTAAGACGTCGATGCGTATATTTTTCCTTTGCGGGGGATTTTAGCAGCATACTTCGTTCGTTTACTGAGAAGTTAGGAGAATGTGCGAACCAAATGCATACAGCAGATAATGGTATAGTATCTTGGAATTCTGTCATGTAGATTCTGAGGTATCGAATGGAATTATTATATGACGTGTAATACTCGTAATAATGGTAACAAGTTATTCGCTAGCACCTTAGTAATACTGTGCATTAGGAAATCATTACAATTCGTGCAAATCCGGGCAATAGCTGCTGCTTATAACTTGCCGGTATTCTATTACATTTACCGTTACAATTGCACAAGCAATAAGAGGGATCGAGACACAATCGCTCGTATACTCAAGAAAAGTTTTTTGTTTCTGCTTTATTTGTTTTTTGGATCGCTGGATCGTAGTGAGCCTAACAATAAGTAGTTGAATCTTAGATCTAATTGTCGACGAGTATGTATCTTTCCGCTTTTTTTTAGCTGCATGCTTTTTTGTGTTGGTCCTCTGAGATCGGCAGGGATTAGTTTGATATACAAAAGCTCACGGCAGCTTCTGAGTTAGTAGTTCTAATGGTGTAGTTTAGCGCAATGTTCGTACAAATGATCTCACAGTTTTATTAACCCGGAGGGGTTTGAGTTACGCACATGTCCCTTATCATAGATTTAAACTACGTGAGAAAAGAGGCCAAGGCCCGCAATACATGAGCGGAGGGACTCCAGACGTAATACCGTAGACTCATATATTACTCTTCGTAATGTGGACTTTGTGAGTGATAAGGTCAAGTCCCGAACACGTAGTAAGTGGTTCAATAGCACGAAAAATTAATTGACTTGGCCGCAAAGCGAGCAATGTGAATTATGAGGCCAAGAATCCGTACGTACAAGAGTTCACGTGAGGATGTTGACCTATGTGTTTCTCCTAGGAGTGCGGATTACGTGAGCGACGAAGCCAGGGCCCGGACATGTGGTCTCAGGTGAATTATGTTGAAACATTGCGGTGTTGAGAAGATAATACATTTTCGGCAGGGGTCATGTTCTTTTTCCCTTTTATGGGACTGCAAAATCACTTCATCGGACTCTGGAAGGTGCCGAAGGGTAAGCCCGGTTTTCAGCTAGAGCATTACGCTGATGTTCTATTCTGGTCATATGTTTTGCTTTGATCTTTTCTATCTCCTCTTTCACATATGGTATATTTATGTCCCCACGTATATTACAGTTTCTTATGTCCGTAATGCCTCGTGGCATCTTTGATTATACCCTTTGGATTTTACCCACGTTGCTGCGGCTGGCTCTGCCCCAGAGCTGAGCACCGTAACACCATATGGGTTTAATTATTCCCGTGTAGATCAACACCCTGCAGTTTAGGCTAAGAGTGCTTATTAAGCAGTTAGTGACGTCTAATTTTCAAGTTCATCTGCGTCTTTAGCTTCGATGTGCCTTTTCCAGGACGCATAGGAGGATAACGTCTGAGCTCTGAGGAATGACGATAATATTGAGTCTGAGATTTGGGCACGTGTTGGGGTTTAGTGTAAATGTTATTTGCCTACATTTACTTTCGTTTCTCCAGTCAATGAGTTTTGGTTTTGGTCCTTGTGACAGCACATTATTGCAGTATAGTCTGCAAAAGTTGATGTGAGGACTCTAGGGTCAACCGGAATATCGCCTGTAAAAATAAGATATAATAAAGGGCCAAGGACACTCCCTTGAGGAACGCCTCCCAATATAGAGTAATTATTCCCATAGTAGCCACCATACTTTACACTAAACGCACATTTCCCGGCAGATGCTTTCTAATTTTGAACATTAGACCATCATGCCAAACTTTATCGAAAGCTTGAGCAACGTCTAGAAATTCGGCACAGCAATATTCCCTGCGTTCAAAGGAATGCCTTATTGTGACTGGTGATCGGGAATTATATTACTCGATGAGAGATACATATATCTTGAGCAGAACGATTTTTTCGAATAGCTTGGAAATAGGTAAAGTTTTATCCTTCCTTAGTTTCAATATCATAGTGATGATATGTCAGTAATTGTATTGAATATTTTCACCAGATGTTCCGATCCAATAAAGGTCAATTCTAAGAGCATTTTCTGTGTAATTAAGTCGATGCTCGGCGCCTTATTCGACTTAAGATTCTTAATTGGGTCTAGAATCTCGCTCGCATCTATTTGTAGGTTGACCAAGGCGGTCTGTACGGTGTTATGGTCATCACGGGGAACAGAATTGCTCATTTGGCCGTTTGGGCGAAAAACTCGTTCTCGTCCCTTTTCCTCATCCGATAGAGCCCAGTCTACGTTTTCCTTTCATAGCGGAAAATTAGTCACAACGGGAGTGGTAGCGCTTCCTAGCATTCTCCATAGTGCACTGTCAGTATGGGATAAGCATTTGACATAATTGTAGTTGTTCCGTACATCTGCTTTTTCCAGTGCAGACTTTAATTTAGCTACTGCTGCCCCCGGTCTAAATTTTGTGGCGTGGTGTGGTAGGCAAAGTGGTACAGAATTCTGAAAGTGTATTGTCGATGTCCCCCCATAGAATGTATATCGAGGAATCATGAAATTATATCTGTTTGTTAAATGTGTTTCAGACAGTAACATTATGTCAATATTCTCTCGATTAAGATAGTCACATATAGCAAGTTTGTGTTGGCTTACGCCGCTAGCGTTCCATATTCCTTTTTTCTATTAAGAAGAGGCTGCATGGAAAAGATGAACGTTGTCATTGTCTGAGTTAGCTGGTGAATCATTGATTCAAGGCCATTTATCTGGGTATTAGAAGGCCGTGCGATGGTAGGCTGCATAATGGTAGTGTGTGCAATGCCTTTTCTGAGTACATCAGAGAACAAATTCATTTTATTTACCGAACTGATCTGTGCCTTAGTTAGTACCGGTGGCGTATCCACGCCCGCTGCATTCCTAGGCAACTGCACCCTATCATTCAATCGTTTTTAAGCGATTTGTATACCGGGAATCCTCTGTAGTTTGCCGTGCGATTCCCGCCGCAGTTACTACAATTCTTTCCCGCCTGTATCCTGACCTTACACGCGAAAGACAGGTGTAAGTCACCACAGACAACGCAAATATTGGGTAGTTTGCAGTAAGATTTTGTGTGACCGCATTCCTGACAGTTCTGGCATTGTATTGGCCCTCCCTTTTTGATGGGTTCCTCAATAGATATTTTCCTCTAAAGAAGATATCTCAAGTTATAAATTGGATACACCTCGTTTTGCTTCAACTAGCGTGCATCTGGCTGTAGTTCGGCTTTGAAAATAGGTTGAGAAACTTTATCCCTATTGAATATGTTCGTTACGGAACGAACCTCAAAAGCCTGTTTCTGAAGAGCTTTCTTAATCTCGTAAACACTGTTTTCAGTTCCCTATAAAACAACTATCAGGCCCTTGCTGCTTTTCAGTTGGTACGTGTAGAAGTTTTTGTTATCCTTGTCCAACAATTCCGTTACTTTTCTGAAACTAACAGCGTCATATGACTGAATTTTGGTTTCGGAAATGTTTCCCCGCCGCAGTGAAACAATGTGGAACATGTCCTTTTCGACCAATTTTGCGATATTAGCAACCAAAGCGCTTGATGTAGTCTCACGCAAATAGTAAGGGGGTTTCGCTATCGATGCTCTTGCATTTTCCGATGTATTAGGTACATCATCAACGCTCAAAATGGCAACCTTACTGTTGCTGGTCTTATCCTCCATTTTTAGTTTGTTTTCGCCTGTTGCCACTGGCCGGATTGTTTTCCATTTAATAGTGACGTAGCGATCCGTGCCCGTCTGTACCGTTCTGTTACTGCCTTGTTTGACTGCCCTCGTTACGTTGGTTTACCCCAACGCGTCACTGTCGCTGTGCTCAATGGCTAACGTTCGCGCTTGTATGGTATCACACACCAAAGTGAGAGAAGAGTACGGTTCTGTGTTTTAACTCACACGCACGCTTCCGTCCGCTCTGTTAAAGTGTTCGCTATCGTTACCGTGTAGGTGTAAGCTGTTTCTCACTGACACATGTGAGAAACGAATAACCTCCGCTTCACTTTGAGTGTTTAGAACGGATAAACAAGAGAATGCTCTTGTTACTGGTCGCGCAGTCAGATACCAACTTTCGTGACGCCTATTAGGATCCGCTCTGACACTCTCCTGAGAGGTAACAGTTATATAGGCATCTTTGCTGTTTATGCTCAATCTCCTATCTCCAGAGTTTTGAGTGGTCGTTCAATCACCTCTCAGAGCCCGGTGGTTTCCTGCGTCACAACAGAGTTTTGTTGTTGTTGTGCTAAGAAATATTGTAAATAAAGCCGGTCCCAGACAATATTACCATTAGCTGCAATTCAAATTGTGTTTCGCGCCAATATTCGCCAATCGTCGATCAAAAGATACAATCCAGATCCAAAGATACGCCTTGTACCTATAGCCTATATATCCGTAATTAGTAAGGCGTTCCCAATGTTTAGACTTAAGTGAGTGATTTATCCCGGGAGCGATTAAAAAACACGTTCGTCTTAAACAAAGGTTCACTTATGGAGAAATATGTCACTACAAACCAGGCGAATGATCTAATTAACCAAATAGCGAATAAAATTTTGCGGATTTACTGCATTTAATAAAAAATTTTCCATATTTTAAACAAGATACAAAATTATAAATTATTAGCGAGAATTGAGATGATGTACATACCACACTTAATTCTTTTTCTAGCTTCCTCTAAGCCATAGGTGCTGCTGAGATGCAGTATATTCGTTTGGTGGTTAATATTTCTATTTTTCAAAATATTTTATTGTTTTACGAGTAACAAAAACATTGTAAGTGCATGAAATTAATGGTCAAGCTGAGGATGAGCAATACCACAATTGAACGGTTAAGAAATATAAGAAATAGTTACCCTCTACAATTTCTATTTGATAGCTTTAATAGCAGCCGGTAATTCCGACTGGAAAAAAAAACTCTGCCGTCATCTTTCAACCTGAAGAAGGTCACGTTCCGTATTTCATCATTGATTCGTTCGCAAATGTGGACATTACGAGAGCACTCCGATCTATTTATGTTATCAAAGTATTTTTCAAGAAGCCAGTAAATTTCCCACAGCAGCAGTCCTCTTAACTTTGCCAAGCTCTTCCTAATGATTGCCTTTTCCACCCCCTCCCACCCCAAAAGACAAGTACAGATATAAATTGGTCGAACTATCGGTGTATAGTCAGTCCAATAGATCTTTTAATAGCGTACGATGCCGTATAATTGTCATTATAACATATTGTCTCCCAAATGTATATCAACTAGGGACCTTGGTTCGTTTTTCGACTAATCTACTTTTTTTGTGGGAAAAAGTGGAAATTCGGGATCGGCCGTGTTGTGAAGAAGGCGGAAAGTCTACTTTTGATTTGTAAAAAATATGACGTTTGCGTTATAAAAAAGTCGAAAGTAGTATTGATCAAAGTATCGGCAGATATAAGACATTAACTTATACAACTGAACAGCTATTGGGTGTCATCTAAGATTTTCGGCAAAATATTTATATCCTTTTCTATTAATATTTCCAATCCGATCTCAGACCTAGCTTCACTTGAAATGTAACATTATAACACTTTTTGTTACAAAAACATCGGAAATTGACTTCCCAAGTTTTTGGAAAAATCTAAAGGTTGGCGTTAGTAGATTTCAAAAAGTCCGAAAATCACTTTTATATATACAAAAAAGGTCGCTATTCTGAACAGGTCTCCCATGAGGAGCACTGGGTGCCTGATGGTTTCTAGATCCTCATATATACCTGCCAGTTCCCGAAACTTTCAAGGGAAAGGATGAGGCTCTAATTGACGCTGAATATATATACAATTACGGGGATAATTTCAGGTCAGGGAATTTATAAGACTGAAGGACTGTTTTGGTAATTCTAATGTCGCTTCAGACAAGACTTTATCAAGATTTTATAATCCTTATGGAGAGAGCCTGTGAGATAAGCCGCAACGTAACCGTTCAGTGCGGCTGGCAGTAACTGATGCACGCTTACAGATTGCTTTCTGGGTGACAATCCTATCCATCAAGATTTTCGTAGCTCATGTTAACAGTGGTCTGTGGCACGTGATACATAACAACATTCAAGTCTGTGGGCTTGAGATGCAAATTAGGTTACAGAAATTAGAAGTATATTTAATTTTCTAATAAATTGTCTGAACTATTCACGTGTAAAATAAAATCGGACTTAATTTTGGCAACTCCTATAGAGAAATCAATTAGACGATACAAAGAATCAGCTGATCGATCACATCTAGGGATTCTCAGCACTGAAATTTAATTTATGGAAATCAGGAATTCGAGTATGAAATTGGAACTGAATAAAAGTGCAGCATTCAATACCCTAAAAGGAAACAGAATTTTACATGTTCCCCCTTTTCTTAATGTTGTCAAACGAATTAATCTCCACCTATTCGTGTAAGAAGGTAGGACAAAACATCGATTACAACGCAAATCCCTGTTTTTAGTTATCTTTACATCAAGATAAACCTGACAATGATGATCATGGTTGCGATGTGTTCATTAAAGTTGTCTCCAAAATGTCTAAATCGACAAAATAAATAACCCAACTCGAATCAGAGTTGCCCAAAGTAACATTTGATGGAATTAGCCCACATCTAAAATACCACATATTTTTGCATTTGCCAGATTTAGCTCCAAGCAATAACCCGACATTAAACAATAATCGGGATTCAGCTGAGAAATCATAACTACAAAAATTCATCAGCATAAATTTTCGGGGGTTAATAATAATAATTTCTGGCATGTCTTTAATGAATAAGGGGGATAAAATAGAATTTGAATTTAATATTCATGTTCGTTTTCTAAAAAGCATGCCAGACGAAACATTTAGCGTTTAGAACTAACAACATCTAAGATCGAGGTTGTGGCATTTTTGTTTTAACTATAAAATTATTATTTGGGATATGTAATGTTATGGATACTGCGAACAAGGGATGAAAAACGGCGCATATCTTACTTAATTATATATTAACGATTCTATTCTATTACAATTTTCATTTTATGTATTTCTAATGTGTGCTTGTTTGCTTTTGGATATCATACAATAAAATGTAAATTTCTACAACGATTAACAATGTTTGCCCAAGAAATTGAAAGTACTCCAATCACATTTTTGTTATAGGCTTTCGACGTACCCGCATTATAAAACGGAAAATTATTTGGGATCCCGATGCACCTGAAACTACTTTCTCTTATGCAAAATTAGTTACAAATAATAAACCCAGAATTAAGCAAGAGCCCCCGTCGATAGCAACTTCAACCATTACGAAGGGATCAACAACAATACGACCGATCAAAAAAGAATCATTAATAAGTATTCAGAAAAAGATAACTAGACCTGCAACTCCTAAAAATAAATTAATAACTGAAACACCAACCCAACATGAAAAAAAATCTATAATAGTGAAAAAACTAACAAGTGACGATCCTGAAAACAAAGCATTGGAAACTGCGAATAAATCTTCCAGTCCTGTAAGAGACAATTCACCCAATACAAAGAGGCGGTCGCAAACGCCTGTAGCCAACGGGCCTGGTGGTGCCAAGAAAAGAAAGATCACGGAACTTGATCGCTTAATGGGTGATGAAGGTGCTGTTAATATGCTTAATTCGTTGGAAAAAGAATCTGCTATAATTGGAAACGAAGTAAAAGCTACGCGGCCAATGATGAGAAGTCGTGCTGCGACCATATGTGAAAAGGTAAGTTAGTGTTCGCTTGCATTTATTAAGCTCACCCTCAATATATGCAACTTTTACATTTTGAATTTCCTCAAATTTTAGACCCCTCGTAAAGACTCTACTTCACCCGCAAAAATTTCACCTCCTGCAACAACTCAGCAATCCAACAATAAAGGAAAACGTTCCACAAAATCTCGTGCATCATCGAGTTGGGATTATGTGTACAAGCAGAAACAACAAAATCTCGACGATTCAATGATAATACGTAGACGTTCAAATAGTTCTTACTCAAGTACAGCTTCTTTAAATCGTCTAAGTTTAGACGGTCCGCCTACATCATCTACTAATGGACCTAACAAGAGTACATCTAAAAATGAATCAACGGTTTCCTCAACAAATCAGACATCATCCTCTAAAGACACATCGAAAGCATCAGATGAACCTCCAACATCATCTTTGCATAGTAAAAGCGCTGGCGCTGGCTCTAAGAATAGCTCGACCAATCTAACCGGTGGAAAATCGTTTGAATTTGCAAAACCTGAAAATAAGAAAGCACAACGACGTACAAAAAGTCCGGGTGGCACCCTCGCTAATGACTTAAAGAAACCTGCAAGTGTTGCTAATAAGCGAAATGTCCGTAGTCCAGCTAATGTGAATGAAGATAAATCTGACAGCGGCCCTTCTAATAAATCTCCTTCATTCGGAAATAACGCGGCTAGGGAGAAAACTCATACTTCGGACGTTGTGGTCAAAAAATCAGCCAAAGTTACCCAAATAATATTTAGTACCAATAAGGCCAAAATAAGTTATACATTCACAACTCAGGTAAGTTTTTTTGTTAAGTTCTTGTTCTGTCATTTTATATTTTGATTAGTCTCTTGCAACTGTTGCGGTTTTGGTCTAAGGTAGTATTCATTATGTGTTTATTGTAGGCCTATATATGCCGAACAAGCTGTAATATAAAATTACATATGTTGTAAGGTAACTGTTATTTTAAAAACTGAATTATCGAAAGACTTATTCGCGTGCAGAACACACTTAGTTTCTACATCTACACAATTTGGTTATCATTAAATTGGGTGGTAGACATACATTTGGACTATTGCGAATTAAAAATGATTTATGCATTATTCTTGACAAAACTGGTTTCTAAGTAAACTCTCCACACCTAACAAATTGGTAACCGCATGTATGTATAAATTGTACCGCGTGACAGCATTTAGGAAGTTTTTTGTTATGCTGACAATCTACCTAGTCCTGCCATATGTTCTGTTACAAATATAAAAGGCGATAAAAAAAACAATATTCATATTGTATTCAAAATTATTTCATTTATTAGAAGACAATATTGGTTATTAAAAAAAATTGTATTCACTCGAAATGGCCGCCTTTTGCTTTCAAACGGTGTGGCCATTGGGCTATTGGGCTGCTCTGGTTAATGCTGTTTTAAAGCTTCCAAAATTTCTGTGGGGAGTCTTGCAAGCCATATTCTCCAATTCTGACCACAAAGCTTAATCCAGTGGATTGAGATCTGGACTCCCTGATGGGCAATCTTCTGCTGCTATAAAGCCAGGAATATTGACTCTGAGCCACTCCTGCGTGGTTTTAGCTTTGTGCGCAGGAGCAGAATCCTGCTGGAAGATCCATCTACGTCCATTGAAAAGGGTATTGGTCAAACCCTTCACAACACCCTCTAACACATCTTTTTGGTAAACTTTTGCACCAGTTTTTACGCCCTTTTCACAGAAATGGAGGGATGTGACACCATGGTGGGAGACCCCCCACCAAACCATTACGGAAGAGGGATGATGGCCACGTTGAACCCTTGGAACAACTTGTTTCGCTTCCTTAGATGAAGTGGCATAAATCTTGTCATTTTGTTTGTTGAAAACGTCTTCCACTTTAAATATTTTCTCATCCGTAAACAGAATGTTTTCATGGCCATTGTCCGCGTTCCACTGCAAAAGTCGCTTGCATCTTTCCAGCCTAATTTTGTTTAGCTGAGGAGTTAGAAGATGCCCTGTGGACCGACGATAGGCTTTCATATGCAGATCATCCCGAATCAGCCTGGACATGGATCTGGTTGATATATCCAATTCCTTGGACATGATTTTCTGCTTTCTAAGGGGATTTCTCCGAATTCTTTCACACACTGCCGTTACTACCGCACTCGTACGGACAACGCGCCGGCGACCACTTTTTGGCCTATCTTCTACTCCACACAATTCGCCGACGCGAGCAATAGCACGATAAATGAACATTCTTGATATTCCGAGTGGTTTTAGCAACTCGAAAATTTGGCCAGCACTCTTTCCGCACTTATGCAACGCTATTACGCCGACTCGATTATCTTTAACGCCCCACTCCATGTTAATAGACTGCAAACTGAAACCAAACTGACTAGTATTCTTCACTAATCAGTGCATGTGTTCTGAAAAAAAAGTTAACGGTTCTATTCTCGCAAGAAGTTTTGAACGATAAGCGCTGGAAATTGTGTAACAGAACATATGGTAGGACTATGTAATATAAGGAAACCGAAACCCCTAAATTTTAATCTAGTTCAAGTCAAGCATTTTTATGGAATATAGTACTTGCTGAACTAGCTAGTTATTTTTTTAAACAAGCAGTTATTGAAGATCTAAAAACATAGGCGATTATTACTATTACTGTTTGTGTTTTGAGATCTCCGGAACTTATAAAATCATTTGAATAATAATCACTCCAATAGCACAAACACACAACAAACAGAATGCGCATCATAACTTGTTCCCGAATAAGTGTAAGCGGCTGATTCTTTAGCCATATTGCAATTATGTTAAATAATTCGTTCACAAATACCGGCATCTTATTATTGTATTTCACAATCATATTTCCACGAATGGCACAAATTTCGAAAAATTTCACTTAAACTCTATAAGGATATCTATATCTCAATTTTCGTGATTATAGTTTTGGTCGTTTGGTATAGTAAACAACATACTACAACAGACGTACAAAATTTAGCTTATTGCCAATTGTTAGGTATAGTAAAGACACTAATAGATAGATTACTTAATAGATTAATAAATAGATTACAGGAAAATATCATCTGCAAACAAAAAAATAGTGCATAATCTGCTACCTACACAAAATTGAAAACATCGCTTATATAAAGCATCAAGATCTATTGCAATTAAGTATAGAATAAATAGGTAGACTACAACATTTTACGTACAGAGGTTGGCGCTCGAAGTGCTACCAATTAAAGATTTTTCTTCTATTCATTTTCTTTATTGAATCTTTCTTTTGAAATTTACCAATTTTACCAATTAAATATAATGTAATATTTAAAAACTTGGTTCTCTTTATTTAAAAATTATAGTATATCGTAAATACATTTCAAATGTTAAGAAAAATATGTTATTGTTCAATGCAGCTACTTTTAGCGCGGATAATATCAATCAATGACAAGGTGTGGTGAGCGTCCTGTGGCATTTACCGTGACCCAAACCATCACTGATGTCGGTCAAGACCGGCCACAAAATACTCCACAGTATCGGACTCGTAACAGTCATGTTGCTGCTTGCAAGGTCAATGTTGAGGTTCATTTTCAAGCGGTATATGCGCGAATAAACCAAGGCGTATGACCAACATTCGGCTAAATTTAAACTAGATTTGAATAACACTAGAACTTACCATTGTTTAAAAGTTTTTTTTCTGCTTTATTTGTGTTATTGAATCGCTCTCTTATAGAAGCGTAACAATAAGTATTAGAATCTTAATGAAATTGTTTAAAAGTTGAACATATTTTGTTTAGAAAAACAAACTATATGACCCTCAAGATGTTGGTGTAGCTTATTAATACGTAGCTTTGGATAAAATCACATAGTGTTGTTTTCATGTCGGTGCCTAACCAATATGCGCCATATGGCATTCATAACAAAAAATGTATATGCCCTGCTTGTAAAAGAAACAAACATGCAATTGTTTTGAATTTGTCTATAGCCTATAAATACTTCTTAGACCTACTATAAACTTACGCGAGAAAATTATTTCACACCAAAATATATAAATAAATGTGGAATATCAATATTCATGTGCAACAAAACGAGCTCGACCTTTTCGAGCTAATATTAAATTTGTTATATTAACAAAATATAACAAAAAAAATATATAAAGAGAAATAGGATTCAATGATTTAAATATATGTTTTTATTTACAGATTAAATAATTGAGAAAGTAAAATGTGATCAGCATGCTCTATGAGCAACCTGTAATAATTTAAAGAATGCTTCGCTGAATATATATACAATATGAATTTTGAAAAGGTTGCAATACATCGACAAATAAACTCCACAATCATTTTATTAGATCTACTTTATCCCTCTTAAGCAGCATGTCACTGACTTAAATGATGAGGTTTCTGAAGGCCGAATAAAAACTTCGAGACAGATTTTAGACCAGGCCTTAAATATGATTTTTCCAAACTGTGTTTTTTTTCTCGAATTGAGAATTCAGAATTATTCAATATATAGTACATGTTGGAAAAACTTTATCACGATATGATACTGGATTTTCGACTTAATATTGAGCCACTTGGAAGGCCTTGGAAGAAGGCACATATTCTTTGTCTACATGCATGGGACATGCATGCAATCGAATTCGATCGATGCAATGCGGAACATTTCAGAATGCGTTCACCTTTCCGATCGCGTCGAGTCGATCTACGGGCGAGTTCCAAAGAAATTCAATTCAAAACCACATAGACTGCTTATGTGAATATGGAGAAACGAGTTTTGCAATATTGGCTGAAAAAATTGAAAACAGCTTCAATTCTAATACATTGAAAATGAACCTATCACTGCAGTCGCACACAAAAGTCTTGGAAAATGTTCGTGATTCACAAAATATTTCTCATAACATAACATAATATTGAGTTGACATTTCTGCTTGGCTATCGTACTGTAAGTGTTGATATTTATTAAAGGTAAATATTACTTGACAACCTATGACTCCATTCACATTCTGCATTTTATTTAGCAGCTGAGAGTGGTGGTGGTACTAAAGTTGCGAATTTAAGAAAGAGATAGAAACACCTAAAGGTTTGGCAGGTTTCATACCACCTTCGCATTCAACCACTTGTTCGTTGATTAAATATCATCTCCTTAATGATATGGAGAATTGTGCTAACTTCGGTCTCACTATATCTTAGTGATAGTTCCATCTTCGTTTTCTTTTTGATACGAATCCTAAATGACGTATTAATCACAATATGCATTCGTTAAAGTTTGCTAAATTCGCCATGGAAAATAAAATCCCATTTCAGAGAACCCTCAGACGAGTTTTAAATCTTCCTTCTACGCTGTAGTAGGTAATGTTAAAACCTCTTGTGGTATTTGCGATAATGTTAAAATAAAAACCGTCAAAGGTATATCTAAAAAGGGATGATTGGACAAAAAATGTTCGAGTTTGACACCAACTTCATAGGAAATCCTGAAATTGAAAATTGAATTTTTATTCCTTTTCAATTTTTAAGACTCTCAAGCCTCATCTGGGCATATACGGCTTACGCACTGCTGTAATGTTTACTTATTATAAATTTACTATTTCAGATGTTAAATAAATTGGTGGATATCCTAGATAAATTGGCTGCTGATCCTGATACTCACGTTACTGTTATCACAACAAATGATGCTCATTTCTGTCAAGGGGTTGATTTGGCCGAATTGGTGGCATCGACATCAGCTGAGAAGCGGAGGAATGCTGGGAAAAATTTATCGACAGCAGTCAAGTAGGTTTAATTCGAACTCAAAAAGTGAAACAAGATATAAAAGATTAAAAGTGGTCATCTTTTCAGGAAATATTTAAAAACTTTAGCCATATTTCCCAAACCCTTAATTGCTGGAGTTAATGGGCATATAATGAATTTGGGGGTCATGCAGCTGGCACTTTTTGACATTGTAGTTGCCGGAGATAAATGTACATACGAAACCCCCTATGTGAAATTGGGTCAAGTACCGGAAGGATACTGCCTTTGGAATAGTTTAAACAAAATCCGAGGATCTTTTGTGAGTATGATTAACAGCATGGCAATTTATTTACAACTACTTATTTTACTTTTCACCTATCTTTATAAAGAAAACCAAATTATTTTGGTTAAGTGAAAAAATACAGTCTACAGAAGCTGTATTAGCTGGTTTGGTCAACAAATTAACCACGGGCAATAAAGTGAACGAAGAAGCCGTAATAATTGCCAAAAAGATTGCCTCATTGTCGCCAGAGGTAAATTTTAAATTCGCTCCTACTTTATAATAAAGTAATCGAAAATATATTTTTTTAGTCATATCGCGTTATGAAAAAGACTACATCCCATCGTTATTTAGAGGTTATTGATTCGTTATTTGACGAGGAATTCAACACGATTGCCGACCAATGGTCATCATCAGAATTTTTGGAAAATGTTAAAAGATATCATGACCAAGGTCATTTTTAGTTTGTAGTTACTACTGTTTAAACTATTTTGTTTTTATTTTCTTATTAAGAATTTGACACACAAATTATTAGAAATTTACATATCTATTATGTGTGATGTATGCAGATTTTGTAAAATTGTTTTATGTTTGCGTTTTAATAATATCATGAATGCGTATATGTATTTTTTACTCTAGGCTATAATTACAGAACAAAATCAAAGCGTTATTTGATTCAGTGGCAATTTTAAAATATAATTTTGAACTTTATATGGAGTATCCAAACTATAATTGTACATGTTGTTCAAACGAATATGCAGTTTTATGCAATTGTAATTAATAATATATTTTTGTTTAAAATAAATACCCGTTTAAGTATTTTTTTTTTTTTGAAGACAAAGTTTCCGTACTTAGTTGAACATGCTTCTAAAAGTACTTACTTAGGTGGTCACTGGAATAGAGATACTTATCTGTTATACGCTTCCAAGCGCTTCGGTCTTCTGCGCTTTTTTAGTTCGTCATACTAAATTTCATCTCATTTCAAAAGTCTGGTCCTTTCAACGAAGTTTTCGCCCTCTTCTGCACTTTCCAAACGAGTTCGTCGCCGAAAACTTCGTGCTGGAGCATTTGGGACCATGCGCATAACATGACTCATCCAACGATTCTAAAAATATACGTTTATTTATTATTAAATCAAAGTAATCAAATTAAAAGTAATAAAAATTAAACCAGGATATTAAAAAGACAAATGTCTCTGTAACAACTTGCTTACATCTATAGTAAAAATATTGAAAATTAACTTTAAGCGGTTGATAAACCATATTATTAGTCTGTCAAAACTTGTATAAGCGCAGAGCGGGATGTACAGTTTGAGACAAAACGAACGAACGACTCGGAGAGCAAAAAATGTACTGGTTTTCTGACACATTTTTTCACAATAAGAATTGTATTTCTGACAATGACAAGACTTCACTATTTGTATATAATAGTCTAATCTGCTGGCACATTGATCCGATTCTTTTTTCAAAGAGCAGGTACTAAAAAAGTGTTTAATTCAATTATTCTCTGTACGAATTGTTGAATCTGGTTTTATGTTCCAAATAGCGCTGCATCATAAGCCGCTTTGCAAACGCAAAATTAAACACATTGTGAATAAGGGAGAAAGTTCTCGGAATTTGCATAGGAATAAATTACCTACTAGGATTAGCAATATGGCAGGTCGATATTGAAGCATGTAATTTTGGACGCTTGTTTCATTTTATATACTTGTTAGTTTATTACCATCAAAATTCTTTAGAAGAGTTTTTATGACATGTATCCCTCTTTGTAGCACACGCTTAAGTTGAAGTTTGACCGGTGGACCTGGAGATGTTGTGAAATGTTCAGATGGTTGGTGCTGATTGTTGAAATATTGCAGTAACATGTCCAATAGAATATTTCTTGAAGACTCATTTTTTGATCTGAATTGTTCGCAGTTCAGTTTCTCCATTGATCGTCATGAGTTGTATTAATTTTATATGATTATCAACTTTAACAGTACATCCTAGCTTGCATCTCCTTTTTTAACGAGAATTTCTGCATAGGCCTAAAACGAATTGTTTCCCAATCCGAATCCGCATCCTATATCCCATATACCTATATATCAAATTAATTACTGTGTTTAAAGTTTTGTTGATGCTTCATATTTTAATTATTTTTTTATAAACGTTATCAAATCAAACCTCAAGCATAGTCGTAATTTGAAGCTTCTCTAGGTGTCATTCCATTTTATTTGGGGAATACTGATTCAGTTCAAGAAATGTGGAATTTGTGTGGTCGATCCACAGCCATCCACTTTCCTGAGAACCGTATACCTGGACTAATACTGCAACGCAAACATTGGTCCGAGGTTGAAGAGACGAGCCAGCCATATTAATCTCTTGTTTTTTGCACAAGGTTTTGGATTATGTCCACAAGTGAACTGGAAATTTATCCATCACAGTCTTACCACATTAAACATTGGTCCTTCAAACGAGGATACTTGCTTCCAGCATCAGCAAATATTGATAAAAACTGATTGTGTTTTTTATTCTGCTGTTAAGAGGAAATCTCGGTGTTCCACCAATCAACCATCAGCACCTTCATCGTTCCTAACAGAAACGTCATCATCGCCATTTTTCATCACAAATATGTACAGGGTTGCCCATATTCGACGGACCCGTGTTTTTTTAAAAAAAATCAAAGAAAAAAATAAAAATTTGGCGGTTGGCAATCTTATTCATTTAATTTGTTCCAAGTAGATTTGTTTACATCAATTTTTGAATATGATATCTCCCAAATGGCCTCTGGCGTTGATGGCGTATTGTGCCCTTTTTGCAGCATTTTCCATCGTTTTCGCCAACATTTCGGCCGGAATAGCGGCTATTTCTTCACGAATGTTGTCCTTGAGCTCTTCTACGGTCCTTGGCTTGTTAACGTAAACCTGTGACTTCAAATGTCCCCACAAGAAGAAGTCAGCGGGCGTCAAATCGGGCGAACGCGGTGGCCAGTCCAAATCACCACTTTTCGACATCAAACGGCCGGGAAACAAATTCTTCAGAAAATCGATTGTTATGCGACTTGTGTGCGGTGGAGCACCGTCTTGTTGAAACCAGAACTGCCTCATACGCTTTCGACGAATAATTGGCATCACAAAATTGGTCATCATGTCGCGATAACGCTCCTGGTTGATGGTAACAGCATGGCCATTTTCGTTTTGGAAGAAAAACGGCCCAATGACCGTTTTCGCACTAACGCCGCACCAAACTGTGACTTTTTCGTCATGAAGAGGCAATTCTTGAATCTCCTGAGGATTTTCAGTGGCGTAAATACGGCAATTTTGCTTATTTACGGTCCCATTCAATGTGAAATGGGCTTCATCGGACATGATAATTTTGTTCCAAAATTGCTCGTCATCATCGGCCATTTCGATGACTCGTTGGGCCCATTCCAATCGACGAGGCTTGTCCGTAGGCAACAATCTTTGCGTCAATTGAATTTTGTACGGGAACAAATGCAAATCAACGCGAATAATCCGTTGTAAAGTGGACCGAGCCATGCCCAACTGCTGAGAACGGCGTTTTTGGGATGTTCTTGGGGACCTCTCAACACTGGCTCGTACGGCAGCGATATTCTCGGCCGATCGCCTTGGTCGACTTTTATTTGGCCTCTTCGGATTAGAAAGAGCCTCACCAGTCGAAAATTTTTCGTATAAACGCTTAATGGTGTTCTTAGAAGACTTCTCACATTCTTTAATATTTTAAAAGCACGTTGAGTTTTCACAATTGACTTCTTCCGTTGAATGTAAATTTCAACTATTTCAGAGCGCTCGCGTGGCGTGTATTGTTCCATGGTAAAAATCTGCTTGGACTGGCGCTTCAAACGCGGTCTGACATCTCTGTCAAAAGTTATGGGGTTGCCAGATGGGTCCGTCGAATATGGGCAACCCTGTATATATAAGCTGCGTATACTCAGATTATTAAAGTGAGCATATCGAAAAATTAAACTTTATTTGAATAACACTAATAAGTGTTAATTTTCGCGAAGAAAGAGAAATCACAGTGTCGTTGCAACACCATTGTCCGCGTTTGGAAAAAGAAACATAAAATAGCATTTCTGCTTATGAAATCTTAACTTCGATATATCTGATAATTTCGTAAATAGTCCAAATATCCACAATCCAATTCAGAAGTGTCGTGCAGTGTCAGTGCAAATTCAATTGTTGGCCGTTTTGTGAACTTGGTGGTGGTTTTCTTAGTTGCATATGCACGTACAGCAGCGGTCAAAATAATAGCACCACGCACGAATTTATATTGACTCCGTTTACATCTGTTTAACAGTTGGGCCAATTTAACTCAAAACAAGATAATAAATTCTTTGATGTTAATGGTTTATTATCATAAGAAAATTATTTGGTTTTTTCAACAGTTTATAAATTGCTAATTAATTTAAACAAAAAACTTAAAAACTACCCAGTCTAAATAAAAGCACTTCATTTCATTTTTAACAAAAAGTAGTGGTCTTAAAAAAAAAATAGTGGTAAAATAAATCAAAAATTGTACTCAGATATCTTGTTGATAAATTAATTGTATTGTTTCAATACTTTGTCGCGTGACCTTTGTTTGCTATTACCGCGGCACAACGCCTTCCCATGGAATCGAATAAATGCTGACATCTTTCAACTTTGATGGAACTCCAAATTTTCTGCACAGCCTCCCAGAGCCCTTCAACGCTTGTTGGTTTTATTTTTGATATACCCTTCTTTATGTCCGTCCACAGATTTTCGATAGGGTTCAAATCTGGGGACTGTGCAGGCCACTCCATTACATTGATGGAGTTATCGTTAAACCATTTTTTTGCCATTTTGCTGGTGTGTTTGTTGTCATTGTCTTGCTGGAAGACCCACACCAGCAGCATTTCGTAGGAAGCATACGGCAGCATAATTTCATCAAGGATTTTTACATAAACCGATGCATCCATAACGGTTTTGATCCAATATATGAGACCCACACCTTGATATGAAAAGCAACCCCATACCATAATACTATGACCTCCATGTTTTATAGTTTTTGATGAAAATTTTGGCATGTATTCACTGTTAGGTGGCCTACGGACAAAACATCTGGAACCCTTTCCACCAAAAAGGACAATTTTGGATTCGTCAGTCCAAAGCACATTTCTCCACTTTTCCTTTGGCCAATTTTGATGTGCTTTAGCAAATGATATCCTTTTAGCAACATGCTTAGAGGTAAGGAGCGGCACTTTTCGAGGACTACAGGCATTGAGGCTGTTGTCTCGAAGTTTGCGGCGAATAGTTTCCACGCTTGCCGGCACATCCAATGTTTTTTCGAGCTCCGTGGCTGTCATGAAGGGATTTGCTTTACTCGACCGTATTAAACGCTTTACCATTAAGGGTGACAAAAGTGGCTTCCTACCACGAGATTCAACTTTTTGCTCAAATCTTAGGGCATTTATTATCATTTTATTGGAACAGCCCAGCAAATTCCTTATTTGGGAATAAGATTTACCCTCGGACGCAAATTTTTTTATTAGTTCACGTTTTTCCGGCGAACAATGCTTTCCGCGACCCATAACTATACAATTTTTATAAAATTATTACCTGATTTTGAAGAAAGTATATTAAAAAATTGTTATTACCTTTTGTTTTCACTTTTTTTCACAAAATTTTGCAAAACTATTTTAAAAAAGCCTGCTGGTGCTATTTGATTGACTGCACTGAAGTAGATTCTTTTGTAAATGATCGATCATTTCTAGAGAACCGTTAACTATCTTGAGGAAAAAAACTTCTCTTAAAAAGAGTAAATAGAGTACTACGTCATCGCTTAGTTATGTTTAGTAAGCATAGAATTAATTTTTTTTATTGGAATGACAATAGTTTTCGAACTTGGTGCTATTTTTGTGACCGGCACTGTATATACGTACGTACATATGTAAGCAAATAAACTACTGGGCGCCAACTAAAAGGAAGCAATAGCAGCACTCGGGCGATCAAATTTCATTGGCATCATCTCATGCGACACCACAGTTTAATGCGCAAGCTGATTTTGGGAAATTTTCGGATAAAAGTGTTTCCACTTATTCGATACCAGCTGCGACTCAACCAGCTAACCCTTATTTGGGCACAGGTACTGTATATAACCTGAGAATACCCCCATGTGATACCGACATATTTGGGGGTGATTATCTATCATGGCCCACTTTTAGGGATCTATTTACAGCAGTTTATATCAATAATGGGCGACCAAGTGAAATTGAAAAGTTGTGTCACTTAGAAAAACTAGTGGTGAGGCTCGGGAAATAGTTTCGAAATTCCCACTCACTGGCAGCAGTTTCGCTCATGCTTGGGATGCCCTTAAGGGCACATATGAGAATAAACGCATATTGGTTAATGAACAGCTTCGTAAACTTTTTGGTCTTCCTCCAATGGAAACCGAGACTAGCGCGGGGTTGAAGTCTTTACAGCGAGGAATTAATGGTTTTTTGTCGGCAATGCTGGTATATAAGGTGTCGACTGAAAATTGGGACCCCATGATAGTTTTTTTATGCGTTCTGCGATTGCCAAGGCGAACCATAACATTCTGGGAGCAAAGTATAAGGGACAAGACGGCCTTATCCTCCTGGAATGATTTGAATCTTTTTCTTAATGAAAGAATTTAAACACTAGACTGTCTACATGATATGATGCGCCCTGAGTCATCGCGCAAATTTAAGGGAAACCATGTAAAGACCCACTTTTCCAAGGCAAATTCTCCAGCGTCTACTTCATCGAAATCGCAGTGGAACGATTATGGTGTTTATTCACGATCGAAGATGGTAGTTTGCGAAGATGGTAGTCCCAAATTTTTTAAAAAACTTAACGGTTATGAGCGATTTGTTCAAGTGAAGCGGCACCATTGCTGTGTCAACTGCCTATCGCGTAACCATGAGGTTAAGGATTGTGGAAGCAAGCACAATTGCTCCATTTGCAACAAGCGGCACCATACTCTGCTCAACAGAGACTCGAACAGCAGTCTAAATGAAAATGCGGCTTCCACTTCGTCAGCGGTGAATGATATTGTGCAACAACAATCTTCAAGCGCTCATAATAACGCCACATCTCTCTCCAAAGACACTTCTAATAGTTTGAGCAAACAAGTTTACCATTCGTCCCATAATAGAAATGTACTTTTGGGTACAGCGTTGGTAAACATTATGCACCATGACGCAACTTATCCCGCTCGTGCTCTTATCGACCCTGGTTCTGAAGCGTCTTTTATTACGGAACGTCTTCAGAAACAACTGCAACTGCTCTACCATGGCCACAAATGCCCAAATTGCGGGATTTAATCGAATAGTTTCTGCTAATTCGAAGAAACTATGCCAACTTAATATTAGCTCGCCGTTAGATACTTCATTAACTCTGAAAACTAGGGCGTACGTGTTGTCAAATATTTCCGGTAATTTACCATCATTTCAAGTTAATGATGAACATTTCTCTCTTTTGCCGAAAATAAAATTGGCTGATACCGGACTTTTTGATTGTCGTCCAGTTGATCTTTTGCTAGGCGCTGATCTCTATCCACAGATTCTGTTAGGTGGGACACAACAAGTCCTTGGCTCATTAATGGCTCAGAACACCATATTTGGGTGGGTAATAACGGGACCAGTTCCTGCGCCCGCTATTCGAACTTTTGCTGTCACGGCGGATATTCGTAAAAAGGGAAATAGAACGAAATTTGCGATTAGTGTTACAAGAAACTCGTTTGCGAATTGTTTCAGACCCAATATATCAGTGCCTAGCATGGAATTTTATTCCAACTAGCGCCCCATATGGGAGGTCTTTGGGAAGCTGCTGTTAAAAGCCTCAAAAAGTTCATTTTCGTAAATAAGCTCAGGGAATAAAATTTACATTTGAGAAATTTTCGACAAAATTGGCCGAATAGAGGCCTGTCTAAACTCGCGTCCTCTTTATCCTATGTCAGAAACCCCGGATTAGATCGTTGTTTTAACTCCCGGACATTTTCTAATAGGATCGGCCAGAGGCCCGAATAGAGGCCTGTCTAAACTCGCGTCCTCTTTATCCTATGTCAGAAACCCCGGATTAGATCGTTGTTTTAACTCCCGGACATTTTCTAATAGGATCGGCTATTCTAGCTCCTCCGGAGCCGCTAATTGACGACCATCCTTTGGATCTCATAAACCGTTTTCGCAAAATTAAGGCTCTGGCTCATATGTTCTGCACTAGGTGGAAAAATGAGTATTTATGCGGGCCCAAGAAAAGATATAAGTGGAAATTTCCCGAATGCGATGCGCGAATAAATGATCTTGTTGTCATTCGTCATGAACAAGAACCTCACACTTCGTGGAGACTCGGTCGCGTTGTAAAAATATATCCGGGTACTGATGGTCATGTACGTGTCGCGGATATTAGGACAATAAATTTTGTTGCAACGCGGCCAGTGACCAAATTGGTTATCTTGCCCAATTAAAAAAATTGTTTCGCTCTCGCGATGATTTTCTTTAGCACTATGGAAAATCTACCATTTGTCCATTTCCCAATGTTCGGCTAAGTTCTTTCCGGGTCTTGCTCAACATAAAGGAAAGGTGTTTTATATGTTGTTTGTCTTCGTTTACAGTAGCATCGGGCTGCACAGCGCCACCTGAAGTTTTAGATATTGCTGTTGTCTGTTCAAAGCCATACAATATCATCGGATCGCCTTGGCCCACCTAAATTTGATAGATGATGCTATGGCAAATAGTTCCAATTTCGCACAATTGTCCAACTACTGTCCATACAGTACCATGGGTCGCCCTGGCCCACCTGGTTTAACTTTCTTGGTGCTGCGGTCCGTTATCCGTTAGCGTCCAAAATTGACTGTTCCAGTGACAACAGTACAGTACCATGAGGTCGCCTTGGCCCGCCTGGGATATTTACTTGGTGCTGTGGATCAAATGCGTCCAAAATTGACTGTTGTTTTATATCAACGGTACAGTACCATGGGGTCTCCTTGGCCCACCAGGTTTATCTTTCTTAGTGCTGTGGATCACCCGATCCAAAATTAGCTGTTGTTCCTGTGGTAACAGTGCAGTACCATGGGGTTGCCTGGGCCCGCCAGGTTTCTTTGGAACGGTACTTTGTATGGATCGTCATGGACTTGAAAACACTCAACATCAGACCATTAATCCTAATGTATAACAAATTTCAATTAATACAATTTAAAGCTCACTATAATCTGAATATACGCAACCCTTTATTACAGATTATGTTAATAATTATATTATTTTATTGAATTGTAAACCTATGTTGTGATTTATTGATTCTTGTTTTACAATATCCTTGATGTTGCAAGGTGGATGGCAATGTTTAGCTCTAAACGTTTGGGTTTGGCAACCGCTTCCGTAATGTTCGAATCGGTTTGAACATTGTCTGAGTTTTCACTCAGACTACAATATATAAGTTTTTAACGAGTAACGGCTACCACTGATAGAAGCCACCTCGCTCCATCTTGTTTAAAAAATATATTAAAATTCACTTGTTATTCGGGTTTTGTCCTCAACAAACGTATCGTCAGGACTTGCTATTCGAGTTTGATCCTAAACATATCTATCGTCAGACATAAACCTCTGTGCAGAAAGGTAATATTGGTATAATAAAGGTAACGCCTTTATGAAGGAAAGAAAACTAAAATAATTTTTGTTTTATTTCCGATTACATCAATTTGCAACGCAAACATTTAGTATAACATTCAAAGTACAAACGCTGAGTCGATTTTTGACTAGCTCGGCTAACTTTTTCGGCTTATTCTTTGGTGGTGCGAATTCCAATCCTTTACCTCAGCCGTATGAACATAATAAACACTTCTATATACCAGAACCACAAAAAAACAGATGTTTTAACAAACACACTAACAAACTTGAGGAAGAAGGGTGACTTTCTACTCAACCGCCATCCCTGCCGTGATCACACAACACAGTTCCATGGCGTTATTTTTTTTGTGTGACCCCTTTAAAAGCTCACCCATATTCCACTCACCTCATTTTACTTTGACCACCCCCAAGCAATATGTTTTATAAAACTAAAGTTTAAAATTTCAAAACGATTTTTCTTTTCTTTTGGAGATTTTCTCTCTTTTTGCACATTCCTAAATGAGTTTTATCTTTTATATTCTCGCTGTTCCTTTTCCTTATGGTGGTTATTGTTTAAACGTTCATTTGGTTTTGACGGTTTCTTTGGTTGGGAATCTAACTATTTGTACAGATTGCATTACAGCTTTACCGATTTTTTTTAATTCATTGGATTTTTAATTTCGACCTGCTGCCGGTAGAGGTAGATAGACAGTCATGCCATTGCCGTACAGGGGTGTTTAATATGTGTTAATTTTTCATAGCTTGCAATGCCGTGAAATACAAATTGGTTGAGTTCTACCTTATTTTGCGGACTTATGGAGTCTGTGGCATTGAATTTTATAATTTATTTCCATCTACCAGTGTTTACCATCCACCTGCTGGCCAAGTTATCACTGTTTCCCAAATCTGAACAAAATCCGGTGCCTATAGTTGCTTTCTGGATTTTCAGCCAATGAGGTGGTCTTTGCAATTTCGTTTAAAAAAATTATAGTATAGTCTAATTCTGTCTTCTACTACTGGTTTTTAATTACAGACAAAATTTGCCAATCTCTTTGCAAACATAATTTACTCTTTTATTTTCACTCTAAATTTCAATGTGTTTCGTATCAATTTATCAAATTATAACCACCAACTGTCCAATATGTCGATCATTTCGCCCTTTTCATAAACAGTTTTTCCCTCCAAACCTTAGTTGTTAGGCACCTTTTTTCAATTTTCATACTTTCCTTTCGTGTAACGATCTCCCAAACTTTGCCATTTTTTATTCCTCGTACTATCTGTCAGATCACTAGAGCCGCCTTTTAAATTTATGAATGAATTTAATTGTTTTTCGCATATGGGTAAGTTTTCCTCAATTTTGTAATTTTACTTTTACCTTCAAGGACTCAGTGGATACTAATGAACAAAGCCTTACGGATATGGTGGCAAGTATAGCTTTACTTTTCTGCTTATCAATTGTTAAACTTACTAATTCACATTCTTCTTTTTTTTCCTCCTCCCTATGGATTTTAGTTAAACCATTTTCCGGGCGGTATCTGTTTCCCAACATGCGATATAAGAAAACAGCCCATCCTCCGAATTATGCATCACGGAACTTTCATATTTCAGACAGGCACAAATACGTTCACGTCTGGTCATCTGTTGCACTTTGTTAACACCATATTTGCAACTTTTTTCGTTTATGTGGTAATTTTTTCTAAAGTTGACGCGAGAACAAATTTTAAATTTATTAATGATCAGAGCACGATTGTTGACTGGCAATATAAATTTAGAAGAGGCTTTAGTACCACTATGACGATGAATAATCGTGATTTAGGAGTACTCGACTTATATAGGTATAGGGCTTTTGACAGAGTGGACCATACTAAGCTTGTTTACAAATTAATGTCGTATTTTATGTTTTCTAGCACAGCCTGCACATTGGTTCGTTGGATTACAATTTGCTTCCATGAATGGTAATTTTTCTGATATGCTTAGTGTGCACTGTGGTGTTCCCCAAGGATCGGTTTTGGGTCCACTACTGTTTATATAGTATGTTAATGGTTTAGATGAGGTTATCCGCGATAGCTTTTGTTATCCATTTTTAAATGCTGATGATATCCATCTTTTTTTTCAGGAGTATTTCAGTAAATAACTTACAATGTAGTATCAATAAGACATTGAGTGCTATAAATAATTGGTTGAATGAAAATAACCTTTACATTAATTGTAGCAAAACTAAAGCTATGCTTTTTGTCTCCTCGTTTCAATCTTTTCAGAATTTTAACATCCACATTATTGGAAATAGTATTGAGTTTGTAAATGAAATTAAGTGCCTGAAGTGACATAACACTTGATAAACGACTTGATTTCCATGCTCATATTGATTCTTTATTTCCAAAGATATTTTTTACTCTGCGGAAGTTGTACAATATAAATATATTCCTTCCAATTCATATTAAAGAGAGATTAGTTCATGCCTTGCTAATGTCTCAAAGTAATTGTGGTATTGAAGTTTTTTCGGGAACAAATCTTGGTTGCCTTAGGAAGATTGAGACGATTTTTAATATGGTATGGTAAGTAAGGTATGCGTATAGTTTGAGGCGCTATGATCAAATATCACAAAATGAGAAGAATTATGTTGAATTTCGAATCATTAAATCATTTTTTAAATTGGTAATATCTGGTTCACCACCTTTACTGCGAAGTATGTTCACTAGATTAACTAGAAATCCAAAACTTGTAATTCCTCTTGTACCAGACTCTTCTATGTTCTCAAAATCATTTACGGTGCGCGTTTGCAGAGCATGGAATCGGCTCCCTCTGCATCTACGAAATTTTGCTTGTTCAAACCAAGTTTTACAATACAAATATATTCGTATTAGATTTGCATTAGGTGAACTTCAGTAGCCTATTTTATATTATGAGCTCATTATCGACACTTAGTTTTTCTTTTTTATTTGCTTTATAACTGTATTTGGTTGGGGAACCATAATATAAACTTTGTTATTAACATTTGAATTTATATCGTTTTTAACCTTATTTTATTATTTTCTTTTTCGGATATTAAATATATGTATTAAAAAATTTTATATTTTATTTGTGATGTTATGTAATTGGCTTTTTGGCTTTCCTGCATCACGATGTATGAATAAATGAAATGAAGAGCTTTTTAACCCACAGTTTTCATAAATTTTCATCAACAATTAAGATAAATATGATTGGTGCTTTAAAAGTGAGTGTCCAATTGTTTTCATTTTGTACAGGGTTATCCATTAGGTGATTTCGAAACCGCCGGCCGGGCAAAGCTGCCAGCTGTAAGATACCTGCCATCTAAAGTGTTATTTATTTAGTGAAAGGTTTGCAATTTATGAATATGGATCGGTTAACAATCGAAAAATGCTTAAAAATAGTCAAAACTTACTACAATGTACCACAAGACGGGCCACACAACACAACCGATTATGGCTTTATTGCATGAGAAGTTTCCAAAAGGCATAATTTCACTTTCTGGTGACGTCAATTGGCCACTAAGATCTGGCGATTTGATTTCGTTAGACTTTTTTGTGGGCTTACGTTAAAGACCGTGTTTATGCGAATAATCTTCAAACGTTGGAGCATTTGAAAACGCGCGAAATGTGCGAAAAAGTGGTCGAAAACTATCTCAAATAGATCCACTGCTGCAATCAATCCAGAGGCGGTCATGTAAATTACATTGTATTTCATACATAATGACAAGGTCCAAGCATTATAATGAAATAAAAGTTTCATCGAAATCATAGATTTATATGTGTTTTATTTAACTTTACTTTTGAAACCGAAAAATGGATAACCCTGTATAATAGAAAAAAGTTAAAGACGACAAACCGAAGTGTATTTACATACACACAAACATACAAACGAACAGGTCGTCTTAACAAAATCGTTAAGAACAAAAAGGAGTTATAATTCTTAAAATAAAAAAGACAAATTAAGACAAAGCGAAAACACAATAAATCGCGTTCTTCAATGAATAAATCGACAAAAATTGTCAATTCAAAATTAAGCAAAATAAAGTGCGAACGCGAAAAGTGTAACAAAAACAGCAATAAATGGTGGTTGTTTTTCCTGCGTTTGTACTGTTATTTAATAGGTTTTTGCTCGCGAGTGTTTTGGCATTTTGGTTAATCATTTTTTATAAAATAAACATAAAACAATAAAACCAATTCGTCTGTCGGATTGTCCGTCGGTAGGAAACAAATACGGTTTAACGCAAAATTGTTGTTGTTGTTTTTTTTATATTATGTGTTAGATTTCGGCGATTTATTTTGATTTTGTTCAAATTTTTCTTCCCAAATTTTTTTTTTGGAATTTTTTTTTTTTATTCTGTGCTTTTCGGCATTTTTTTTCTCTCGTCACTGGTACCACTTCTGGTTCAGCGTTGTTTTCCTAAGATATTAGTGATCGAATAATTCATTGTTGTTGCTTCATCTTACGGTGTAGCATTGTCTTTTCCTTCGGAACTTTCGCGAGCTTTGGGAATTATTCCATTTGCTGCTGCCTATGTTCTTTTTGGACCTCTCTCACCGAAAATTTTGTTATAGTTTATTGAACTTTTGTGGTTGAGCTTACCGTATTTGCGTTCGAAGTACAAGGTGCTGAATTGGGTCGAATTTAGGGCGAGATTAGGTCCAATTTTCATGAGCACCTTAATTATTTGCCAACGCAAGACACAGCTGAAATTGGTGATATTGAGAGAATGGGGAATAACCACGAAGTTTGTTGTCGTAAATGAGCGGCTACACATATTTCGCTGCGTAATTAAAGACCATACCGATACCTGATGCGAAAACTTCCAATACGACCTACAACAACGTTGGAAATGAAAACTCAAACATTTACTTGGGGAATATCCAACGTTTTTAAGGGTGATATTCTTCTTTGGCCTACTTTTTGGGATTTATTTACCACGGATTACATGTGTTGATAATTCCCGTGCTACTTACGAAAATTACTAAAGAGTTCCTCCACACTAATTGTGGCTTTCGTCTAGCGTGGAATATTAGATAATGTGTATGAGGACACGATTTTGTTGGTAAACAACCAACTAAAAATTCTTCTTGATTTACCTAGCGTCGATTAAAAATCGAGCCCTGCTTTGAAGGAGTTGAGGCGCGGCATTAATGGATGTCTTTCGACGATACCCATATTAAACATCACTACTTCCAATTGAGACCCGATACTGGTGTTTCTGCATTCAGTTTGTCATAAATCGGTCCTTTCTTTACGAAAAGATGTCAATCAATTCTTTCAGGAAATAATTCAAATGCTCGATTGCCTTCATGATTTGAAAGGACATGACAGTAGTACGAGGACTGCCGATCGGAAGGTAAAAACACAGGTCACTAAACGGAATCTTCTCATTCGACAAGAAAAACTTCTCTTATCGTGTTAGGTCGAGCGTGCGTGCGAACGGCTGAGAAAAATGCTAAAATTAGCCGTCCATTCTACCAAAGGTCTTATTTCTGGCGTTGACCAGTTGGTATCGGCCATATCAAGAAAAATTGTTCCCTGAGCATCGGAACACCTTTAAATACTTTTCTGATTTTATCCGACTACATTCTTCGTTTAAAGCTCGTCCCAAGTTCATTGCTCATTTGCAACCTCTTCATTTGGGTGATAAACATCTCTTTAATGTCGTTCTGTTAATTTACTACTATGTGCTGATATTTATCCAAAAGTTGTAGTTTCTTATAATATTACCCCTATTTCACTCACCTCATTTTACTTTGACCATCCCTGTTTAATTAACTACCACATCAATTTTATTTATTTAAACATTATGACATTGTTTTATTTAATAACTTATACAGTCTAATGAAATATGTTTTTTGTCTTTCCTTTTATCTAAGGTTTTCTTAATTGCTTGTGGGGAATTATCGTCTGGTGGAAGGCCCTTGAGAAGTCTACATACTGTAGGATACTGGACAAGGTCCAAAGGATGGCTAGTCTGCGCATTACTGGTGCGCTCCGCACCACTCCATCCGATGCACTAAATGTAATTTTGCATTTACTGCCCCTGGACATATTTAGTATGCAGACTGTCGCAGCTACGGCAGTAAGACTAAGAGAGCTGTCACAGTGTTCAAACAATGGTTATGGTCACAGTGTGATCCATAACATGGTGCCTGACATAACAGGCACCATACAGTACACTCTGGCTGAACCACAGCTCGACAAGAAGTACCATATACTTATACCAGATAGAGATACGTGGAAATGTAGAAATAAACAGGTAGGTTTCGGGTTGTACTCCAAAGAATTAGGGCTAAGTATAGCAAGAAGGCTACCTGAACACTGTATTGTTTATCAGTCCGACATTTAGGCAGTTAAGAAAGTGGCAGAATAGCTTAGATATAACGTCCTTACCACGATGGGGATTAACATATTCTCTGATAGTCAAACTGCCATTTAGTCCCTGGATTCTGTCTTCCTGAGCTCAACATCAGCCCTGAAATGCCGGAAATATCTTAACGAGATGGATCAGCATTTCTAAACTCACCTTATGTGGGTGCCGGGCCACAGGGACATACCAGGGAACTACAGAGCAGACGAGCTGGTAAGACTAGGGACAACCTTACAGACTCAAGCCGAGTTGGAATCCGCGGGCACGCTTCTAGCCACTTGCAAGCTCCTACTGCGAGATAGAGCACATTTAGCAAAAAATGGTAGGCGGACGTCTGTCCGAGGCTGTAGTCAATCCAGACAGATGTAGCTTTTCCTAGATCAGAAGTGTGCACACACACTTCTTTCGCTGTCAAGACCAGACGTCTCATTGGTTGTATTCGTCATTACGGGATACTGTCTGATTGGAAGACATGCAGTAAGATTGAAGGTTCCGACTAGTGACTTTTGATATTGTCCGACTTGAGGCGCTTATGATGGTTCAACGGGGGAAGCTAGGGACATCCATATCTCTAGTTTCCGTGATATTACGATGGACTATACAGTCTAAGTGAATCTGTCTATTTAGACTGCCACACTGACCTAACCTAACCTAATTGTTTAAATCAAAGATTATAAAAAATATATATTGTTAGATTTAAATGTTGTTGAATACTTGTAAACACCTAAAATTAAGTTTATTATTTTAGAATCGTGAAACGTATTTCCACTTTAACGTCAACTTTATTAATTTATTCGAAAGCACAAAGTCACTCTGTTTGTAGTAAAATTACTTATTATAGAAAATGGTAAAATATTTGAGAGAACAAATATTTACATAATGGGTGCGATAAAGACAAACATATTTACAGAATAGTGTGGCTTAACATAAACTTACTTTTAGAATGTTCTTATTTACATAGCAGACTACGTGTGTGTTCAAAAAATAAGGTGAATTTTCAAATTTCGCGACCTATGTACATTCGACTTTCGATTGTTATTTTTTTATGTTGGTACACACATCTCCAAGATGTGTTAACGGTTTTATCCATATAGCATGTTTAGTTTGTTTGTGAGAGGCGTAAATAAAACAAGTGTTTTGCGTGTTCGGTGATTCGGTTTTATCTATATATCTATCACGTACATTATAATTGAATATTATGGAAATGGTCTAAACGATCTTTCTAGATTATACACTTAGAGAAATTACACATATACATATACGAGTACTACATTGTTGAGTTTCATTTTAACATAAAAAACATTTAATAAACAAAGACCAACAGAAAACAAACTATTAGGGTCTTCAATTTCTCTTCATTCTCCTGGCTCCCCTTTTAACGCTGCCAAACCAAATACGCTGCCAAATACGATCGGCTTCGTGAATTCACACCGTTTTTTAGTTTATTTTGAGGCAATTTGGAAATCCTATCATAAATACACAACCCACTAGTTAATTAATAATTATCTATGTAATTATATTTTAAATTTTAACCTAGATATAGAATATACATATTACTAAAATTTAAAATTCCAAGACGACTTTTTTTTTAGAGATTTTCTTTCTTTTTGTACATTCTGAAATGACTTTTAACCGGAAGAAGTAGACAGTTATGCCTTTGGCGCACGGGGATGCTAAATATGTGCTAATTTTCCATCATTTGCAATACCGTAAAATTGATTGGGTCCTACCTTATTTATTGGACTTATGGGGTCTGTGATTTTGAATTTTATAATTTATTTCCATCCACACGTGTTTTCCATTCACCTGTTGGTCAGGGTATCACTTTACCCCAAATCCGATGTCTGTAGCTGTTTTCCGTATTTGCAGATGATTTGTCTTGAAAAATTTCCTAACTCTTCCAACTCATATTAGATTGGAAATATTATTTCATTACTTGTAACTCCGGTACTTTATTGCATTGTTTCAAAAAAAAAAAAAAATAAAATAATAATAATAATAATAATAAAAATAAAAATAAAAAAATACGTATATTTATAGTTGATTAATTCTTTTCTCTATCAAGGGGTTCACACCAGAGATAAAATTGGATAATCTCTGCAAAGTACAATTATATCAGTCTTCACTACCGATGCTGTTTAACTATTTCCCTTTGTTACACTGACCTGAGCAAACACAACTTTTTGTTTCTTTTCTCTTTTATTTTTACTTTAATTTTCGACACTTCACCAACTTATAACCACCAACTGTCCAATATGTCAATCATTTCAGCCTTTTTATACCCAGTTTCCCCTCCAAATCTTAATTGGTCAGACATCTTTTTAAATTTTCGTTTTTTCTAAGGAAAACTCCACGTACGTGGACCATCTTCTTGGTTAACAGGGTATGTTAGATGCAGGAAAACGTGGGTAATCACAACTGGCACCACGTTCGGTGTGAGGACAATCCAGCGGACTAGGTAGTCATAGTCTTACCACTTCGAAGCTAAGTTCGTTCACATTGTGATGGCATGGCCCACGATGGTTAGGATAGCTAAAGATCAGTCCTCCTCTTTGTATACCTAGGTAGAAAAATGGGATGTCAAGAGTCATTTCACATTTTTGGAGAATTAAGAGGATGTTTTATATTGATTTTTGTCTCTTGTCCCTCCAAGGTACTTTCATACGTTTTTCGTTTCGGAAGCATCCTGCTCATCGATCTCAATATGTTTTTAGCGATATGCTTTTTGATAATTCAGAGGTTCCATAGATGTTATGTTAGCTATTCTAGCTCAAAAATATTACTTTTCCGAGGAATAGTCGGATTGGGCTTCGTTACCTTTGTGCATGTTGTAACCAATAATGACAAACCCCATTGGTGTTGAGGGACTTCATGACTTGAATATTGGATTCCCCGCTTGAAAGCTGCTCTTCGAAGAGGAAACTATTCCCGATAGGCATTTCACCACTAATGGTGTCGATTTTGCAGGGCCTATGGATATAATGCTTAGTCGGGTCAATCCTGCAAGATAACAAATGAGCTCGTTTGTGTGTGTTTTTCTACAAAATCCATACACCTCGAAACTACATCGAATTTGTCTACTGATGCTTTCTTGCAGCGTTCCAAAGGTTTGCTGCTCGCAGGGGCTGTCTGAGTACCGTTTTTTCTGACAACAGTACGATTTACAATTTAGCGGTGGTTTTTCAAGAAAGCCGTTAGCACATAGACTATTCTATGAAGAAAGTCAAGAAAGTTTTCAGAGCTGGTTGCTGTGAGAAAAACTATTTCGCCGATGGCAGAAATACGATTATGTTCGAATTCATCGGCAGATTTTGATATCAGTCTTGAAAAAAAAATCTGCGAATTGGCAAGCGCTAACTATAATTACCACTACAAATACAACTGATACTGCTCCGAATTTGCTTTCTCCGAGTTCATCCACAAAAAGGTTCAATCCGCAACGAAGAAACAATATGAGCATTAAAGCTATTTGTGATGCTCTTCCGAGCTTTAATCTTACCTGCAATGATGCTGCATATGTGCGATTTATATAACATATAGAGCAGTTAAAAACACAAACAGTTTAGCCAAATGATTTTAATGGTCCAATTCACAATTGGATTGCGGAAAGAAAATCTGGTAATTATTCGTAATTTTCGATACGAATGAGGGAGCCTTATAAATGCTAACTGCAGTCGGGTGAGGGGTTCGTATTTTACCCAAATCACTAATTCCTATTACATGAAAAAATTAAGGATTTCCAAAAAAAAAAAAAAACAAGAACAAAAACTAAGTAATGAAAAGGAAAAAAAGGAAAAAAGTTTCCTTTTCATTACATAGTTTTTGTTTTTGTTTTTTTTTGATTGAAATTAGTTTAGTCTAACATTTAACAACATTTTAGTTAACGTATAATCACCTAATACCAAGGGAGACTTATTAATCAATATTTCTGAGGATTCTCCAGGTATATTGAATCCAAGTCTCAAACCCCTCCCGTACCAATGTCCCTTTTGACCTAAGATAATGGAATTTAATGGGACCCTTTCTGTTTAATTCCACCAATATTAAAGCTGAAAGATTCTACTCAGGGTAGTCTGTTCCTTCGTTTACGAAGGGTAGCAGAGTTTAAATGAGACCGTACGAGCTGCCAAGACGGACACCGTAGTAGTCAATTGAAGTGTCCACGCCAGACACTGTTAAGAAAATATACAAAATAGTATTGGATGATCGTCGGCTGAAGGTGCGTGAGGGATTTCAAAAAGCGCTATACATCGTATATTGGGCGAAGATTTGAAGATTAGAAAGCTGTGCGCTAGATGGGTGCCAAAATAGAGCAAAAACAGCGTCGTGAAGATGTTTCAGTAGAGTATTTGGCAATGTTTCACCGCAATAAAGCTGAATTTTTGCGTTAAATAAGTGGATAATCGTGTCTAAAGACGGCGAAGACGGTTCCATCTGCAGGCAAGGTCATGGGATGTGTTTTTTGGCATGCACATGGCGAAAAAGAAAGTGTTCTTCCATCGAGACAATGCTCCAGTTTACACATCCACTATTGCAATGGCCAAAATTAATGATCTAAAGTTCGAATTTCTTCATCACGCACCTTATTCGCAGGTTTAGCTCGCTCGGATTATTTTCTATATCCAAGTTTGAAAAAATGGCTTGGTGGTAAAAGATTTACCAACAATGAAGGGTTGGAGTCTGCGGTTGATGGTTATTTTGACTAGTTTGACAGTTCTTAATATAAACAGGGTGTAGAAGCTTTTGAATATCGCTGGAATAAGTGTATCGAGCTAAAAGGAGATTATGTTGAAAAATAAAGAATATTTTTTTAGTTAAACAATGAGTTTTTTTTGGAAACTTATTTACCCCCAATGACGTTCTATCAACCACGTATTAGTTAGAATTATGCCATGTAGAATATAGTTGAAATTTTTGTTATTATCCACTTAGTATTTTTCTACTGATTTCAACTCTTTGTACCATCTAATGATTTCTCCATAGGAGTCGGTAAAATTAAATTCAATCATAACTTATATTTGTAATCTTAGTGAGATGATGGTTTTTTTATATATTATCTATTTATTTACTCTTGTAGTATTATTGTTAAATTATTACAACGGGAAGTTCGTGAATATAGAGCAAGAGCTACCATTGGTTATCCGTTTTTCGGTTTCAAGTAAAGTATATATATACTTATATATACCTATATGTATAAGTATAAGTATGTGTCTACATATATATATATAGGTATATATATATAAATTCCAATAGTTTTTCCTATTCCCCTTGCGGGGGATTCAGATTAATTAAAACATCAATTACATAAAAATTGATTACATTAATATGTTAGAGTCCATTTTCCTAATTCGTATTGAAAAAGAAAACAAATCGCAGGAAGTAATTTGAGAATTTAATTAAACGACATCATTTGATTGATTTAATAATTTTGAACTTATTATCAGGTTACGGGGTTGCGTTGCGGTGCGTTGAGCTGTTTTTATCGGTTAATATACTTTGTTCGATTAAATCACAAGGTTTGTGTTTGCAATTGTTCCCACTGGTAACTACCATATCTGGAAATTTAATATGGAGCTATTGTTGATAGAGAGACAACTGTGGCAGCAATCAGCTGTGGCATGTTACAATAGATGAAGCATGTAGTGCATCACGCGATACATGGGAAATTCGTGACGATAGAACACTGGTTTATTTTTATTTATTTTATTTTATTTATCCAAAAAACAGTAATACAGGGTGTCCATCGGAAAGGTATACTACTTTGTTCATAATTTTTGATTAAACAGAAGAGGGAGTTGAATGAGCTTATAAGAGCATGCACACAGTCATTTGATGACAAAATTAATGAACTCCGGTCTCAACTACGAGCACAATTTATGGGCCATATTGATGAGGTTAAGGCCCAAATAAATAGTTGTCACGATGCTGTGAATAAGATTGAAAGTACTGCTCAGGCCAAGCTTGAATTAATGAGCCGTAATAATCAAGTTTTGCAGAGGAGATTGAATCGGCGCAACATAGTGATTAATGGTCTACCACGAGGTATTCACAATATTATGGAGCCCGTCGCCAAAATTTTTAAACCCTTGGGACATACAGCACTGTTGCTATTTTGCTGGTGGTAAATCGGTACTTGTGCAGCTAAACTCGGTTCGAACAAGAGACTTAATTATTTCTAATTACTATCGACGGCCCCCAATACGCCTAAATGATGTTGTGGATACGGATGTGCGTTCGAGGATATTCTTAAATTATCACCTCACTCCAGATGCTGCCGCCTTGGTTCACGTATGTCGTAGGTTACGTAGTCAGAATAAGATAAAAAAGTACAGCTTTATTAATGGTGACCTGCCTAAGGCTACAATTACTTTTAATGATGGCATAGCTAGAACCTTTACCTCTCGGGAATGTAGTAGATTATTAGATTATGAAGCACCTCCTGGTTCAAGCATAGAAAATCCGTTATTTGCTTCCTCTAGTAGTAATTTATAAATTTTTATAATATGCACATTATGTGCGTCTCTATTTATTGTTGAACTTATTTTTTCGATAGACTTAATTATATGAATTTTGCTAATGAAAATTCTGTTAAAGATAATCGGTATATTAGTTCTAAATTATGTAGTTTTTCTGACAACCTTAGTGTTGCGCATTTTAATTGTCAAAGTTTTCATCTTACTCCAAATTCTATAAAATTATCAGAAATAAGAAATGTATTAGAAAACAGTGGCTTGGATATTGTAGGAGTCAGTGAGACGTGGCTCAAACCATCTACATCCTCGAATTGTATAAGAGTTTCGGGCTATTCGTGCTGCAGAAATGATCGTCCGAATCAGAGAGGCGGTGGTGTAGCTATGTATATTTCGAACAATTTAAGGTATAGGGTGGTATATAAAAGTAGTAACTATGGCGTAGTTGAGAGCTTGTTTATTGAGGTGTTGTCAGGTGGTCGTAAATTATTGTTTGGTGTAGTATATTTACCTCATGGAGATTTTAACTCTTTTGAGAATGATATATCCGATGTAATAGAAAGATATACTGACATTTGTATTATGGGTGACTTCAATAAGAATTTATTTGATATGAGACAGTCTAGTCAGGTGAGGGAGACATGCGCTAGGATGAACATTTTTGTTCATCATAACATCATGCCAACACACTTTGATGTAGTTCATCAATCATCTTCCTTGATTGATTTTTTCTTAATGTCTCACCCTGCCAACGTGCAATTTTCGGATCAGTTTTATTGTCCTATTATTTCAAAGCACGCCTTTATTTTTGTTTCTTTAAATGTTAAAGTTCAACGTAAAGATAAAAATGTTTTTGAGTTTTATGATTATAAGTCAGTAAGTCCAGAAGTGCTGAGTAGCACTACTGCCTTATTTGATTTTTCAAATATGTATACTACAAGTGATGTTGATTGTCAGTTAAATATACTTATGGCTGGTTTGTCCTTTGTCCATTCTGTTATACCACTTAAAAAGAAAAAGATATGTACGTCGCATGATAAATGGTACTCATCGCCACAAATTCTTTACCTCCGTTCAATACGTGATTTAGCTTTTGCTGAATATATTAATGATGCCAATGATGTTAACTGGAAAATTTATTGCAGGGCCAGAAATCATTGCAAAAGTGTCAGTAGAAAACTGAAAATTGAGGCGCATACTGCACTTTTCGAAAACACTGTCTCTGTTAAAACACTGTGGAATCGCATTAGTGAGAATGGCTTGATAGGTGATACTTGCAATCAAGGTAATTTTGACAATATTGACGTTGAGCAACTTAACACGCATTTTGTTGGCAACCAACTGAACGTAACTACGTATCCCATACCGCAATCGGTGAATGATGGATTCTCCTTTCAGTGTGTTACCTTCGATGAATTGTGGTCTGCGTATTCTTCTATTAAGTCTAATGCTCCAGGGGCAGATGGTCTGTCACTGAAATTTTTGAAAATAATTTTTCCACTAATTTCATGCCATATTTTGCACTTATTCAACACGATCATAATGACATCTTCTTTTCCAGTTCAGTGGAAGTTAACTAAAGTAATCTCAATTAAAAAGAAAAATGATTCCAGTGATTTCGAAAATTTGAGACCAATTTCATTAGTTCCTATATTGTCAAAAATTTTGGAGTACATACTAAAGTGTCAGTTATTGCGATTCATTGAAAGTGAGTCGTTGCTGAACGACTGTCAATGTGGATTTCGAAATTATAGGAATACCACTGGACTACTTATTGGTCTTACACATACCATAAGGAAAGAAGTATATGGTCAAAAAGTTTGTGTGTTATTATCCTTGGATTTAGAAAAGGCATTTGATCGTGTTGATTATGGTGTCTTGTTGAATAAGTTATACACCAATTATAATTTCGACGTTAATACCTGTCAATTGATTTCATCATACCTATACGGTAGGAGTCAATATGTTGTTGTCAATGATTCGTTGTCTTCTGTTTTACCTGTCCAAAGCGGTGTTCCTCAAGACTCGGTACTTGGCCCAATACTTTTTATTTTGTACTTGAATGACCTGTTTAGTATCCTCGATGATACATGTATTCCCTATTCATTTGCAGATGATGTACAATTGCTCTTTAATGGAGAATATCAGTTTGATGATGTCTTGCAAAGTAATATTAATTATGCGTTAAATTTGATCTGCTCATGAATGACGGATAATAAACTCTCAATTAACATTCCAAAAACAAAAGCTATGCTTTTTTCTAATCGTGATTTAAACCTGAATTTATCTTATCGTGGCACACGTATTGAAGTGGTCCACATTGTACATTGTTTGGGAGTAGTTTTAGATAACAAACTAAGTTTTAACTATCATGTGGATAATGTAGTCCGACGTTTAAATTATTCACTGCGAAGTTTTTATAATACCGACTTAGTGTTGCCCAAATCGATTAAGGAGAAATTGGTTCATGCTTATTTAGAGTTATATAGTGGCACTAATGAACAAAATATGAGGAAAGTTCAGATGGCGTTTAATAGAATTATAAGATATTTATACTCACTGAGGCGTCGTGTTCATATAACACCGTATGTTAAGCGTTTCTTGGGTTGTAGTTTTAAAAATTATGTAGATTTTAGGTCTTTGCTGTTATTTTATAAAGTTGTTCGATTGTGTAGTCCTCAATTTCTTTTTAATTCATTTAATTTTTCACATTCCACTCGTAATAAGCAGCTTCTTATTCCTAAAATAACCACACTCATGGGCCGTGCTTTTGTAGTAAGAGTAGATCGAATTTACAATTTACTACTAAGCCATTTAAAAAGTTTTAAATTATTTCCTGATTCTTACAAAAGGCACTTTTACAACACTTTCAGACTTTACTCTAAAATTTTGTTTTCAATTAAACTGTGAGCAGCCTTTATTACATACCGATTATCTTATATTTCAAGATTATATTCCGATTAACTTCTAACTTTTGAATTAGTCTTTTTTCCATACTTTTTTTTTTGTCTTCAACGATCATAATGTTATATTATATTATTATATGTCATATTATATTTTTATAAATTTTATATTTAATTTTTATTGTGATGAATTGTTGCATATTGTAATTTACTTATAATTGGCCGGAAGGCTTTAAATTACAAGCTAGAAATAAATAAATAAATAAATAAATGAAAGACAATGATTTTTATATTGATAAATGTTTTATTTAATGTCGCCAATTATGTGTGGAATACAATATCAGATAAATGTCCGCCTCTGGTAGCCTCACAAATGCGAGCCCTTTTGAGCACATTTTTCATTACATTCTCACACGAATTAATTTCATCACAAATATTTTGTTTGAGTTGCTCAAGGGTTTCTGGTTTGTTTGCATAAACCTTGCTTTTCAGATATCCCCACAAAAAGAAGTCCGGAGTAGTCAAATCAGGCGACCGTGAAGGCCAATCAACATCACCATTTCTTGAAATAAATTGCTGTGGAAAGAGGTCTCGCAGTAATTCCATTGTAATCCTGGCTGGTAGCACCATCTTGTTGATACCATATGTTAATCAAGCCCAAAGCATACAGTTGTGGCGTAAAGTTTTTAATCATATCACTATATCGCTCCCCATTGACAGTTACCGTTACGCCGGTGCAGTTTCAAAGAAGTAAGGCCCAATTTTTCCTCCTGACCAAATTGCACACCAGACTGTCACTTTTATTGGATGCAAAAGTGACTGATGAACAATTTGAGGGTTTTCCATTGCCCAGAACCGACTATTCTGTTTATTCACATATATCCATTTAAATGAAAATGTGCCTCGCCACTTATTATGATTTTTTCATGAAAATCGAGGTTGTCATGGGCGAGCTGTAACATCCTATTGGCATAAGTAAGGCGGCGTAAATGGTCTTGTGGAAGAAGCTCTTGTGTCCACTGAATCTTAAATGGAAACAAATGCAAATCCTTGTGCAAAATTGTGGCCAAATTTGTTCTTTGAAGACCAAGACCGAATTAAGGTTGATGGATTTTGAATACTTTCTTGAGCAGCAGTAATGTTTTCAGCCGATCTTGCAGTACAACGTGCGTCCATGCTTAGCCCTATCAGCTTCAGACTCTGTTTCTTCGAAATCATTCACTACACGATAAATAGTGCGTCTTGTTGGCACGTTCTTCTTCTTATGTGGCGATTGGAATAGATAGCCGTATCTATTATACGCCGCCCGTAGGAAATAATTCCAGGCGCTTCGATCCTCTGCGCTTCTCCTCCAATTCGTCACACCAAGCTTGGATAATATTTCAAAAACCTGGTCCTTCCAACGGAGTTTTGGTCGCCCTCTTCTACGCCGTCCATCGAGTTCGTTATCGAAAACTTTCCGTGCCGGAGCATTTGGGTCCATCTGCACAACATGACCCAGCCAACGCAATCGCTGTATATTAATGCGTTTGACCACATCGATGTCGGCATATAGCTCATTGTTCATGCGACGCCGATACTCTCCGCCAGCGATGAAGGACCCATATATTTTCCAGAGTATTTTCCTCACGAAAACTTCCAGTACTGATTCATCCGATTGCGTCATAACCCAGGATTCTGCGCCATATAACAAGATGGGTAGAACCAACGTCTGGTACAGTCGGATTTTTCTTTGTCGAAAAAGGGCTTTATAATTGAATCGCTTGCTTAGCCCGCAGTAACATCTGCTAGCAAGCAATACTCTCCTCTTTAGCTCCATGCTGACATCATTCGTTTTGTTTACAGCGGAACCGAGGTAGATGAATTCTTCCACCACTTCAAAATTATAGTTGTCAACGTTCACACAGCGTCCCAAACGAGTAGACTCTTTGTTTGTTGAAATCAATAAATTTGTTTTGTCCTCGCTTACTATCAGACCCATTTTCACTGCTTCCTTCTCGATGCTTGAGAAAGCTGCAGTAATATCTTCGCCTAACAATATCTATGTCATCTGCATATGCGAGTAAAATATGGCTTTTATTAAAGATGGTACCAGTCGTGTTAACTGCAGCTTTCGTCATAATCATCTCCAACAGTATGTTGAAGAGGTCGCACGATAGACTGTCGCACTGCCTAAATCCTCGTTCGATGTAAAAAGGCTCGCTTAAATCTTTGCCTATCTTCACTTAAGACTTCGTGTCAATCAGCGTCATCCTACAAAGACGTATAAGCTTCGCAGGAATTCCAAACTCGGACATGGCCTCATACAGTTTTTGCCGTATCGGGCTATCGAAAGCAGCTTTATAATTGATGAAAAGATGATACGCGTCGATCTGTTTTTCTTAGTCTTCTCCAGAATTTGTCGTAGTGTGAATATCTGGTCAGTTGTTGATCTACCAGGTCTAAAGCCACACTGATAAGGTCCAATCAGGTCAGTTAGATACGGCTTTAGTCTTTCACATATCACACTCGATAGGGCCTTATAGACGATGGGTAAAAGACTGATACCGAGATAGTTTTTACAAATACTTGGATCGCCTTTTAAAACACAGGACACAGTACACTCAAATTCCAATCATCGGGCATATTTTGCTCGAACCAAACTGTATTTAGGAGCTGATGCAGGATGTTTATCAGCTCATTGCCAATACTTTTAAACAGCTCTGCTGGCAGGCCATCAGCGCCCACAGCTTTGTTGTTCTTAAGCCGCAATACTGCTGTTCTGATCTCTGTTTGGCTCAGAGCTGCGCAATTTATGCCATCGTCGATAATTGGGGTGATTTTCTCACTCGTGCTGCCATCTGGAACTAAATTGCAGTCTCCATAGTTGCAGCACATTCTACGTATCCGTGACCAGATTTCCCTCGCTATCCTTACAGGGGGGGGGGGGGAGCCCTATTCCATACCCTGCACTTGTTATTTTTTGGTAGAACTTTCGGGCTTCACCTCTATCCCTGTACCTTTCTATTTCCTCACTTTCACGCTCTTTCCACAACCGCCTCTTCCGCCTAAAGAGTGGGTGCGCCTCTCTTCTCCTTGTATCGTTCCCTAACTGCACGCGTTACAATTGGCCGCAACGTTGCCCTGTATGCAGCATCCTTTCGGGGTTTCACATACCCAAGTATGGTTTTTGCAGCAGTTGTCTTAGAATGCGCAATAAGTTGCCTCTGTGCGTCAGGAACATCAGGATCAAAGGCGTTTAGATGTAGTAGTTGTAAGAGCTTGGTGAAGTAGACTGTGGCTATCTCAGGGGTATGCAGCCTAGCGACGTCGAGCTTCCTTTTTGCCTGGTTACGAACATTTTTCGTTCTGCTCAATCTCGTGCGTACCTTAGCTGCAACCAGGTGGTGAACCGAGTCAATATTAGCACCATGAATCACACGCGCGTCCATGACACTAGAAGCATGCCTTCCATCTATTACCACATGATCAATTTGATTCCTCGTCTTATGATCAGAAGATAACCTCGTTGCCTTGCGGATGTCTTTATGCGAGAATCTGGTTCCACTTACTACCATGAAATCTGAAATCACTTACTACTGAAATCGTTTCCCCAGGTGTTACCATGTAGACTGAATTTTCCGAATGTTGGACCAAGAACATCTTCCCTTCCTACTTTGGCATTAAAATCTCCCTGAACAATTTTAATGGTTCTTCTAGTCACTCATAAAATGTGTCCTTGGTTTGCTCGTCTTTCTCTTCCGTCGGGGCATGTGCATAGATCAACGAGATACAAAAATATTTCACTTTGATGCGGATAGTGGCTATACGGTCACTTATAGTGTTAAACCGCGAGACAAGGTGTCTCAGTCTCTTTCCCACAACAAATCCACATCCGAATTCATGTCTTTCTGCGTGGCAGCTATAGTAAATGTCACAGTTTTTACGCCGAGTACATCCTTGTCCTGTCCATCGCATTTCTTGGATGGCGGTAATGTCAGCTTTATATTGTTTGAGGACATCCACTAGGCACCTCCTCTGTAAAGAGTGCAGACGTTCCAGCTGCATATCCTTAAATCATGATCCTTATAACGTTTTCGGGGGTCGTCAACACTTACGGGGGTTCGTTTCATTATTTCCTTTGGTATTTTCATGGTAACATTTTTTAAGATGAGCGACTTATCAGCCCACTGCATCCGATCCTAGTATTGGGGCTGCCAACGACCACTAGGCTGGTGAGTTGAGTTTCAGTAACAGAAGTTACCTACTGGCCTAAGACGCATCGGTGTTAGCATGCCATTTAGGTTTCTCATCTAGTCACCGTCTCACTTTAGCTATCATCAAATGGATGCCTGATGGCTTTACCAGGGAATACTTGCCCGAAGGTCGGAAGTCGTGAGCTGCTTGGAAAATTCTGCAGAGGGATCTGTTTACTCCCAAGTGGATAACAATCAGAAGGCTCAAATTAGGAATTTCCCCATTCCCCCTTGTTGGCATGTAGTTTCTCCCAAAAATTTCACGTAACTTTCCCTTCGTCACAGTAATCGATGATTGATTTTGATAAAATGTTTTAACGATTAAAACACGTTGGTTTATCGAATAGTTTTCCATAATAAATTTGCCACGTCTTTACTTCACAACTGCCAAATAAGAACTGTCAAGTTCACCAAAATGGCGACAAAACAAAGTAGTATACCTTCCCTGTACTAAGTCTTTAAGGCCAAAAATGCGTATACATTCCAGAGTATCTATAATGATCTTAATCTATTTAAATTGATGTATACATATATGTTGATTTAAAATCACTGAAGTTATTTTACTGAATGGATTAGAATCAACTTCGGGTTATTTTCATTTTATTGCGTAAATTTCGAAATAAAAGAAGCAGTTATTAAAAAACGGTTATTTTTAATAAAAAAGGCATGCGGTTTCGGTGAAAAAGCCCGCTTTGTCGGTTTTGAACAATCTAATCATATCAGATAGTTAACTTTTCGGGATATTGTAATAAGATCAAGTACATCATCAACATATGGTTCAACTTGGTGCTAATATGTTCTGATCAAGCTGGCGTTTTCTGCTCCTGAGTTATAGACTACAGTGAAGTAAATTGGATTGTCTTGTCAACCAAAGGATTCGCAAGGAATCATGGCTTCAAGCTGTGGAATATGCAAAAACAATTGTCGAGACGTTGAAATACGATGTGGCGGTTATTGCGAAAAAAATTTCCATATGGAATGCGTCGGTTTATCCAGATATGAATGTGATGCTATTTTTAAACATCAGAATATTAAATATGTGTGTGATGATTGCAGTGATTTTATCAAACAAACAAACGAAAATTACAAACACTTAATCAGCCTTTTTAAAGAAAATGAAACAAAAATTCCAAATGAAATAAATAAAACTAATAAACTTATGGAGAAGAAGGTAGAAGAGGCAAAAAGCGATATAATTAGCGAGTTAAAGGCAAAACAAATAAGCGCGGAAAAAGAAACGTATGCGAGTAAACTAAAAGCAACTAACACTCTGCCCGTTATTCTCAGGCCAAAAAATAAGCAAAACAGCGAATTAACTGAGAAAGAAGTAAAAGAAAAAATTAAACCATCAACTCTGGATGTAAATGTAAAAGGAATGGTAAAGAGAAATGATGGAGCAATTGCAATAAGATGTGAAAATGAGAATGACAGAAGCATTTTGACAGACAAAATTAAAGAACAGATGGGTAGTAACTACGAGGTGCAAACTTCAAGGATGAGAAATCTAAAAATTTTAGTCACAAGTTTAAAGAAAGAACTAAGCAAAGAGTCTATTATTAACGCAATTAAAAACAACACGATATTGATTGTGATAAGCTTGAGTGTGTCAAAGTGTACAAATCATTTAAAAATCCAAAAATATATAACGCTATAGTGGAAACTGATCGGAATGGTTTTAATCAAATTATGACGAAAAAAAAGATCAATGTTGAGTGGGACAGATGCAGTGTATATGAAAATTATAATGTATTAAGATGTTTTAAATGTTGGGGCTTCAATCACACCTCTAAGCACTGCAAAAATGAAAACCAAATTTGCGTAAAATGTAGCGAAATTGGACACACAGACAAGGAATGCGAAAATAATATCGTGAAATGCACAAATTGTGAAAATGCAAAAGTACAACTTAATATGAGGGATATTAATACAAATCATTATTGCAGAAACACAGAGCTTTGTAGGATTTTACAGAGGAAAAATAAATTGGAATCAGAGAGAATCGCTTATTAGCAGCCAAAGCAAATAAGAGGTTTATGTTTAAATATTTGTGGAATATGTTCAAATTTCATTGAATTAGAAGCAATTTGCAGCGAAGAATATTTTGATTTTATTTGCCTATCTGAAACTCATTTAACAGATGATATTGAGGATGGAGAAATCCGTATACCAAGCTATAATATTATTAGATGTGACAGCACTTCCAGGCACACAGGGGGTGTATGCTTCTAGATCAATAATAAATGGAAAGTTCGTACTATCGACAACATTTCAATTGAAAAACAAATATGGTGGCTTAAAATTGAAACAAGGTCTGAAATTGTAAAATATAACTTTATTGGCTTGTATCGATCACCTCATAAGCAGAAATCACCAGAAGGACTTTTTATTGATTTCTTTGAAAATGAAATGGATAAAATTACAACGGAAGAAAATAACTTAATAATCGGCGACTTTAACAGAGACTGGTTTGAAAAGAATAACCACAAGAGAAAATTAGAAGAAATCATAAATGATAATTATTTTCAACAAACTGTTTCAACACCAACGAGAATAACGCAGACTACGTCTACCTTAATTGATTATGCCGTAACCAATATTGAGGAGGCTATAGTTCAAACAAATACAAAATATAAATATAAGTGACCATGAATCTCTTGAAATCAAAATTCCAAAAGCAAAGGCAAATAGCACTCTAAAAACTAAAACCATCAAAAATATACGATTCAACAATAACAATTTTAGAAACTTAATTTAAAATTCTGAACTTTTTAATGGTAATACACAACACGCGGTAAATATTTCGGCAAATGCACTAGTGAATACAATAAATAATGCCCTAAACAGTATGATAGTCATTAAAGAAATTGGGTCAGAAAACAATAGTAAACAGTGGTGTAATGGCACTTTGAAAAAAATGAAAAGTAAGAAAATTCAATTATATAATCTTGCAACATGGTGTAGTGTAATGATAACAACTGGAACAATTATAGGCAGTTTCGAAATGAGTATACGGCAGAGCTGGAAAGAACCAAAGGAAATTATATAAATAATAGAATTAATGACTGTGAAAACCAAAAAGAAATGTGGTCTAAAATAAAAGAATTTGTACTAAAAAAAAGACTTTACCGGTATAACAGAACTCGAAGTAAATGGAACAATACTATCCAGAGGTAAGGATATAGCTGAGGAGCTTAACTCATTTTTTATCAACAGCGTGAGCGAAATTGTGGTGAGTATACCATATATTCAATATAATAATATTATAAACGTGAACCCTGAGCTTAATTTCAAATTTAGAACAATAACGCTGTATGAAATAAAAAATACTATACAATTAATGAATAATAAAAAAGATTTAACGAAAAAATCTTGCTGGATAATTTTGATCTTCTTGGTGAAAAATTATATTACATCATAAATAATTCATTAATATCCGGAACTTTCCCCGATTGTCTAAAGGAGTCCTGCATTGTACCGATACAGAAAGTTAAAAATACAAAGAACCCAAATGAGATAAGACCAGTAAACATGCTTCCAGCTATAAGCAAACTGATGGAGAAGATTATATATAAACAAATTGTCAATTATTTTGAGGACAATGATCTATTTTACGAAACACAATCTGGATTTCGAAAACATCATAGCTCTGAATCCCTTTTAAATTTAGTTATAACGCAATGAAAAATTGAAATTCACGACAAGAATTGTATTGTTGCTGTGTTTCTAGATTTAAAATGAGCATTTGAAAGAGTGGACAAAGACATTTTGCTGCAAAAATTAGAAAGATACGGCGTTAAAGGGATAGAGTTACAATGGTTTAAAAGTTATTTACAGAACAGAATACAGAGAACAAGAATTGGCAACTACTTATCATCATCAAAACATGTAGATATCGGGGTCCCACAAGGAGCTGTTCTAGGGACGCTATTGTTTCTTATATATATTAACGACTTTCAAAATATTTTATCATCTGCGAAAGTGTGTATGTTTGCTGATGATGCTCTTATTTACATAAGTGGTAAAAATCCTAGCGAATGCATTCGAATCTTAAGTGAAGAAATGGAAAGAATAGACATATATTTAAAAATGAACAAACTTAAACTCAACACAAATAAAACAAAAGCAATGGTTATAAACGGAAGAGGTGATGAAGACATACATATTAGTGGAGTAACCATAGAAAAAGTAAAGGAGATAAAATATTTGGGGATCTTACTAGATAATAAACTAAAATTCGATGTACTCATTAATTATATATGGAAAAAAATCGTCGCCTTCGGAGAATACGTTATAAAATATCAACTATAACTGTTATTACCATTTACAACACTATTATTAAACCACACTTTGAATTCTGCTCCACAATTATATTTCTTGGCACTCATCAAATGAAAGAAAGAATGCAGAAACTGCAAAACAAAGCAATGAGATGTATACTTCGATGTCATCGACTAACACATATAAAGGATATGTTAAACCAACGCCTGATGATGAATGCATATATTTTTATTTTAAAATCAAGAATAAGTTGTTACCAATTTACATGCAAAACTTTCTTGCATATGTTTCAGATTTGCAACCTTATAACTTGAGAAATGTAAATAACTTTAGAATAGCATTTAGTTCAACAAATTTTTGTCAGAATTTGCTGTTACAAAACGGTATTAAAATGTTTAATGCAATGCCTCCAGAAATTAAATCAGAAAATAATTCTTTCATATTTAAGAGTAAAGTAGTAGAATACGTTAAACTGAAATTTTAGAGCAATAAAATATATTTTGTTTTTTAAATAATTAAACAATGTAACTTAAATAGCGTATAAGCTAAATAAATAAATAAATAAAAAGAAAAAAAAAATATATATATATATATATATTTATACTATACATATATATATATATATATATATATATATTTTTTTTTTGGTTTTTTTTTTTTTTTTTTTTTGGGTTTGAGGGGGTTTATTTAGAT